>ML776960.1:1026841-1095281 GCA_009831015.1 Picea engelmannii
CATATTTCCAGACCCGAACTCCCGGTTGTTCTAGTGCTTAAATTTCTTCTCTATTTTAATAGCATATCGATACACAACACCGAGTGATGAGATGTCCAGAAAATCCATTTTAGTTTGGATGTATCTGTCTAGAGTCCCATGGTATTTCAGAACCAAATGTCATTCAGAGCCTTTGATACCCAGCTTGGTGTGTGTTGGCCCTTGGTTACAGAAGAAAGAAAAGAACAAGGGAGAAAAGGAAAAATGATAACTTTGCAGAAGACATAGTGACTATTACTTGCTCGAAGTGAGAAAAAGAGTAGAAAAGATGGAGCGAAGCCTGAGAAAGCAAGTCATTGGATGAGGAAATCAAGGATGATATCTCAGTAAGAAAGAAGGACCATGGAAGACTTAAAAATAAGAAAAAGATACCGTTAGATGATTTGGAGCATCATGCTAGAAGGAAGGAAAGACAAGTTGGTGAAGCCCTGAAAATGTGGGTCAGGTTGACTTAGAGTTTTAGACACCTAGGGTTTTGGTATCTAGGGTTTTGACACCTAGGTTTCAGCCAAGGATGTTAGTGATTGATTGTAACATATAAATAAGAACCTATATGAGGGAAGAAGGTTCGTTCAGGTTCGATATTGTTGGATCTAGTTGTATTGTTTGATATGAGTGATTATTGTTGAGAGAGAGAGAGAAGTGTTGAGTGAAGAGCCTTATGGTATTGTAATATCTTCATTTGGGCACGAAGGTCAACCCTACATTTGGGTGCACAAGGAGGGGAGAGATAGAGAGAATAGAGAAGATCTGTTGGCTAAGAGCACAGATCATAACTGTATGCTTTCATCTTAATATATCATAAAGCACACTTTTTTGGACATATCCCTAGAGAGAGGGTGAACCACTTATATTTGTCTTGTGTGTGTGATTGATACTGTGTTATTTTTCCTTGATATACTATTATTTCTTTGTTGTGGTAGATATGATAGATGTATGGAATAGATCTAAGCTGATAAGTGATATATGCATGTTGTATTGTTCTAGTATTGGATCCACTTGATATTTCCCTTGTTTGTAGACATTTTTGTCCTGCAAGCCCCCCATAGCTGCTTCAGGTGAGACTGCATCTGCTTTTCAGGTGTAGCCGAAAGGGCTAGTAGTCGGGGCTTGATGGTTCACTCTTGGATCTGAAACCTAGGTTTTCCCCTGTGCTAACAAACGGTTCCATTGTCCGGACAAGAATATTCGTGAGGGAATGTCAACATGGTTTCCGTCAAAGACGAAGATTCAAAAATGGATAGAGGATCAAGAAAAAGACTTCACTGAAGCCCAGAATAAAAACTCTAGTATGAGTACAGAAGATTGGTTAAGAAGATATATCTTTACCGATATACACAAGATTTTCTTTGGAGGAATCCATCAGGAGCTATATGAGTGGTTATCTAGGTTAGCAGATACCCAGTTTGAGATTAGACCTATATATCCTATAGTTTGGACATTGGCGCTGACTAAGAAGGTCAAGTGAGTCAATAATGTTGTATCCAAAGAAATAAATCATTGGTTCGATAGCACCATTGGAGGTTACATCATCAAGTTTGATGTCGGCTGAGTAGAGTCATATAGCCAAGCCGAGAGATATTTTTTCAAGGGACCCAGAGGAAATTTTTTACATTTTCTAAAGCTAAGGATCAAGATGATATTGCATGAAAAGAACATCCCGAAGATACAATAGATTGGTCAAACTTGAAAAGGATAATGTTCAAGAATTCAAATAGTGATAGTGACACAGAAGTTGGGCATACGCACAGTGGGAGAGTGTTCAGAGAAGTGCATCTTGTGAGCCTGTTCAAGAAGAACTATAGAGATGAGGGTTTCTACAATGGAGAAGAGGCATATATGATGGACGAAGAGCATTGAAAACCCGCTAGGGAAGAGGAAGGGGAAGCTGAAGAACCTGTCAGGACGAGCCAAAAACCTCAGGAACTGCATGGATTATTGAAGTAAGTACTATTAATACTCGTGTTGGTTCAACAACATTGAGCAATTAGAGTAATCAGAGTTACCAGACAGTTCAAAGTACTATTACTAGTAGTCCACCACATACTCAGACAAGAAACCTAGGAAGATCTATGAAAAATGATATGAGACTCCCTATATTTAGGGGAGATGGATCTGAAGATGCTCATCAGCACTGGTTCCTATGTGAAACTGTATGGAACATTAAAAATGTCACCGATGAAGTTGTTAAAAGAGACCAGTTTAGTACTACCCTTCGAGATCGCGCACTAAGATGGTACATGAAGATTCTCCAAGGACTTGCACAGCCTAAGCCGATGAACAAGATCAAGAATGCATTGATTGTTGAGTTCAAGAAGCTTGATTCAGAGTCACAACGTATTACAGAGCTGAAAGAGATCAAGCAAAAGATAGTTGAAACTATATGGGAATTTGACCAAGATTCAAGACCTTGACAGGCTGATTGACTTTTCAGATCCCAGATGAGTAGAACAAATAATGGTCATTGTTTCCTTGTTACCACACATCAGAGCTCCTCTAATGTAGCAGAATATTGCTTCGCAAGATGAGGCAATAGAGATTTCCATGAAACTAGAATCATCCCCTATGGGAGTATCCATCTTAGGCATGAGTCAGATCTTGAGTCAACTAACTAGCTTATCTTTGTAGGTCGAAGATATGAATAAAGACAAGGAAAACGATAAAAGAGAAGACATTTGGTGTGTCAGATGCAAATTAGAGGGCCATGACAAGGAAAAATGTCCCCTATTCCATGAATACTTGGCCTCTGGAGCTCCAAGTCCTTTAAAGCAAGTCACCTTACCCTAGTGTGAGGTATTCCGAAATAGACACCGTACTGGTAAGTGTTGTTACATGCAAAAATATGTGCAAAAGATTACAAATTTGTATTGCACATTTTGTAATTCCGTGGGAATTGATTATAGGTATTATAGGGCTTATGATCTCATGCATGAAAGTTCAATATATATATACAAAATTCAAGGTGAAGTACAACAAGAAAGAAAAACTATGCAGTACAACTCCCCTGGGAGAGGAAACTTCAATCCTCATGGTGGATTCAGAGGATGAGAACGAGGAGGAGGTATGGGTTGAGGCTAAGGAAAGATCATTTGTTATAACTGCACAGAGACAAGACACTTGGAAAAGGACTATCAACACCCTTGAACTACTTGCAGCTATTGTAACTCCTTCGAGCATGTTATTGAATAATGTCCAACATTGTTGGCTAAACTTCAAGAGAAACAAACACCTCAGTAGAACCCGCAGATAAAATTGATGAAAGTTAAACCTTGCGGAGAAGACCCTAGAGTCGTTGTTATTACTAGAGGAGGTTTTGTTACAGGAGAAGACAAACTGACCCAAGGAAAGACTACAGAGGACTCGGGAATAAGGAAAGATGCAAAGAAGACCCAAACCTTTGATGCAAAGAAATAAAGACAAATGTTTGAGGAAGCAAGAAAATAGTTCAAAGGAGACTAACATTCTTCATCAAAGACATGACCATAAGTACAAGAATATGGAATTCTTCATGTATTTGATTAGTCAGCTTGGCCACAAGAAGGAAAAGAGGTAAGAAAGCTCACAGAATTTCTATATACTTGTCTTAAGTTGATTTAGGACAAGAGAATTGTACAAGAACTACAAAATTTGATCAGATAGTATGAGATAAGAAAGACTTACCCGTTATTGAATAGGGAAATACACCAAATTGCTAAAAAGAGAAGGAAAAATAAGGAATTACACTTGAATGCTCAAATAGGAGAATATGATATAGACTATGTGGTCCTCGACTTAGGATCGGAGGTCAACGTCATGACGAAGAAAAATTGGGTGTTGATGGGAAAACCAAAGTTGATATATTCCCTTATCAGGCTCAGGATGTCTAACTAGCAAGTTTTCATCCCCTTTGGATGATTGGAACATGTCCCTATGGACATCAATAAAGTAAGAACATTTGAAGATTTTGAGGTAATTGAGATAGTTGATGACAGTTTCCCTTACCCTGCTGTTAGAAAAACAGGACCACGGAGCAATAAAATAAAACAAATGTGGAAACAAAACACAAAAGATACACAATACAAGAGAGACACATATTTACATGGTTCACCCAGTGTGGGCTACGTCCACTAGAGAAATTGCCCAATCCTTCCTTTATTATTATCCAACAAATGAAGGGATACAACCTACAAAAAAACTCACTATAACTTCCTCTTCTTTCTCTGATAGTCTCCTCTCTCAGAATACAATATTCACCATCAACAATAGCCACAATACATTTCCTTCATAAAAGAGGGTTTCCTTCTAGGGAAAAAAACCCTAACATAATCTCTACCATTATATATGTGAACTTATAATGAACGGTCCATATTTACAATGAAATTACAATATACATTTACAAGGAAATTTTTCCTTTGGGGGCTTCACCCCTGAACCCTCGCTGGGGGCTCGCTTGCCCCCAGACCCCCCAGCCGGGGGGATAGCCCCCCCAGACCCTGCAGAGGGGGCACCCCCCCTCTACACTCCCCCGCGTGGAAGAGTGTACATATTTCTGGGGTGTAAATACTTCATGGGGTATAAACACGGCTGAAAGAAAGGACCTATGAATCATGAAGATAATCAAGCTCCATAACCAACAATCCCCCACTTGGAGACTGATCTCAACAACTCCACCATTTCTTTATATGTTCGACTCTGAACCCTCTTGGACCTGGAAAATTTCTCATCTTCATATTCATTCTTGAATACCAACTAAAACTGAGCAAGAACTCAGTTTCTCCCTGGTTTCTCCCTTTTTTAACATGTCTACAGGATTCTGGCTTGTGTGTATCTTTTCCAACTTCAAATGTCCATCTTCCAAAGAGGATCATATGAAGTGGTACCTCAACTGTATATGCTTAGTCTTCAAATGGAAGGCTGACTTCTTTGCAAGATGAATTGCACTCTCACTATCACAGTACAACCTGCTATTCTCCTGCTTCTTTCCCAATTCCTCCATAAACCTATGTAACCAAATCATCTCTTTACTAGCCTCTGTAGTAGCAACATACTCTGCCTCTATTGTTGAAAGTGAAACAACCTTTTGTAGTTTTTAAATCCAACTTATTGTTGTTCCACCTATAGTAAAAACATACCCTATGGTGCTCCTCCTGCTGTCTTTATAACTTGCCATATCTGAATCAACATATCCCTATAAAAAAGTGTCTGAACCTCCAAAACATAATGCATGAGTAGTAGTACCTCTCAAATACCTGAGAATCCACTTGACTTCCTCCCAATGTTCTTTACCTGGATTGTTCATATACCTTCTCACAACTCCCACTGCATGTGCAATATCTAGTCTTGTGAAAGCCATTGCATACATCAAGCTGCCAACTGCTGATGAATAAGGGACCCTAGACATGTATTCTATCTCCTCCTGTGTCTTGGGACACATTTCCTTAGTTAATTTGAAATGGCTGGCCAAAGGTGTACTAACTGGTTTTGTATTCTACATTCTAAACCTCTCCAACACCTTCTCTGTGTACTCACCCTAAGACAATTTCAATTTGTGATTTTTTTTGTCTCTTGTTATTCTCATGCCAAGGATTTTCTTTACAGCACCCAAATCCTTCATTGCAAATGAATTGGATAATTTCTTCTTGAGCATATTTATATCCTACATATTAGACCTTGCAACAATCATGTCATCTACATACAATAGCAGGATAATATAGCTTCCATTTTCTAGCCTTTTAAAATAAACACAGTGATCAGAATGACATCTACTATAACCCTGTTCTATCATGAACCTGTCAAACTTCAAATACCACTACCTTAGAGCTTTCTTTAGGCCATACAAACTCTTCTTCAACCTGCATACCAAATTCTCATTCCCTTTGACCTCATACCACTATGGTTGTTGCATATAAATCTCTTCCTCCAAATCCCCATGGAGAAAAGTTGTTTTTCCATCTAACTATTCAAGATGAAAATCTTCTACTACCACAAGACTTAAAATAGTCCTAATTGAAGTCATTTTAACAACAGGAGAAAATATTTCATCAAAATATATACCTTTCTTTTGTGCAAACCCCTTTACAACAAGTATAGCCTTGTACCTCTTTTCTTCTCTATCTTCTTCCTTCAACTTGTAAACCCATTTATTCTACAATGCTCTTTTTCCCATAGGCAACTAAACCAAGTCCCAAGTCTGGTTATTTTCAAAGGAATCCATTTCCTCTTTCATGCCTTGCTCCCACTTCTTTTTGGTGTCTACCTGCATTGCCTCTTCATAACATTTTGGTTCACCAGAATCAGTCAACAATAAATAATACAATGAAGGAGAGTATCGTTCAGGGGGTGTACTTAACCTGGTAGATCTTCTAACAACACTTGCAGGTGTTTGAGGTACCTGTTTCTCCTGTTGTTGTACATTTTGATTTTCTGGTTCCTTTGGAATTTCTTTTTCAGTGATCTCATCAAGAACTGTGTATTCTTGTTTTTCTTTTTCCTCTTTCTTTCCCCGCAACTGATTTTTGTACATGACTTTCTCATTGAATATGACATCTCTACTCCTAATAAATTTTTTTATTTTCATAATCCCATAAGATACAACCAAAATCATTAACACCATATCTAATAAAGGTACACTTCTTGGATTTTTCCTTAAGATTTGTTCTATTTTCTTTATCAATATGGACAAATGCTTCACAACTGAAAGTTTTCAAAAAATAATAGTTTACCTTTTTTCCTGTCCATTCATCCTCTGGAATTCTACCATCCAAAGAGCTTGAAGGTCCTCTGTTTATTAAGTAAACAACAATATCTATAGCATCTACCCAGAACTGTAAGGGAAAACCGACATGCAATCTCATACTCCTTGCACGCTCCATGATTGTCCTGTTCATCCTTTCTGACACACCATTTTCTTGTGGTGTTCTTGAAACTATCTTCTCTCTACGAATCCCATGGTATGAACAATAATCATCAAACTCCTTGCTACAATATTCACCTCCATTATCTGATCTAAGATACTTCAAACTTTTTCCTATCTCATTCTCAACTAAAGCTTTCCATTTCTTAAAAGTATCAAAAACATCATATTTTTATCGAATGCAATAAACCCAAGTTTTCCTAGTTGCATCATCAATAAAAGTAACATAATAATGAGAGCCACCAAGAGATGATACCTGAGCTAGTCCCCATAAATCTGTATGCACAAGATTTAACCTTTCATTCTTCTTTTCTTTTCTAACTCTGAGAAATTTGAATCTCTTTTGTTTTCCATAAACACAATGCTCACAGAAGTCCAAATCAATTTGTTTAAGATCTGACAACAAATTTTTTTGTGAATTATCTACATACCATTCTCACTCATGTGTCCAAGCCTATGATGCCATAGTGTTGTATCCACTCCTATAGAATCTAAAGAGATAGAAGAGTCAGTATTACCAGTACATAAATACAATGTACCTACCTTTTCTCCTTTTGCTATCACCAATGATCCTTTAATGACCTTCCACGTATTATCTGTAAATATGGATATACAAAATTCACTTTCCAACTGCCCTATTGAAATTATATTTTTCCTTAAATCTGGAACATGTCTTACCTCTTTCAAAAACCATTGGTTTCCATTGCGTTTCTTTATTTTTACCTTTCTCATTCCAACAATTTTGCATGGTGCATCATCACCCAAATGAACCTGTCCAAAATCACCTTGAACATAATCTAGAAAATGTTTTCTATGGGGTGTGGCATGAAATGAAGCCCCTGAATCTACTACCCAATAATCAGAAATATTATCTATAGAAAGAATCAAAGCATCTTGTAACACATCACTTGTTACATTTGCTTCCTGATTTATTTCTTGTTGCCCATCTCTTTGTTTCTTTGGAGCTCTATAGCATTTCTTCATATGTCCTTTCTTCCCATAATTCCAACACTCTATCTTTCCAAGTCTGGATTTGGCTCTGCCCTTCCTAGAATTCCTACAATTCCCTGAGCCCTTTCCTCTATCCTTTTTTATTCCCCTATTCTCCATGTTCAACGCATTACCTGATGTCTCACCTGTTCTTTTCCATCGCATTTCCTCACTAAGGATAACACCAACAACATCCTCAAATTTTAAAGTATTTGAACCAGAGACAGAGTTACTTACATCCATGACCAAGTTGTTCCAGTTTTCTAGCAATGAACACAAGATTAGAAGAGCCTTGACCTCATCATCAAAGTCCACTTTTACAGAACGTAGTTGATTAGTAATTGTATTAAATTCATTTAAATGATCTGCAACAGACCCACCTTCTGATATCTTCATATTAAATAATCTCTTCATTAGAAATACCTTATTGGACGCCGATGGTTTTTCATACAATTTGTCCAATGCATCCATCAAACCCTTCATTGTCTTTTCTTTGGAAATATTGAAATCCACTGATGCTGCTAGGCTCAGTTGTATCGTTCCTAGAGCCTTTCTGTCAAGAATCTTCCATTCTCCATCCTTCATGGTTGTCATATTCTTTGCTACTCCACCCAATGGTAGGAATAGATCCTTCTAATATAAATAATCTTCCATCTGCATCTTCCATAGCTGGTAGTTTTGGCCATTAAATTTCTCGACCCTAAACTTTCCATCTTCTGACATTGCTCCCACTCGAACCAGGAACCCTCTTTTCCTACGAGTTACCTTTCACTCTGATACCAGTTGTTAAAAAAATAGGACCACAGAGAAATCAAATAAAACAAATGCGGAAACAAAACACAAAAGATACACAATACAAGAGAGACACATATTTATTTGGTTCACCCGGTGTGGGCTACGTCCACTAGAGAATTTTCCAGGTCCTTCCTTTATTGTTATCTAGCAAATGAAGGGATATAACCTACAACAAAACTCACTATAACTTCCTCTTCTTTCTCTCAAAGTCTCCTCTCTCAAAATACAATATTCACCATCAACAATAGCCGCAATACATTTCCCTCATAAAAGAGGGTTGCCTTCTAGGGAAAAAAACCCTAACATAATCTCTACTGTTAGATCTACAACCTTATAATGAGCGGTCTAGATTTACAATGAAATTACAATATACATTTACAAGGCAAATTTTCCTTCGGGGGGCCACTTGCCCCCAAACCCCATAGCCAAGGGGATAGCCCCCCCGGACCCCGAAGAGGGGGTACCCCCCCTCTACACTCCCTCACATGGAAGACTGTACATATTTTTGGGGTGTAAATACTTCATGGGGTGTAAACACAGTTGAAAGCAAGGACCTCTCAATCAGAAAGATAATCAGGCTCCACAACCAACACCTGCGCTTTTAGGAGTTGATTGGGCCTTCAATAATTGCACTATGGTTGATTTAAAGAAGAGACATATGAATTTTGAAAAGTATGGCCTTAGGTTCATTGCAACCTTAGATCTAGATGAAAGTCAGTGATACACAGAGCCCATCAGAGAAGAAGACCATGCATATGAATTGGGGAATATATACAAATTAACAACCATAAAACATGATTATATTAATCCTACAGCCGATGGAAATCTAAGCTAGCGAAGTGACAACGCATGTTCATCAGACTCAAAAGAAGCAATGGATAACTAAAAGAATAAAATTTATAAGGTATCTACAAGAATATGTGCTAGATTAACCAAAGAAGTTCGTTGGATCGACAGAACAGTAAGTAACTTACCCACCTTTCATGGTCTGAATCCTTTAGAAACCTTCTTGTAGGAATTTGAAGAAAGTGTACCAATGCAACAAAGATTGTTTTCAATGGATGAGGCCCTGAAAGAAAACCCAACAAGATGGTGGGGGACACACAAAAGCAATATTATAGACTGGGTACAATGTTGTACCTTGATGACAACATGGTTCTCAACACAAGTAGAAGGTTGTGAAGTTCAGCATACAAGTTGAATCTGCCCAAAGGACCATGTGAGAAGCTGCGATAAATATTGGAACAACGTTCCTCAAGAGAAATGGGTACATAAATTCATAAACACACTGGACACGACACCTATCAACTGGTACCTTCAAGTAGAGTTGTGCCTCATCACTACAGATTGGAAAGGTATGACTCAAAATTTTATAGCCACCTTCTTATTTGAAAGTCAATATCCTTCAGTATATCAAGCATTATAGATTGTGAGACATAATTTATTTTAGGAGGCATCTATCCTTCCTTTGGAACAAGAAGAGGACGAATGGACTGCACCTCTCTAGAAACTACAGGGTTGTTACAACATCAATGTTGATGAAGACGATGATCTGAGAAAAGTGAACATTGCATAAACATAAGGCCAAAGAGATGTGGAATGACCAGGAGTTGAGTTACCATTCATTGGACAACCAATCAAGATTAAGAAGGTCAATATTGGAACAAAACAGACATCGAATCTTGAAAATGTTGGAGATTATTTGGATGCTTCCGCTATTGACAAGATCACAAAATTACTGCATGAATATCAGGACTTGTTTCCAACCAAGTTCATTGAAATGAATGGCATTAAAGGGCCTATGGGATAGATGAGGATCCCTTTGATTCCATATGAAATACAAGTAAAACAAAGACCCTACAAACTAAACCCTAAGTACAAAGAGAAAATGAAGATTTAGCTCGAAAGAATGCTAGAAGAAAGGATTATAGAACCTGTGGATGAGTTGGAGTGGATTAGCCCTATGGTGGTACAGAACAAAGAGACAGGAGAGATCATGATTTGTGTAGATATTAGGAAGATGAACGATGCATGTTTTCATTATCCCTTGCCTACGCAATTCATTGAAAAAGTGTTAGATAATGTGGGAGGCCAGGAAGTATATTCTTTTACAGATGGATTTTCGGGATACCATCAGATCCAGATTGCCAAGGAAGATTGCCACAAGACCACATTTGCAATAGAATGGGGGTCCTATCAGTACACAGTGATTCCATTTGGATTAAAGAATGCCCCAAACATCTTTTCCAGGGTGGTGGTCGAAGCATTCAAGGAGTTTTTGCATAAATTTCTAGAAGCATATTTTGATGATTGGATTGTTTTTAGTTTATTAAAGAATCATATTGAATGTCTAAGGCTAATGTTAGACAAATGCAGGCAGTGTCAAATTGCCTTGAATCTAAAGAAGTGCATCTTCTTCTCACCGTTTGGAGTGATGTTAGGCCATATTGTATGCAAGCATGGATTGTTGGTTTATCCATCTAAAATTTCCATTATAGTTGATCTACCCCTTCCTACTTCAGTCAAATAGTTGCGCACTGCGCTGGTACACATAGGATATTACAAAAAGTTCATTAAAGGATATCCCCAGATTACAACACCCATGGAGAAGATTTTGAAGAAATATTGTTAGTTCAGTTCGACAGAAGAATGACAGCATAGCTTCGACACACTAAATCAGAAAATGGTTACTGCGCCTATTCTGGTCTTTCCATATTGGAGCAAGGAATTTCACGTACATGTTGATGCATCTTCCATTGCCTTAGGAGAAGTTTTAGCACAACCTGGTGAAGGAGAGATTGATCATCCATTAGATTTTTCTAGAAGGAAGATATCAACTATAGAGGTCAACTATACCACCATTGAGTGAGAAGGGTTAACCATGGTGTATGCACTGCAAAACATTTTCCACTACTTGTTGGGAGGGAACTTTAAAATGTTTATTGATCACTCTGCATTGAAATACCTAGTCAACAAGCTAGTGTTTTGGGGGGGGAGAATATGCATATGGATTCTTCTATTTCAGGAATATGACTTTGAGATCATAGTAAAGCCAGGAAGAATGAACAAAGGCCCTGACCACTTGTCAAGGTTGGAACGTGGAGAAGATTCGACCAGTTTGGAGGACACACTGTTGGATGCACAACTACTAGCCATTAGAAATATTGATGACCACTTCGCATAAATAGTCAAGTTCCTGTCAACAGGAATGGCACCTAGTGAGTATAGGATTCCCCAGAAGAAACAACTAGTAGTGTGCACTACATAATTCTCACTTATAGCTAGACAACTATACAATATAGGACTTGATGAGATACTAAGAAGATGTGTTATGGAGGTAGAGCGACCATTGATCCTTGCATAAGCTCATGAGGGCATTGAAGGAGGACATTATGCAGGGAGAGAAACTACACAGAAGGTTCTGAGAGATGGCCTTTGGTGGCCTACCTTACACAGAGATGATAAAGACTAATAGAAGGCCTCTGATGTATGCCAAAGAGTTGGAAAACAGTCTAGAAAAGATGAAATGCCACTAGCATCACAATTGACCCTACAAGCATTTGAAAAATGGGCCATTGATTTCGTGGGACCTATAAACCCCCAGGAAAGTGCACATGAGAAAGGTACATCATTACTTCATTCGAACACTTGACCAGATGGGCTAAAGCAAGAGAAGTCAAGGACTATAGTGCAACTACAACTGCGTGCTTCATATTTGATGACATAATAACTAGGATTGGATTCCCAAAGATCCTTATGAGTGATCAAGGAATACATTTCATAAATAATATTGTTGAAGCCTTGACTGAGGAATTTGCATTCCATCACTAGAATAGCACACCTTACCATACACAAGCAAATTGGACCATTGAAGCATTCAACAAGATATTGGAAACAATGTGTTTGCAGCGATTATATAATTATTATTTTTATAAACTGCCTACACATGGTCTATGAAATTTTATTAATCTTCATAAGAGTTTCTCTACATGACAGTTGTAAATCATCGCATTTTACCTATCATCTATTTTTGCTTCCTTTTCATGACTGAAATCATGAAAACTTGCAACTATCGTTACTATTCTATTTTAAAATTTCATTAAAATCATATGGTTTATTACAGAATTATGGTTTCTTTCTATGAGCATGTTGCTCTCCTTGTTTGTGACCCTTTTGATTCTAAGAATGCCTAAGATATTTATGGTTGTATGAATGAAAGACCCCCATCAATTGATATTCAATTTTTTGTATCAATTTGGTTGATTTTTTATCATATTTCTTCCATGAAACTTTGAACTATTCAATTTTTGTAAACCTACCTAACTTTGCAATCAAACTATGATGCACACACTATGTTTTTAGAGTAATTTGGTCCTAGCATGTACCCAATTCCAAGGTGGCATACAATGTATAGGTTTCCATTACTCCTTAGCATGGTATCGGGTTCCACAAACTCTTCACACACATTTTGATTAAACACTTTTCCCACCGTTTGAATCATCACAACATGTTTTGATAAATCTCGGGCCTATGGCTCTGTTACATTTTTGCAAAACCTACTTGTGTGTTTTGTGTTAATTACCCACCCATCTGGCACATCTCCAGTGGTAAGGTTCGAACTGAATGGTGTCCAAACCATGCTCTCATATGATAATGCTAGGGAAGAATTGGAAAGGAATGGTTGGCATATTTTCATCAAAATGTTTAAGGGTTTTAATCTCCAGGTCGTCCAAGAGTTTTGATTAACCTTTGATGGTTGTAGGGAAAAAATCAGTGATGTGCAATTGGAAGTAATTGAAGAGTTCCTAAGACAAGCCACAGGATTGCCAGTAGTTGGTCAGAAATGCTTCAAGAATGCGAAAGTGGAGGAGGTCCCTTGGACTTTACTGTTTACCTCACGAAAAATAACCAACTGTGATCGAGGTATGCCAATTTCATTTTTGAAACCTATATGTCATGATTTACTAGCTATAGTGAAGCAATTCATCACATGTGAGGGAAAATTCAAACTTGTTTTCCTTTATCATTTACGCGTACTTATGAGTTTCATTGGTTTTCCATTGAATATGCCTTATTATCTACTCACAAGTCTATATAAAATGGGAAAAAGTTTTAGGAAACAGAGATCAGATTCAAGTCTGTTTCACCATGGCCTCATTAAAATCATCCTCATGCACCAGTTACAGTCACAAAATTATTATTGGGACTCGTTCATTACGCGAAATGGTTTTGGTAACTCTGAGTTGGGAGAAGTGGATAAGCCATGCATTGAGGAAACCCTTGTGAACCCAACGACCTTTCCTCCACCACTCCAGGCCTATGATTTTTCCCCTAATAGAGAATCCTCAAGCTACCCTAAGGTCATTCAACAGGATAGTCGACCGGTTTCACATCCAAAGGATTGTTTTAAAACTGTGAAGAAGCCTACAGGAAAGAAGTTAAAAGGTAGTGTTGATGTCAATTTCAAAAACAAAAGAGTTGGTCGGTTAATATCTCAAAGTGTTCGAAATAAAATGAAACCCCGTGCAGACATGATTAGCATGATTGAAGTGAGCGAAGTTTTAGACTTAGAAATTGACAAATCCCTTGTTGAAGAAGACCCCGTGTCATTCGGGTTATACCGTGACCGACCCTATGACTATGTTAATAATTTGACTCCTTGTCTTAAGGACAACCCAGAATTTCCTGGTATCCAGCTCTATGATAAATATACCATTCACATGGAGGATTATCTGACCCATAATGTTGTTTGTGCTATTGCAAACTCCTTACAGTCACAATGTGATGTGTGTCGATCATGGATCGATAACTACTATACCGATGTTCCACTGCTACAGTCATGACTCAAGTCTTTAAGAGACCAAGTTGATATGTTGACAAATGAAAACAACAGACTTGAATCCATCATCCAAGGGAAGGAGAAGTACTTTAAAACTACAGTTCATGTCATTTTCAAAAACGTAGAGGCAACAATAGTTATCATTAATTCCAAAATTTCTTGATACGTTTTGATTTCATGATTTGAGGTATGTTATTTTTAATTTTTAGCATGATTGTGTCAGTATTAAGTTAGGGTATTCGATTTGATTGAATAAACTATTTTTCTTATTAATATTAGTCTGTTTTGTTTATTTAATAAAATATTATTTCATTTTCTATTATAACTAGCTACAAAATCGCAAGATTCTGTAGCCAGTTAAAAAAATTCGAATTGTTTAATTTGATGATAGAAAACATATCTGAGATCTTCTTATTTTCATTTGTTAACAGGATGATTAAGGAGCCCATGATTTCCAATATGATATGAGACACTTTTTGAGATCTCCCAGCCATATCAATCTTGTATTTTGAGTAAACAGAGTAGATTGTTGGTAGTTTTTGATATTTAGTGAAATCAAGGTGGTTGCATCCCTCCTTTATTTTTTGAAACCAATTTGATATTATCAACAGGAAACATTTATGTTTCCTGAAACCTATATAAACATGTCATTTTTTAAACATTGGATCATCTTGGCCTGGGGCAAGAATATGGATATTTAAATACAAACTTGAATGACACAGCATACATTACAACTTTAGTTTTTTGTATCATGTTTTAATTTAAGTTCTGCTTATCTCAATATGATGATAGATGATGATAGCCTTTCGTCTGCATGATTTATTGTTCTTTGAGATAATCCTTTTCACATACTTCCCATATCTCGTGTCTCAGATATAACATACAATGATTCTCTTTTCAATTTAAATTAGAAGATTTATCTTTAATTTCAGTTGAATGTTTACATGCAAGTTCTTACAGGAAGAATTATCTCATCGTAGTTACTTGCAAATTATAAGATTATTGTGAATGCATCTATTATATGTTATGTTATTATAATTCAATCTCCAGCATTATCATTTCTCATTTATTAGGGGTAATCTCAAGATCTGTAGCAGGTTTACCTCATCGGATAAAGGTGGTTGGATATTCAATATCGAACATACATTAGATGCAATAACAGGCTAGCCTGTTATTTGATTTCATTAGTTTGCTGAATATAGAAGTTTCCTATATATAGAGCATTTTCTACTATCTGTTATTTCCTTTTCAATTAGGCAGTTTAATATTTGATTTCATGAGTGGATACATCTAAGAAAATAATCCAAAAGAATTAAATAGTATTTTTACTCTCTTTATTACTGTTGTTAAAGTAACTAATTCACATTTGATTTTTACGGGTTTAGATTAAAACTCGTGTTTTGTATAGATTGTATATAAAGTTATTGATCACATTATTTAAATAAATTGTACACATATATATTTAAATGTACATATAGATTTTAGTTATTGTTCTTTATTAAGCATTGTATTTTCTTTAGTTATTTTTTCTTTCTTTAGAACTTAGATCAGACAAAGGAGCCGCTAAACCTGTTGGAGTGAATTAATCCAAATGGCTTGGGTTAATTGGACAACCCTGGACCAGATTCACTCCTCCAGTTGACGAGCGATCAATTTTTCCCATCAACAAATGGCGCTAGAAGGAGGGCTTGAAAACTATTAATGGCACAAGGAGGTCACAAGATTCCTCCCCGACCTACCTGCTCACCTATAGTAACTAGAAGTCATTCAGATGAAAACATTGTCCCTCAAACAACAACCACATCAAATGACGATCCATGGATCACAGTTGAACCAGTAACTCCAAATCCCACAGGTGGCGACATACAAGAGATTGTTCGTCAATCCCTCATAAGAACGCACAGTGCCTTAGCCTGTATCAGACAACCAGGTCGACCTTTGAATCAAACATTATACTTCTCTGATATCATAGAGAAACTTAAAGGTATTGATCTCATTTTAAATCCTATAGATCCAGATCATATTCTCACTCCTGCAGCAGGAGGATTTGGTATTCCACCATCAATAGCCCCTTCATCTCCTTCTTCTTCTGGAGAAGAATCCTCAGATGAAGGTAGTTCCTCATCTCAACCTTCAACACCACCCACACCTATGGCCAATCCAAAAAATCCCTCCAGACCCTGGCTCGACCAAGATGTAGTGGCCATACCTGGGCCCCAACATCCTTTACCTAAACACCCGGAGAAATGGCTCCCTAAATTTGACCAAGACTCCAAGTAGATCGTTGAAGATCACATCAAAAATTTTATGCTAGCCATTAGGCTCTATAATGTTGAGTACAAATATGTAGTGTGCATATTGTTTTCCTACACCTTTGAAGGCAATGCCTCCACCTGGTATTTTTCCCAACAGCCCCATACTATCATGTCATGGGATACATTCGAGTCATGTTTCCTTGAGAAGTTTGGAGATGAAAAGTCTCCTAAAGTTCTGCTCATGGAGATTTCTAGTTTAAAAATGAACCCCAAAGAAAAGATAAAATACTTTAATCAAAGGTTCATGAGACTAAAGAACCGAATCCCCACAGATTCGATGCCTGCCGAAAATCTTATTATCACATACTACACTAAAGCCTTACATCAAAACATAACCATTTGGGTAAAGAGGTTTAGGAAAACCACATTGTTAGAAGCCTTTGAAGAGGCGAGTCATATCGAGAAAGATATTCTCAGCTTAAAAGACAATACCGGTAACGAGATAGAGACTAGTTCATCCTCCAAGAAGAAAACTGAAATCCTTCCTAGACCTCCCCAAAACAAAGCTCAACCAGAAAGTTTGGATCTAGAAAACTTAAAGAAAGTCATTCAAAAGTTATTCAATCAAGTTATAGATTTGAAAATGTCAGGTGAAGAAGCTTCTTCAATAAAAGGGCCTTACAATCCCCCTTTTAGGAAGCCTTTTCCCACAAACCAACCTAACTCAAATTCTAAAGGCCTAAATCTAGAAAGCTTACAATTTGCTATTCAAATGATCCTAGAAGCACATGATAAATTGATACGTCCTGAGAATATTGAAGAAGTAGCTGAACAAGAGACAGTAGAAGAAGTTGAATCGTCTCCAAACATTTTCGGACATTTTTTTGATAGCATTTTTCAAGCTAATTTTGAAATAGTGCATCCTTACAATACCAGGAGCAAGACAACAAATAAGCCTTCTTCTGAAATTGGAACTACGGTGCCTCCAAAATAGTCTAAATCAATTGAGACTAAACAAAATTTAGCAAACCCAAGTTTAGATTATCATTTGATTGAGGATCTAAAGAAACTTAGGGATAACATTTATGTTTACGAATTATTAAAATTCCCTTTTCTTTTGCAAAAGATGCTACAGAATATTGAGGAAAACAACAAAAACAACAATCTGAACAACAAAAAAGGTGTTGAAAGAAACCCCAAAACCCCTCAGAAGGCCTCCACCAAAACAACATCTGAATCGCATGATAAAAGAGACCTTCCTATAAATAGTGTAACAAATGTAGATAAACTAGTTTCAGGGGCTGAGATTAAAAAACAACAAACTTCTACTATTAATACTCGCAGAAATGTCCCTCCCTTTTTGTTGAATTTTGAATTTTTCAATGTACATAATTGTATGGTAGATTCAGGTGCATTATCTAACGTAATGCCTTGGTCTATTTGTCAAAAAATTAATTATGAATTTCAACCTTCCACCTTGAAAATTATCCAGCTTGATCGAACTAGTGTTAAAGTGATAGGGGAATTAAAAAATGTGCTTATCAGATTATCATCTAATCCTAAAGTCCATCAAGTGATTGATATCATTGTTGTAGATATCCCAGAAGTATATGGTTTGTTTTTAAGTAGATATTGGTTAGAACAATTACATGGCTATTTTGCAATGGATTGGTCTCACTTGTGGTTGCCCGAGAATGGAAATTCTAATAGAATCAAGGTAAATTGTGAACATTATCTTAAGTTCATGGTAACTGATTTAAATGATCCCAATGAACCATTCACTCCTTCTGCCAATTCGCCTGAAATACAAGGGATGGACACTTTTTTTGGCAATTTCATGGCCGAAACTTCTACCATCACTGACCCAGAACAACAATCTGAATTTATGACATGCACACAATCAACAACGTCCTCTCGGTGGGTACATGCACTTGACAAAAATAAAATATGGTCTCTTTACTTCGATGGGTCAAAATCCAAGGAAGGAGATGGTGCAGGGTGCATGCTCATCGATCCAGTAGGTAACAATACTTTGATTGCTTGCTGGTTAGGATTTGAATGTACAAACAACACGGCCAAATATGAGGCACTCCTGCAAGGTCTCAGAAAAGCACTAGATTTAAAAATTCAGAATTTGACTCTTTTTGGTGATTCAGAAATAATGGTTAGATAGGTAAAAAATTCTATCCATTGTTTATCTTCGCACCTAAAAAGCTATCAGACTGAGGTATGGAATTTGATGAACAATTTTTCCACATTTAACATAAAGTCTATTCCTAGATTGAATAATTCTGAAGCTGATTTGTTAGCTAACGTTGCTTCAAAAATTTTTCCTGCAGAAGGCCTATCTCCGAATCCATTTTCCGTCGAATTGTTTTTCAGACCATCTGTCCTAGACAACATCACGAATTGGAGAGTCTTCGATGACGATCAACATATCATCAATTTTCTACATATGGAAGAAACTTTCCAGGGAGCAGTGATTGATGAAGGTACCCATGACAAAAATCTTCACAACTTTATGGTAATACCAAATCCGAGATCCCCAGAATCTGCATCAGACATGGTAAACTCTATCCTGAAATCTATGGCTAGGTTAGAAAAATTTTACGATCTTCACGATAAGTTCCGAAAATCAGTGAATTGTAAAATGAATAGTTCCTCTTTGACACATGAAAAAGTAAATTTTGGAACTAAAGATAACCCACAGTGCATGAATTTAGGGTTGGGGTGTTCTGAGCAAGAAAAGGTAGCATTTATTAAGTTGTTTAAGGAATTCAAATATGTTTTTTCCTGGACGTACGACGACCTAAAAACTTTTGATCCTAACATCATACAACACATTATTCCCATGAAACCTCAGACCCAACCTTTTCAATAAAAGTTAAGGAAGATGCACACAAAACTCGAACCAATAGTCAAGAAGGAATTAAACAAACTCGTAAATGCTAAAATAATCTTTCCAGTAAGGCACACACACAATGGGTCTCTAATATTGTCCCTGTCAGAAAGAAGAGTGGTGAAATCTGACTATTTGTCGATTTTAAAAATCTTAACCGAGCGTCTGATAAAGACAACTACCCTGTCCCTCCCATGGAGCAGATCCTTCAACAAGTATCTGGCTCTAAAAGATTATCCTTGTTGGATGTTTTTTTAGGGTATAACCAAGTCCTTATGTCTCCCTCAGACCATCTCAAAACTACTTTTTGTACCCCATGGGGCACCTACGTTTATAGAAAGATGCCCTTTGGACTCATAAACATTGGTGCCACTTTTCAGAGAGCGATGGATATCGCTTTTCGCGGCTTAATCAATCAATCTATAGTAGTTTACCTAGATGATGTCACTATCTTCTCAAAAAATAAAGATCATCTAGCTCATTTAAGATTTGTTCTACAACGATGTCATAAGTACGACATTTCTTTAAATCCTAAAAAATATGTCTTCACAGTAGAACAAGGTAAGCTCCTCAGATTCATTGTATCAAATGAAGGGATGATTATCGACCCTGAAAGGACCCAAGTCATTTATAAACTGCCCCCTCCCTCATCGAAAAAGTCCATGCAATCTTTCTTAGGATAGATAAACTTTGTTAGGAGATTTGTCCCCAACCTTTTAGAAATGGTGAGACCACTGCAAAACTTAATAAAAAAGGATGTATAGTACCATTGGGGACCTTTAGAAAGTCAGGATTTTGATTCAATAAAAAATACCATAATAGGCTCCTTCTCTAATGAGCACTGATTTTTTGCAAGAATTCACCCTCTACACGTTTGCCTCTAACCGATATTACACTATTGTCCTAACTGAAAAGAACGCTGAAAATAACGAAGTCCCAATTGCCTTTATGAGCTCAGCCTTCAAGGGAGCAGAAATTAATTACCCAGTAGTAGATCAACAAGCTTATGCTATTTTTAAAGTAGTAAAACACTTTTGATCCTATTTTTTGAAATCTAGGACGAAAATCATTGTCCCTTATTCGACTGTCAGAAATTTGTTAGTACAGAAAGAACTAGGTGAAGAAAAGGAAAACTGGGTCACATCCTTACAAGAATATGACATAGAAATCACCCTAGCACAAATTGTTAGAGGCAAAAGTTTATGCAATTTGGTCATCGATTCAGCTGTAGGACAGCAAAATGAAACTGATATGTTAAATCCATATCAGCACCATCAAAATCAAATATGTTGTGCACAAAACCTTGATAGTTCCTGGTACGACGACATCAAATTTTGTCTTATACACGGATCAACTCCCCGTCACCTTGATCCCCAAAAAAGGAGAGCACTAAGATTAAAATATGCTTCATTTCAGCTGATTAATGGTATTTTTTTTCGCCGAAGATTTGATGGAATACTTATGTGTTGTCTTGAAAAAGATGAAGCAGAAAAAGTCTTATTGGAGTTACATGCAGGGGAAGATGGTGGGAATTTCAGTGGAGAAACCACTGCCCATAAAGTATTAAGAGAAGGTTATTACTAGCCTACCCTTTTCAAGGATGCTCATGCCTTATGCCGCAAGTGTGTCATTTGTCAAAAGGCATCTGGATGAATACAGAAACCAACATTCCCTTTGCAACCAGTTTCGGTAGACTCCCCTTTTCAGTAGTGGGGCATGGATATTTTAGGCCCAATCAATCCGGCATCCTCATAGTAGCATAAATACATCATAATAGCCACAAATTATTTCACCAGGTGGTTCGAGGCTGCCCCATTAAAAGATGTAAATACTAGCTAGGTAATATCCTTCTTGAATTCAAATATTATCACTCGCTTCGGTATCCCTGAATGCCTGGTATTTGAAAATTCTTCTTATTTTTTGTCTCCTGAAATGAGTGATTTCACTTTAGAAAAAGGAATTAAATTAAATTACTCTACCAACTATTACCCCCAAGGCAATGGTTTGGCAGAATCAACTAATAAAAATCTGATCAAAATTATTAAGAGAATGGTCTCCGAAAACCATAAAAATTGGCATAACGAACTGTTAAACGCAATCTGGGCTGACATAGTAACTCCTAAAACTATTGTGGGTAACTCACCTTTCTTCCTCGTTTACGATAGGGAAGCGATACTTCCACCACATGTCCTTCTTCCATCTCTGCAATTATCGCAGAAGGTACAGGAAGAAGATTGTCCCCCTTTGGAGAGTCGAATTAACGCTTTGTTAAAGTTAGAGGAAGTGAGGGCTCACGAAAAACGAAGACTGGATCAACATCAACTCATTGTTAAAAACTAGTTTGATTCCAATTCTTCCTCTGACAGAAATTTTGAGGTAGGTGACCTTTTCCTAAAATGGGACAAACCTCATGAGGGAAAAGGACAACATACTAAGTTTCAGAACTTATGGTTGGGACCATTTTTAATTGCTGAGAAACTGGGTCCCAGATCCTTTCACCTGCAAAATCTAGAGGGACATCCAAACACCTTCCTAGTGAATGGTCAATCTCTAAAAAATTACTTTACCTAATGACTCTCTCGAACACCTCTTGTAAATATTTTCTATTTTTTTTTTTTTTTAATTTTTTTTTCTGGTTTGTTTTTTTCATTTATGCTTATCGGTCTTTCTTTTTGAAACACACATGCCTACATCACGGGCTAGCTCAGACCAAGAAAACAAAAAAATTTCCCCTTGAAAACAACTGTTGAAAGCTGTCAGAACATCAATTGTTGTATTTTTCTGAAATCATTGCCTTGTTAAAGATTATTTTTGTTTTGAAAAGCATTTTCTTGGTTTCAATCTGTAAATTGAGAGCATTTATGACCATCTATATAAATATTTTTTACGCTATCCCTGTTCTTTAAGAGAACAACTCAACGATGTCTCCCTGTTCTTGAAATATGGTTTTATTAATGAACCATTTTTGGATCTTGATGAAGGAAAACATGTAAAATTTTAAAAGATGTCTTAAAAAACTAGAATTTTCAGCGTCACCCCACTCTATTGAATATCTTTAAAAACTATAATATAAATTTTTGGAGAGTTGTGGGAAGTGCTTGTAAACCCGCTAGGACACTGAACACATCTACTGGCAGTAGGTAAATGCATGCATTGAAACAAGATAACTTTGTCGGGGTACTGGACAAGCCCGCTGGTAGTGAAGCAATGTTAGGTAAAAGAAAATTCTCAGATGTGGATCCTGTTTTGACCTTAAACGTTCTTCTTTCTGATATGGAATTTCTTGACAAGATACATATATAAGAGTGGGTAAATTGACATCCCTGGCGAGGCTATCGATGCCTGCTGGCAGCAGTAGCGGCCCTGTCAACAGTATTGAATATTTTAACTTAACATCGTGGCTCTCTTTTGCGAAGATTGTAACCAGTTTTCATTTCTTTAAAAGTAAAAGTTGTCTGAAACCAGACTGCGTTATGATTATTTGAGATGTTCAAACAACTTTTTGGTTGTTTTCGATTTGAATATTTTTAGATTATTCTAACCTGAACTCATTCATGTGACAGAGATAACTACTTCTCCCAGCATGTCGCCATTGTTGGCAACAATTATATAATTATTATTTTTATAAACGCTTATATAATTATGTCGCCATTTAGAGAAACGCTTACAGTGTCTATGAAATTTTACTACTCTTCATAAGCGTTTCTCTAAATGATAGTTGTAAATCATTTCATTTTACCTATCATCTATTCATGCTTCATTTTCATGACTAAAAGCATGAAAACCTGCAACTATCGTTACTATTTTGTTTTAAAATTTCATTAAAAGCATATGGTTTATTACAGAATTATGGTTTCTTGCTATGAGCATGTTGCTCTCCTTGTTTGTGACCCTTTTGATTCTATGCATTCCTAAGAGATTTATGGTTGTATGAATGAAAGACCCCCATCAATTGATATTCGATTTTTTGTATCGATTTTGGTTGATTTTTTATCATATTTATTTCATGAAACTTTGAACTATTCATTTTTTGTAAACCTACCTAGCTTTGCAATCAAACTATGATGCACACATTATGTTTTCAGAGTACTCTGGTCCTAGCATGTACCCAATGCCAAGGTGGCTTACAATGTACAGGTTTCCATTACTCCTTAGCATGGTCTCGGGTTCCATAAACTCTTCACACGCGTTTTGATTAAACACTTTTCCCACCGTTTGAATCATCACAACATGTTTTGATAAAGCTCGGGCCTATGGCTCTGTTGTGTTTTTGAAAACCCTACCTATGTGTTCTATGTTAATTACCCGCCCATTCAGCATGGCTCCAGTGGTAAGGGTCGAATCGAATGACATCCAAACCCTACTCTCATATGATAATTCTAGGGAAGATTTGGAAAGGAATGGTTGGCATATTTTCATCGAAAAGTTTAAGGGTTTTAATCTTCAGGTCGCCCAAGAGTCTGCCTTAACCTTTGATGGTTGTAGGGAAAAAATTGGTGATACGCAATTGGAAGTAATTGAAGAGTTCCTAAGTCAAGCCATGGGATTTCCAGTAGTTGGTCAGAAATGGTTCAAGAATGAGAAAGTGGAGGAGGTCCCTTGGACTTCGAAAAATAACCAACTATGATCGAGGTATGCCAATTTCATTTTTGAAACCTAGATGGCATGATTTACCTATTGTAGTGAAGCAATTCATCACATGTGAAAGAAAATTCAAACTTATTTTCCTTTATCATTGGTTTTCCAAAGAGTTTCATTAGTTTTCCATTGAATATGCCTTATGATCTACTCAAAATTTTGTATAAAATGGGAAAAAGATTTAGGAAACAGAGGTCAAATTCAAGTCTGTTTCACCATGGCCTCATTAAAATCATCCTCATGCACTAGTTACAGTCACAAAATGATTGTTGGGACTCGTTCATTACGCGAAATGGTTTTGGTAACCCTGAGTTGGGAGAATTGGATAAGCCATGCATTGAGGAAGTGATCCGAAATCGGATCTAGAAGCCTGACAGGGCTTGAAAAATGCTCAAAAATGAAAGTGCTCACAATCCAACGAAACCAATGCCATTGCGTCCGTCTCATCTTCCTGATTCCGACGGTATATTTACTTTGTCAAACGAGCTCTGTATGCGAAAGTTATCGCGTTGTGATTGGAAGCCCAAACAGGTAAAAAGTCAAAGGTCAACTGGTCAAAAAGTCAATGTTGATGACATCAACATGATGACTGTGCAGGAGATGACATGGCACTCTCTGGTTGATGGTGATTGTTCAGGTTCTCTGACAAGGCAGACATGTGGCAGGCAACTGGACCAGTCAATAACTGACAAGTGGCATTAATCCGTCAAATGGAGAGATGCCACGTGGCCCAGTCATGGGCAGCCACGTGGCACCCAGTCATCAGTTGGAGTGGCTCATCAGTTGGAGTGGAATGTTTCAAAAATTGTTTTTGGGGTCCATGGGATTTGAACCCATGACCACCACCAAGCCCAACACCTTAAGAAATGGTCCTTTACCAACGCGCCACATTAATGTTTATGTTAAAACCCACATTATAAAACATATTGTATGGTTTTAAGGCACATAAAGGAAAGGGGCTGGGGCTTAGCCCCAGCCCATGGTTCAACCCGTGGTCTATATGACCAACCACCCAAAGAGGGCGTGAGCGCATAGCGCGCAAGGATAATTGTTATAGCCTGTGGCGATATGTGTTAGCGCCAAGAGACCAGGAGCTAGCGCTAAGAGGGGGGCCAACGCATAGCGCTCGGCCACATGGAGCCTCATGTGACCCTTCCAAGGGGGGGCGTGCTAGAAGAAGGGGGCCTAATGCCCTATTATAACTATAAAGTGGGTTTTTATAACTAATTTTTGAGTTTTAGTTATTAATTAGCCTATTTTTAATGTATTTTCTCCATTTTTGGGAGTTATTGGGTAGTTTTGGAGCCTAAATTCTTAGAGGAAGTTGGAGATGAGCAACCAAATTCCCATCTATAGAACCCAGGCCTGTTTGAGGCCATAGAGGGCATTCAGAGTAGAATTATGTAGATGAGAAGCCAAGCCAAAGCCATTTTGAGGCAGAGAAGCTTTTGAGGAGGAGACGATGTCGGATCATTTCTGGGAGCTCCGGACATCCGTTTTGTGTGCCGTTTTCTTTGCTGGGTTATAGAGATCTGGAAGAACATGACTAGATCAGTATTGTAGCCATTTGGCATTGCAGCTATGTACTTTTGAGAATTTGTACAGAAATAAAGAAGCCTCTCCCACAGAGAAAAGGCCCAGAGACGTAGGCAAAGTTGTGTCGAACTCCGTTATCAATCTGCGTGTTATGGTTTGCTGTCTTTTATTGCATTTCAGATCTGCACATATGTATATGGATGTTATAATTCCTCTTCTTTTTCTCATTCTTCACTAATTTTTCTCAAATGGTTAATTAACACATGCAAAATTAAAACTCAACCATAAGTCATTAAAAGATCCGACGGATCAGGAAGCCCTTGTGAACCCAATGACCTCTCCTCCACTACTCTAGGCCTGTGATTTTTACTCTAATATCAAACCCTCAAGCTAACCTAAGGTCAATGAACATGACAGTCAACCGGTTGCACATCCAAAGGATTGTTTTAAAACTGTGAAGAAGCCTACAGGAAAGAAGTTAAAAGGTAGTGTTGATGTCAATTTCAAAAACAAAAGAGATGGTCGGTTAATTTCTCAAAGTGTTCAAAATAAAATGAAAGCCCATGTAGACACGATCAACATGATTGAAGTGAGCGAAGGTTCAGACTCAGAAATTGACAAATTCCTTGCTAAAGAGGACCCCGTGTCATTCAAGTTATACCCTAACCGACCCTATGACTATGCTAATAATTTGCCTCCTTGTTTGAAGGACAACCCATAATTATTGGTATGCAGCTCTGTGATAAATATACCATTCGCATGGAGGATTCTCTGATCCATAATGTTGTTCATGCTAATGCAAAATCCTTATAGTCATAATGTGATGTGTCCCGATTCTGGATCGACAGGTACTATACCGATGTTTCACTGCTACAGTAACAACTCAAGTCTTTAAGAGACCAAGTTGATATGTTGACAAATGAAAACAACAGACTTGAATCCATCATCCAAGGGAAGGAGAAGCGCTTGAAAACTACAGATCATGTCATTTTCAAAAACGTAGAGGCAACAAAAACTATCATTAATTCCAAAATTTCTTGATACGTTTTGATTTCATGATTTGAGGTATGATATTTTTAATTTTTAGCATGATTGTGTCACTTTTAAGTTAGGATATTTGATTTGATTGAATAAACTATTTTTCTTATTAAGATTACTCTGTTTTGTTTATTTAATAAAATATGATTGCATTTGCTATTATAACTAGCTACAGAATCGCAAGATTCTGTAGCCAGTTAAGAAAATTCGAATTGTTTGATTTGATAACAAAAAACATATATGAGATCTTCTTATTTTCATTTGTTAACAGGATGATTAAGGAACCCATGATTTCCAAGATGATATGAGTCACTTTTTGAGATCTCCCAGCCATATCAATCTTGTATTTTGAGTAAACAGATTAGACTGTTGGTAGTTTTTGATATTTAGTGAAATCAGGGTGGTTGCATCCCCCTTTATTTTTTGAAACCAATTTGATCTTATCAACAGGAAACAATTATGTTTCTTGAAACCTATATAAACATGTCATTTTGTAAACATTGTATCATCTTGGCCTGGGGCAAGAATATGGATATTTACATACAGACTTGAATGACACATAATACATTACAACTTTAGCTTTCTGTATCATGTTTTAATTTAAGTTCTGCTTATCTCAATATGATGATAGATGATGATAGCCTTTCATCTGCACGATTTATTGTTATTTGAGATAATCCTTTTCACATACTTCCCATATCTCATGTCTCATATATAGCATACAGTGATCCTCTATTCAATTTAAATTAGAATATTTATCTTTAATTTCAGTTGAATGTTTACATGCAAGTTCTTATAGGAAGAATTATCTCATCGTAGTTACTTGCAAATTATAAGATTACTATGAATGCATCTATTATATGTTATGTTATTATAATTCAATATCAAGCATTATCATTTCTCATTTATTAGGAGCAATCTCAAGATCTGTAGCAGGTTTACCTCATCAGATAAAGGTGGTTGGATATTCAATATCGAAGAGACATTGGATGCAATAACAGGTTATCTTGTTATTTGATTTCATTAGTTTGTTGAATATAGAAGTTTCCTATATATAGAACATTTTCTACTATCTGTTATTTCCTTTTCAATTAGGCAGTTTAATATTTGATTTCATGAGTGTATACATCTAAGAAAATAAACCAAAAAAATTAAATAGTATTTTCAGTCTCTTTATTACTGTTGTTAAAGTAACTAATTCAAATTTGATTTTTACGGGTTTAGATAAAAAATCGTGTTTTTTTATAGATTGTATATAAAGTTATTGATCACATTATTTAAATAAATTGTATATATATATATATATAAATGTACATATAGATTTTAGTGATTGTTCTTTATTAAGCATTGTATTTTTTTTGGTTATTTTTGCTTTCTTTAGAACTTAGATCGGCCAATGGAGCTTCTAAACCCGTCGGAGTGAATTAATATAGACGTCTTGGGTTAATTAGACAACCTCATACCAGATTCACTCCTCCAGTTGACGAGCGGTCAATTTTGTCCGTCAACACAACATTGATAAAGATTTGCAGTGTGAACAAGGATGACTAGGATTTAAGAGTACCAACAGTATTGTGGGCCTATAGAACCACTTGCAAGAAGCTAACAATACAGACCCCTTTTAAGTTAGTATATGGCCTCGAAGAAATTGTGCCAATGAAATATTTGGTACCAAGCCTAAGAATTGTTTCCTTTACAGATATGGATGACACTAACGTTGTTCAAGAGAGGCTTGCTCAGTTGGTCGAATTGGAAGAAGACATATTTTTTGTAGGATTTCATCAGTAGGTACAAAAGGAAAGAGAGAAGGCCTATCATGACAAGAACATCAAGTAGAAGGCATTCAAACAAAGTGATCTAGTCCTGGTATATGACAGTAAGTTCATCAAGCATCTTGGGAAGTTTAGAACGCATTAGTTCAAGCTATATGAGGTTTCTTATGTTACAGAAAAAGGAGTTGCGTAGTTGAAGAATTTAAAGGGAGAATGGAAAGAAGGATTAGTGAATGGGAGCTGACTGAAGTTGTACTCTGACAACCAGATTTCTCGTAACTCTAAGTAAAAGCATAAGGAAAAGGTTCTAGGTACCAAGTGTAGTTGAAACTGGGTACCAGACACAGAAAATATAGTATGCACAAGGATGGAGAGGAGGCATAGAGAAGAAAGCAAAGGCTGTACTACGTAGTTTGAAGTCAGAGTAAAATAGAAGAATCAGATCTGAAGTGCGTCAGGATGAGTCACAGGTGAGTGTTGGGACCCTTTTGGCCCTTGGTTAGGGAAGCAAGCAAAGAACAAGGAAGAAAAGGAAAAATGAGAACTTTGCAGAAGACACATTGACTGTTACTATGTCGAAGTGAGAAAAAGAGCAGAAAAGATGGAGCAAATCCCAACAAAGCAAGCCATTGGATGAGGAGATCAAGGATGATAGGCCAGTAAGAAAGAAGGACCATGGATGATTCAACAAGTAGAAAAAACCACCGTTAGATTCTTTGGAGCACTGCATGAGAAGGAAGGAAAGACAGGTTGGTGAAGCCCTGAAAACATGGGTCAAGTTGACCTAGGGTTTTAGACACCTAGGGTTTTGGTATATAGGGTTTTGACACCTATGTTTCGGCCAGGGATGTCAATGAGTGATTGTAATGTATAAATAAGAACCTATATGAGGGAAGAGGGTTTGTTCAGGTTTGAGGTTTTTGGATCTAGTTGTATTGTTTGATATGAGTGATTATTGTTGAGAGAGAGAGAGAGAAGTGTTGAGTGAAGAGCCTTCTGGTATTTTTAGATCTTCATCTAGGTGCAAAGGTCAATCCTGAAACTGGGTGTGCAAGGAGGGGAGAGATAGAGAGAAGAGAGAAGATATACTGACTAAGAGCGTAGATCCAAACTATATTCTTTCATCTTAATATATCGTAAAGCACAGTTCTATGGACATAACCTTAGAGAGAGGGTGAACCACGTATATATGTCTTATGTGTGTGATTGATACTGTGTTATTTTTCCCTTATATATTGTTATTGCATTGTTGTGGTAGATTTGATAGATGTATGGAATAAATCTAAGATGATAAGTCATATATGCATGTTGTATTGTTACAGTATTGGATCCACTTTATATTTCCCTTGGTTGTAGATATTTTGTCCTACAACCCCACTATAGCTACCTTGGGTGAGACTACATCTTCTTCGTAGGTGTAGCTGAAAGGGCCAGTAGTTAGGGCTTGTTGGTGCGCTCTTGGATATGAACCATGGGTCCTCTCCTGTGCCAACAATGTGCAAGGTATGGAAGGTATTGGTGAACTATGAAACTACTTGGCCCCTCTCATGATGCATTGTCATCCATCTCATGTATTGGTCCTCATAGTTTCCAACAGGGTAATACTGTTCCTTTACCACATCCACAAGAAAATCCCAAGTGGGATTGACCCCATATATTCTAGACTCCTCTATGGAACTCTGCTCCTAGTAAGTTTCCCACCAATGTTTGAAATTGGGGAGAGCCTTAAGGAGCACAAATATGATCTTTTTTCTGTCGAAAAAATTATGAACAAAGAAATAACCTTCTAACATATTTAACCATTTATCTAGGGCATCTGCATCTATCTGACCTTCAAATATAGGAATATCAAAATTGACCTGTAACTTAAAAGGTGAGGTGCCTCTAAAGTGGTCGCTTGATGAATATTCTCCTAATGCTATCGGGAGGCATTGAAGGATGTGGGAAAAATTATTTATCATTTCATCCCTCCATCGCGTGAGAGCTTGCTCAAGCGACAGACTGATAGGATTGTCTCCTCCATTGTTTTTATTTTCTTCTACCATTGAGGGTTTCTTGGTTATGAAAGAGTGATTTTCCTCAAGAGAGACAAGCTCTATAACCAAATTTCTATAATCGAACCTTGTCAGGGACATGCATTGAAAAACGATCAAGAGTGGCCTGCTCTGATACCACTGATTTGGATTATTTTCAGCACAAAATGAGAGCGGAGATATAACATAGAAATATTCAAATATATTACAAGAGAGACAAAAATATAACATATATATATTGAAAATACAACAAGATTCAAAGATATACAGTAATACATGATTTCTATTAATGAAATAAATATACAGAGACTGTAAAAATATAGACTGAAAGACTCGCTAGAATGGTGGCATCTTATCTCTGAGAGGAGATGTGATGGCTACTCACATTCACAAGAAGATTATTACAATGAGGCTTTGAGGGAATTTTTATAACAAAAAAGAATTTCAAAAACCCTAGACATCCAAAAACCTAACCCTAGGATATGAAGCGCTAAAGTTACTTGGGCCTCGTTTTGGTAAGTTAGTACATCAACTTCCCGAGGTCGTAACTTTTGCATAAGATCTTCGTTTTAGGCGCATGATAGCCCGTTGGAAAGGTATCATCGAGGAGATTCATTTTAGGTCAAATATCAAAGGAAATTCCATACTACAAACATATTTTCCCAAAAAACATCGTTTAGTGCCTCAAAACGACTCTAGAGTGAAAACTGCTAAAAATAGTAAATTACCAAAATTGCTAGAAAACTATTTTGAGCCAGTTGGAAAAGGTAGGTGGCCACCGATATCCACCTGGATCATAAGTGTTCTAATATGTGAAGGAATTTTTCTGAATGTAGCAGAGACATTGAATATCAAATGCAGAAAGAGACAGAGTAGAAGTCATGATATCCAGTGCATGATACAAAGGATTTTTGGATTTATGAACAGAGGGTGGATGGGAGGTTCTAGGGAAGGTTGGAGCTTGGAGGGGATTAGGTTATTCCTTGTCAGTTGTAGCTGACTAAGTAGTGGGTTGTAGCCTCCTACCATTTGGATATGGTGAATAGGGGTGTGGGTGCATCCTAATTAGTGGGTGTTGATCTAAAGAGGAAGAAACCATCTTCCTTCTATTATAACCTGTAAAAAAAAAAATTGCAGTTAATAGAAAAGTGTTTGTGGTTCTCCCAATTGGGTTCCACGATAAAACATTATGCTCAATTTTTTTTTTCATTTCTGCAATACATAATTAACAAAAGCAAAAATTTGATAAAATTATTGTGTCACTGATTCACCTCCCCACCCTCTCAGTGACAAGATCTAATCCTTCACTTAGGACTTAGGATAAAATAATTATCCATACTTTATACTTTAAGGAATATTAATATAATACTCCTTTTTGGATTAATCTCCATAGCTTATCCCCTTATCCTTAACTTTTATCCCCCTTTCCCTAACTAGTGGAGTTTAGTTCCCCATGTTCTTTTATCATGGTTGGTCTACACACAATGATGTATTATATTAATGATAAGACATATATAAAAATAGGCTCGCTGGACTTTATCATTTAGGATATCCAGCCTAATTTAACACATAAGCCTCCTATCTTATAATAACTAGCTCACCATCCTATAAACACAACATATACATAAAGGCTTCCTGGCTTCAAAATCACGCACACTTAGTTTTCTGTGCGCTCTATCATGGAATGTGCACACTTCATTATTTTAGTGCATAGTATATGTGCACAGTATACCATGGAATGTGCATGCAAAATGGTATCAAACAACTGAACAACTTAAGTACATTTTCATTTACATTTGCAGGGGTCTGACCTAGGGGTATTACAAATAATAATTAAATAGGTGGGACCCCATGTAAATCCCATTCAATTTCTCTTAATAGTCATCAAAACATGAAGTATAAAACTCCAAACATTTGATTCAAACATACTCCTTCTAACTCCCATTTTCATATTCATGATCAAATATTTTAATATCAACAAAATATAACATGACTATATCCAAAAAAATAACATTATATCCATGTTGTCCAAAACATTGTCAAAATAAAAAGAATGTCCTCAATAGAAAATAATATTAATCATCATTAAAACCCATATTCACTATGAGAGGCATTTGGCCTCTTTTCACTTCTGCCCTCTTTTGATGTTTCTGTTGCAGCCTTAGGATGATCAGAACCTTGAGGGTGGATCTCGTTGATGACATGGGAGAAATTGTCTTTGAGATGAAGAGGAGAGGATACAGATCCAAAGGAATATTTGGAGGAATTGGAGGGAGTGGTCACTCATTTTCCCTCATCCAACTCTGGCTTAGGAACATCAATTTTTATCCTTTTACTCGCATGAGAAGACTACATGAGTGAGACAACATGATCAACTCAAGCATTTGGATTTTTCAGTGGTGGAGGAGGGGGTAATGGAAAATACGTAGTAGGCCAACCATGGTGATGAGCAGTAGGCTGATGGACAATCTCTTTCCAACCATCATTGGCAGGCAATTTTGGATGCATAGACACATGAGGGGAAACACAGATGCCAAAAAATGTTTTATGTGGATGGAATGGATCTCTCTTAGGTCCGAGCTACAGGATTCCATGGCAAACTAGGTTAAGAACCCAACTTTAAATAGATGATTTAATTCATGTGGATCAACATCAAAGTGTATTGAAAACCATGGCATTCTATAGCCCCTCTTCCAATTTTTTCTACCTCTATTTTCACCTCTATTAACACCTCTTACATTGTTTCCCCCGCTAAAGAAGCTCATCCTAAAGCAATACTCCAACATGTCATGAAAAATATTAACAATCCATGCATCGATATCTACCCAAGTAAAATTGAAAGGTTGCCTCTATCATTCACCACAAAAGCACATGAAATCCATCCATCAATTTCTTAACAGTCAAGAATCAATTTTCCATTTGAAAATGGAGTGGTAGGGATATTGGTAAGATGAGGGGTTTATAGTGAGAGAAAAAGTGGCAGAATGGATGGGAAGATACCAACGAATATAGTTCAAGAAAATGTAGAAGTAACAGAAAATGTATCCATATCCAATTTCCCAACACCAATTATCAGCTAGCCTTTTCTTTTATTATTAATATTTTCTCTTTTCAACCAAATGAAATTCATAATACTAGAATATGGAATTTTTAAAATGTATTTGGGAAGGCAAGGGACATATAATGAGAGAAAAAGTGAGAGAATGGAAGGGAAAAGGTGACTACTGTTCTATTATATGCAATAATATTTATTAAAAAAATCATCATCACTGTCATTTGTTTTCATCATCACCATCATTTGTTTTCATATAAAACCCAAGGGAAGATCTAGGACTGTCAAACTGTAGAACTTTAATTTCCCCTTCCTTTTCTTTTTATCAATAGATTTTTCATAAAAGAGTATTAGTAGAGTCATTCCAACAATTAAAAACAGACTACATCAAGAACATATGGAAGTATGAGAACACCACATAAATCCATCATCACAACTTTAATACTTGTTGTATAACAAACTGGGTTTCAAAACCCCATGTGAAACCGATGCTTATCGTTTATTTTAACATCATAAAACTTCAAAATTGGAAAAAAACCCATGGATAAATAACAAGTGAGACAATACTTAACACAAATAGCCAATGTTCCCACTTTCAATTTAATCACTTATAACATACATCAAGGGTTCAAAAACAAAACATTTAACCATCTCTTATCACAACATAGTTTCGACCTCTCCACAAACCTCTCATGGTGGATGCAAGGAAAATACGCATATATATTCACAAACCATTGAAAGGTCATTTGTAGGAGCTACAATTCTTCCAAATACTAGGTACTGGCATTAAGAAAAGCAATTGTTCTTTTGTTTCACAGAGAAAAAGAAACCCTTGAATTTTAATGACCAGAGATGTGTGAAACCAAAAATACTTTCCATAATTATTTTCCAACAGTCATAGCACATGTTAGCACTCTGTAATTTTCCCAAGGATCCAGAGGTAGTCACAGATGTAGCATCAAACCACTTGGAGTCAAGAATCTATCCCTCCAATACTCAGAGAGGGATCTCTCTTTCTGATTTAGATTTGTTCAGTATGGATCTTAGGCTACTTATGAAATACATTGTTTTTGGGTTTAAACTTTTGGTTGGAATAGGAGAAAATGGGCCATTGGGATATGGAGTAACAACTTAATTTAATCAAGGAAGGTTTAAGAGGCCAATGTTGTAGGGAAGGGTCGGAAAATTCAATGGATCCTTATAAATTTGATGCATGGATGAGACGAATGGTTTTAGAGATCCAATAAAAAACAGAGCGATGAAGAATTATGCCTTTGATCTTCAATAGAAAACATATAAATTATTCCAAATTCAGTGATAGAGGGTATATTCAAACAAATTATGTCCTATATCTTCTTGGGATAATTCAGAATGTATAAATCAAAATGATTAATAGGAAGAGACAAAATATCATGGAAAAAACTTCACCAATGAAATCAACACAAGAATCTTGTAACAATGCCCTGTGTTACTATAATTTGATCAAAGAGTTCCTGTGGGAAAAATTTATCATATCTCCCAACAGGTCCCAACAAAAGTCAATATTTGCTAACTAGAACCAACACTTCATAATTCAAAATTATAATTACTTATAACTTATTTACAAAGTCTCGTGATAAATGAGAAAGATTTATTCTAATCTAACTGAATCTTGGATTACAAATTATAGGGATTTTGTGAATCTCATCGAATTTTTGGTGCTAATTGAGTGGAATTTGTTGTGATTTGTCCTTGACTCMTGTTGTGTTGTTTTCATTCCAAGGAGATATGGAATGGGATTGAAATCATCTCCACAAMTTCTGCATACAATCATCTAATTTTTACCGTCCATCCTTTGACTTTTTTCTCCCGAAATTTTGAATAATAGGGTCCAGTGATATGTTTGTTTCTCCCACTCTGAGACATCTRTGTACAATCTAGGGGAGGTTTTTGTATATCAAATTGTTATGAATAAAAACCTCCTTTAGGTTTTCTAAATTCATTTCCAGTTCCCCGAAACGTCTCCCTCAAAATTATGACCGAAACAGGAAAAAAAAAAAAATGAAAAATGAGGCTCAAAGATGGCTTCGATTCTCCCAACTGTTGGTAACTGTGTAAAATATGGGAGATGTTTTTTTTCTTCAGCCTGTGTTGAACAAAAACATCGATAGGATTTTGAAAATTTGTTTCCATTTTCCTGGAATCCCTCTCGGAAGACAAAGTGTTAAACAGGAAAAACAACGGTTTTAGATTTTCCAGAGGGCGGTTTTGGAGGGGCAGAGTGGTTTACTTGGAACCCTGAGGTGGTAAGTGGTATTGGGAGGGGGGTCTGAGTTCACCATGAGGTGACACGTGTCCCTCCCAATACCACAAACTCGGACCCCATGGTATTGATGCGACGTGTGGGGGGGGGCACTGAGTTGTACGGGGAATGTATGTGGGTGAACTTAGGGTTGTTTAAAGTTTTAGTTTAAACTATTTTTTTATTTTTTTTATGTTTTGTTTTATTTATTTGTTTATGTGTTTATTTGCTTTGTTTTTATTTATTTATTTATTTATTTTGATACCTGGCTTGGTCGTGACCTTAAAAATAGATTATTATTATTATTGTTTTATTTTGTTTTTTGTTTTTATTATTTATTTATTATATTTTAATTAATGTTTTTTATATTGTCTTATTTTTAATTGTTTTATGTATATTTTATTTATTTTTATTCAATTTCTTAGTTAATGTTTTAATTTAATAAACTAACCTAATTATTAACCTACACAAACTAACTTAATTATTAATTATTAATTAGTTAATAATTAATTAATTATTAACAACTCTAACATATTTTAATTAATCTAACTACACTAAATTTTAATTACTAACATATTAACTTATTGTTTTTTATTTTAGCCTAAGCTTGTTTATTCATGCAGAGATAAGTTGTGGGCGAGATGTAGCCAACGGGATAAAGGGACAAGGCACATAGATGGATGAAGGATGCAATAGGGGATGAAGGATCGAGCGAAATGGATGGAGAGGAAAATGAAATCAAACAAGGCCAACAAACCAGATGTCTTCATCACGAGAGAAATTCCAAACAAATAGTTGTAGAAACAAATAACCTATGATTATAGGACCCCAACATAGGCTCCACTTGGGGATGGCAGCTCTTTCGAGATGTTTTAAGAACCATAGAACTCTGAACACGTAGACTAGTTCCTTATCCATTGGGCTGATCCCAAAAAATTTACTTTGCAAACTGCATATGTTCTGATCCTCTGTGACTGAACCTTAAGCAGAAAATTGGTCTGCATACCAAAATCTGAATTGAACTGACAAAAGGGTTGGAAAAGTGCTCACAATCCTAGGCTTATTTGCACACTACAAAACTGACTACTGAAAATATGCTTATATAGTAATCGCATTTATGTACAATCCTAATCTAACACTGAATGCTTGGTTTTAATCAATGTGAAATATCCAATATAACCATTCAAAAATTGGATATAATACCTTAACTACTTCACTTTTTTTCACAAAACTCAAAACTAAATCTATTAAGGGTACTTGAGAGTAATTGTCATCCTAGTCTTTACCACAGAGAACTTGGTAAATTTGGAAAACAAAAGAAATGTTGGAAATGGATTGGGGCTCTGTAGTGATGAATTTTTCCATATAGATAGCCATAGGATCAATATAGACCTGACCCATTTCTTGATATTCAAATTCAACCAATTCGGCCTCATGATTTTGTACTATATTTATGCTGTCTAGATCCTCAAAAAATTCCTGATATGGATGAAAATGTTCCGATTGTCTTTGTAATGAGACTCCTACTGAAAAAACACAATGAAGATGACTACCTGATCTTGTCAATATCATAACATATTTTCAACCCATAGATGGATGATGGAAACTGAATTTGACAACACAAGTCATCCAACACATTAGATATTGGATCCTATAGGAATTGAGATGACTGTTGCATTGGTTCCACTGAAACTTCTTAATTTTCTATGTGTTTATCCTTAATGACATGATTGAAATTTTTCTTCCAAAATTGAAATGAATTAAAGATTAGTGTTACAAATTTATTTTGGGTTAACTCATACTCTGTCTCGGGCTCTAAGCTTTCATCTAGAATTTGAAAATCAATGTATCTCAAGGGATGCAATTCTGGGTCTAGAACAACTTCCATATCCTCAATGACATCTTCAACTGAGTGACCAGAACATTCTTCATCTTTACTATAAACAACTTGTGTATACCTTTCTCTCATAATTTGAAATGAAGAGAAACATAGAGGCATAGATCTTTCACTTACTCTGAGATTTGCTGCATTTTCCTCCTTGCTGTCATAATCAATATGCACAGGCTGATTGTCGTATTTGAGTTGTCAATGATATTCTTCTTGCCAACAACATGTTGTCAATTTATTTGAACAATCAACACCTATTTCAGCCACATAATAATCATCATACTGATCATACTTGGGTAGATTATCCAGGTAATAAATGTCATCAAACATGCACATCATATCAACTGGTTTTTCATCTAGAAGTTGAGATGGAGTTTCATATTTGACTGTGTTGTGAATTGAATACATGAAATGATCATTTTGAAATACATGATACCGAGGGTGAGATAGAAAGTGTTTGGCAACAATGACCCTTTATTTCTCTGTAATCAATGGGACATGATGCCTTCGAACAACAAGTTGTTCTCTTATGCTAATCCTTTGCAACATTTCTTCCATTGTACTTGCCAGAATGTCTAGCTTAGCTTTTGATGTTTTTAGCTGCTCCTTTGTTATTTTCTTCCTTTCTTATGCCTTCAACCTTGACATTTTGATCAACAAATTGGCTTCCACACTAATTTCATTTTCTTACATCTACTTGAGTGTTATGGTGTTTCTTTCCCTTACTTGAAATGCCATCTCTGGATCAAAATCATATGGGTAGTATAAGAGAGCTAAACCAAGATGTGGTCTTATATCAGAAGGCATGGAATTGTGCACTTGATTGAATCTGACTGAAAATTGTTGCACTATTTATCCTCGTTGTATTTTCAAGTAATCATATTATTCCAAAATGAGGAAGAGATTCCTTTTAATCACCCATTGATCCAAGAAAATGTTCAAAAACTGATTGAGATCACTGATGCTTACAGCTAGCAGATCTTATACCATCTCTTATCTCTACTTTTCAAATATAAAGAAAAAATCCTAATACTAACATCACTTTGTTCTACCTCAAAAAGTTCCAGATAATTTTCAAAACCTTGTGTTTTTCAGCAGTAATGTAGCCATATTCTTCGTCAAATCTAGGAATATATTGGAAGTGGTTGGCAGGGAAATCGTGGAGTATGTGAGGTAAGACAAGGGGCTTGTATATATCTCAGTTTTTTACAGGTGTAGGAGTATGTATAGGGATTGTAACGCTAGGCTTAACCTCTTGAAGCTCATTAGGTTGAACATGCTCTTTATATATTTTGGAAATATGACCTGGATCAAGATCATGAGAAGGGAAGAAATAATTAAAAATAAAACCTATCATATCTTAGATAAACTTCTAGCTTAAGTACCTGACTTTTTCATATGTTCTGGTCATGTTTCAGGTTCTTCCTCCAGTGGATTCTTTGAATTGGAACTGATCTGGAGCTGGTTGGAGTCATCGGGTAGATGATTCATCCTTATTGTGTCTGGTCACTGTCCACCATTAGTAACCAAATATAGAACTTGATATGATTTCTGAGGAAGGTTCCCCAGTACAGTCACCATTATGTTATCACTCTATAATTTTCCCAAAGCTGTGGAGGCAATCACAAATGTAACATCAAACCACTTGGAGTTGAGGATCTATCCCTCCAAGACTTAGAGAGGGATATCTCTTTCTGATTTAGATTTGTTTGAGTATGGATCCTATGCTAGTTAAGAAATACAATGTTTTTGGGTTTAAACTTTTGGTTGGAATAGGAGAAAATGGGCCATTGGGCAATGGATTCACAACTTAATTTAATCAAGGCAGGTTTAATAGGCCAATGTTGCAGGGAAGGATAGGAAAATTCAATGGATCCTTAGAAATTTGATGCATGGATGAGATGAATGGGTTTACATATCCAATAAAAAACAAAGCAATGAAGAATTTTGCCTTTGATCTTCAGTAGAAAACATAGAAATTATTCCAAATTTAGTGACATAGTGTATATTCAAACCAATTCTAGCATATATCTTCTTGGGATAATTCACAATGTAGAAATAAAAATGATTAACATGAAGAGACAAAATACCAGGGGAAAAAATTCACCAAGGAAATCAACACAAGAATCCTGTAACAGTGCCCTATATTACTGTAATTTGATTAAAGAGTTATTGTGGGAAAAAATGATCATATCTCCCAATAGGTCCCAACAGAAGCCAATATTTTCTAACTAGAACCAAAAATTCATACATCGAAATCATAATTACTTATAACTTATTTACAAATTCCTCTCATAAATGAGCAGGATTTATTCTAATCTAACTGAATCTCAAATTACAAATTATAGGGATTTTGTGAATCTGATCAAATTTCTGGTGCTAGTTGAGTGGCATTACAGATTATTTTCGTCATCCCTATGACTGTTAATGATGTAAACCTATTTATTGTTGTCAGAGGGGTTAGTAGCCTAAATTCCTAAAGAAAGAAGGGAGAAGATCTTTCCCTGAGAGAAGAAGATTTATTTTCCTTTGTAAAATCCCTATTTTGGAGGATTTCCACAGGTTGCTATATACACAGGGTGCGGAAATGACTAATTTCTGTAGGTTTCTCTATATCTAGGGTGCAGAGTTTCTGCAGGCTGCACTATAGTTAGGGTGCGGCAGCCTTTGTATGTGGGAAAAATGGGTGTCTTCTCGTTCCTTCTAGAAGGACAAGATTCTATGGTGAGGTGGCCTCCGAATGGTTTGGATCTTACTCGCTTTCATGATTTAGCGGAATCATCCTAACCTCCTAACCTTATCCTCTTCAAATTATAAAAGGAGAGGAGCTCTCATGGAGAAATTTAGTTGGATTGAGCTTGAGACATTTATGTCATCTTTGAGCTTTGCTTTGTCAAGATAGATTGTGAGTAGCTATTAGATACATAGTCTCAGAATCCATTGTAGAAAGAAGTGTGTGGGAAGAACATAACTGTTGGAAGGAACCTAACGACATCAAGGAATCTGGATGTATCTTTGTTCCACATTATATAATACAGTGACATGTTTCTTTCCCATAAAATCATTAGCATTTTATTGCATGACTCCTTGATCACATATTTAGGTTTTCATTGAATATACTATTGTCGCTTTCACTTTGGTTGGTTTGCGTCATTGTAGATCTGATTTCACAAGAGAACCAGAGTGAAGCATGGACAACAGAGATATAGGGAAGCGATATATTAAGGTATGTCATCCATACATTTTTTGGTAGTAAATTAAATGATTGTAACTTAGGGAAAGTGTCATGTCCTATCTTGTTTTGTTCTAGATCTAGGTGGATCTAGGGAGATTAGTTTATGTCCTCATTTACTGATTTATCCTATAACAAAATTGGCGACCGTACTGTAGAATAGATTGTTTTCCTAGTTTTCCTTGATTTCTTTCTTTGATTTCTTGGGTTCTATTTTCTGAGTCACTAGGAGATCCATCTTGACTCTCTGACTGTTAAAATTCATTGGAAAAGCTTCACACTTTTTATTTTTTCCATTTCTTGTGTGATTTCCACACCCTACTTTGAGGGACAGTGTGGCGTGTCTGCATTGTATTGGTCTTCTGGCCTACAAAAATCACGGATTTCCACACTGTGTTAATCTACAGCCTGAGGAAATTATGAAAAGTTTGTTTTTTTATGGTTTTTCCTTACCCAGATATTGGATTTGGTTTTGGGGTGAATTTTTGGGTTTGATTATGATGTATTTATAGTCTTGTTGATAGCTTTGAATCTTCTTTCAACCATCTTTTCCTTATTTTTTCTTTGTTGGCTTTCAAAAGATTTGGTCTCTTGATTTGAGTGTCTTTCTATTACAAAGCATTGTTTTTTCTTTAGAATTGTTTGGTGAAAGAACTTCTTTTTCTTTTATTGAATAATTCGTGTTAAAAGAGAAAATTGTTTGGGTTTCTTTGTCTCATGTTGATTTGCTATTGTTTTTAGATATCTTTGAAACAAAAAGTTTTAATTTCTTTCTTTATATTAGATTGGGGACATCCTTACATTTGAAGTAGAGAAATTGCATGATTCTTGGTATTTTTTGGTCTTAAATTCTAAATAATTTCGCGTCACAGGGGTCAGTAGCCTAAATTCCTAAAGAAATAAGGGAGAAGAACTTTCCCTGAGAGAAGAAGTTGTATTTTCCTTTGTAAAAACCCTATTTTGGAGGATTTTTGTAGGTTGCTCTATATACACAAGGTGTAGAAATGCCTGATTTCCATAGGTTTCTCTATTGCTAGGGTGCAGAGTTTCCGCAGGCTGCACTATATTTAGGGTGTGGAGGCCTTTGTACGTGGGAAAAATAGGTGTCTTCTCAATGCTTCTAGAAGGATAAGATTCTATGGTGAGGTGGCCTCCGAATGGTTTGGATATTAATCACTTTCATGATTTAGTGGGATCATCCTAACCTCCTCACCTTATTCTCTTCTACTTATAAAAGGAGAGGAGCTCTCATGGAGAAAATTAGTTGGATTGAACTTGGGAAATTTATGTTGGCTTTGAGCTTTGCTTTGTCAAGATAGATTGTGAGTAGCTATCAGATACATAGTCTCATAATCCATTGGAGCAAGAAGTGTGTGGGAAGCAAGGAACTGTTGGAAGGAACCTGACGACATCAAGGAATGTGGTTGTATCTTTCATCGAAATTATATAATACAGTGGCATGTTTCTTTCCCATAAAATCATTAGCATTTTATTACATGACTCCTTGATCACATGTTTAGGTTTTCATTGAATCTACTATTTCCTCTTTCACTTTAGTTGGTTTGTGTCGTTGAAGATCTGATTTCACAAGAGCACCGGAGTGAGGTAGGGACAACAAAGATATAGGGAAGTGATATATTAAGGTATGTCATCCATTCCTTCTTTGGTAGTAAATTCAATGATTGTAACTTGGGGAAAGCGTCATGTCCTATATTGTTTTGTTCTAGATATAGGTGGATCTAGGGAGATTAGTTTATGTCCACATTTACCGATTTATCCTATAACAAAATTTGTGACCATACTAGAGAATGGATTGTTTTCCTAGTTTCCCTTCATTTCTTTCTTTGATTTCTTGGGCTCTGTTTTTTGAGTCACTAGGAGATCCAACTTGACTCTCTAACTATTAAAATTCATTGGAACACTTTCACACTTTTTATTTTTTCCATTACTTGTGTGATTTCCGGACCCTACTTTGAGGGATAGTGCAGTGTTTCCGCATTGTATTGGTCTTCTAGCCTGTGGAAATCAAGGATTTTTGCACTCGGTTAATCTAGAGCCTGTGGAAATTGTGAAAAGTTGATTTTTTATGGTTTTTACTTACCTAGATCTTGGATTTGGTTTTGGGGTGAATTTTTGGGTTTGATTATGATCTGCTTTCAACCATCTTTGCCTTTTTTTTTCTTTGTTGGATCTTGCAAGATTTGGTCTCTTGATTTGAGTGTCTTTCTGTTACAAAGCATTGTTTTTTCTTTAGAATTGTTTGGTGAAAGAACTTCTTTTTCTTTTATTGAATAGTTCGTGCTAAAAGAGAAAATTGTGTGGGTTTCTTTGTTTCATGTCAATTTGCTATTGCTTTTAGCTATCTTTGAAACAAAATTTTTTAATTTCTTGCTTTATATTAGACTGGGGACATCCTTGCATTTGAAGTAGCGAAATTGCATGATTCTTGGTATTTTTTGGTCTTAAATTCTAAAAATGTTCCCATCAAAGGGGTCAGTAGCCTGAATTCCTAAAGAAAGAAGGGAGAAGAACTTTCCCTGAGAGAAGAAGTTGTATTTTACTTTGTAAAAATCCTATTTTGCAGGATTTATGTAGGTTGCTATATATAGAGGCTGTGGAAATGCCCGATTTCAATAGGTTTCTCTATAGCGAGGGTGCAGAGTTTCCGCAGGATACACTATAGTTAGGGTGTGATGGCTTTTGTACGTGGGAAAAATGGGTGTCTTCTCAATGCTTCTAGAAGGAGAAGATTCTATGGTGAGTTGGCCTCCAAATGGTTTGGATCTTACTCTCTTTCATGATGTAGTGGGATCATCCTAACCTCTTCACCTTATCCTCTTCATCTTATTAAAGGAGAGGATCTCTCATGGAGAAGGTTAGTTGGATTGAGCTTGGGAAATTTATGTTGGCTTTGAGCTTTGCTTTGTCATGTAGATTTTGAGTATCTATTAGATACACAGTCTTAGAATCCATTGGAGAAAGAAGTGTGGGGGAAGCAAGGAACTTTTGCAAGGAACCTGTCGACATCAAGGCATCTGGATGTATCTTTCTTCCACATTATATGATACAGTGGCATGTTTCTTTCCCATAAAATCATTAGCATTTTATTACATGACTCCATGATCACATGTTTAGGTTTTCATTGAATCTACTATTATCGCTTTCAATTTGGTTGGTTTGTGTCATTGCAGATCTGATTTCACAAGAGCACCGGAGCGAAGAAGGGACAACAAAGATATAGCGAAGCGATATATTAAGGTATGTCATCTATTCCTTATTTGGTAGTAAATTCAATGATTGTAACTTAGGGAAAGTGTCATGCCCTGTCTTGTTTTGTTCTAGATCTAGGTGGATATAGGGAGATTAGTTTATGTCTGCATTTACCAATTTATCCTATACCAAAATTGAAGATCGTACTGGGAAATAGATTGTTTTCCTAGTTTTCCTTTCTTTCTTGCTTTGATTTCTTGGGTTCTGTTTTCTGAGTCACTGGGAGATCCATCTTGACTCTCTGACTATTAAAATTCATTGGAAAACCTTCACACTTTTTATTTTTTCCATTTCTTGTGTGATTTACGCACCCTACTTTGAGGGACAGTGCATCATTTCCACACTATATTGGTCTTCTAGTCTGTAGAAATTAGGGATTTCCACACTGTGGTAATCTACAACTTGTGGAAATTGTGAAAAGTTTGATTTTTTATGGTTTTTCCTTACCCAGATCTGGATTTGGTTTTGGGTTGAGTTTTTGGGTTTGATTATGATTTGTTTATAGTCTACTTGACATCTTGAATCTGCTTTCAACCATCTTTTCCTTATTTTTTCTTTGTTGGCTTTTGAAAGATTTGGTCTCTTGATTTGAGTGTCTTTCTGTTACAAAGCATTTTTTTTCTTTAGAATTGTTTGGTGAAAGAACTTCTTTTTCTTTGATTGAATTCTTCATGTTAAAAGAGTAAATTGTTTGGGTTGCTTTGTTTCACGTCGATTCCTTATTGTTTTTAGCTATCTTTGAAAAAAAATAAAAAAAATTATTGACTTATATTAGATTAGGGACATCTTTGCTTTTGAAGTAGCGAAATTGCATGATTCTTGGTATTTTTTTGTCTTAAATTATAAAAGAAGTCTCGTCAGAGGGGTCAGTAGCCTGAATTCCTAAAGAAAGAAGGGAGAATAACTTTCCCTGAGAGAAGACATTGTATTTTCATTTGTAAAAAACCTATTTTGGAGGATTTCCTTAGGTTGTTATATACACAGGGTGCAGAAATGCCCGATCTCTGCAGGTTTCTCTATACCTAGGGTGTAGAGTTTCCATAGGCTTCTCTATAGTTAGGGTGCGATGGCCTTTGTATGTGGGAAAAAAGGGTGTCTTCTCAATGCTTCTATAAGGATAAGATTCTTTGTTGACGTGGCCTCCGAATGGTTTGGATATTACTTGCTTTCATGATTTAGTGGGATCATCCTAACCTCCTCACCTTATACTCTTCATTGCAGATCTGATTTCATAAGAGCACTGGAGCGAAGCAGGGACAATAGAGATATAGGGAAGCGATATATTAAAGTATGTCATCCATTCTTTCTTTGGTAGTAAATTCAATGATTGTAACTTAGGGAAAGTGTCATGTCTTGTCTTGTTTTGTTCTAGATCTAGGTGGATCTAGGGAGATTAGTTTATGTCCGCATTTACTGATTTATGCTATAAAAAAATTGCTGACCATACTGGGGAATAGATTGTTTTCCTAGTTTTCCTTGCTTTCTTACTTTGATTTCTTTGGTTTTGTTTTCTGAGTCACCGGGAGATCCAAATTGACTCTTTGATTGTTAAAATTCATTGGAAAAACTTCACACTTTTTATTTTTTCCATTTCTTGTGTGACTTTCGCACCCTACTTTGAGGGACAGTGCGAAGTTTCCGCACTGTATTGGTCTTCTAGCCTGTGGAAATGAGGGATTTCCGCACTCTATTAATCTACAGCCTGTGGAGATTGTGAAAAGTTTGATTTTTTATGGTTTTTACTTACCCAGATCTTGGATTTGGTTTTGTGGTGAATTTTTGGGTTTGATTATGATCTACTTTCAACCATCTTTTCCTTATTTTTTCTTTGTTGGATTATCAATTATTTGGTCTGTTGATTTGAGTGTCTTTCTGTTACAAAAAATTGTGTTTTCTTTAGAATTGTTTGGTGAAAGAACTTCTTTTTCTTTTATTGAATAGTTTGTGTTAAAAGAGAAAATTGTGTGGGTTTCTTTGTTTCATGTCGATTTGCTATTGTTTTTAGCTATCTTTGAAACAATAAGTTTTCATTTCTTGCTTTGTATTAGATTGGGGACATCCTTGCATTTGAAGTAGCGAAATTGCATGATTCTTAGTATTTTTTGGTCTTAAATTATAAAAAAGTTCCCGTCAGAGGGGTCAGTAGCCTAAATTCCTAAAGAAAGAAGCGAGAAGAACTTTCCCTGAGAGAAGAAGTTGTATTTTCCTTTGTAAAAACCCTATTTTGAAGGATTTCTGCAGGTTTCTATATACAGAGGGTGCGAAAATGCCCGATTTCAGCAGGTTGCTCTATATCTAGGGTGTGGAGTTTTCGCAGACTACACTATAGTTAGGGTGCGACGACCTTTGTACGTGGGAAAAATGGGTGTCGTCTCGATGCTTCTAGAAGGAGAAGATTCTATGATGAGGTGGCCTCTTAATGGTTTGGATCTTACTCTCTTTCATGATTTAGCAGGATCATCCTAACCTCTTCACCTTATCCTCTTCAGCTTATTAAAGGAGAGGAGCTCTCATGGAGAAAGTTAGTTGGATTGAGATTGGGAAATTTATGTTTCCTTTGAGCTTTGGTTTGTCATATAGATTGTGAGTTTCTATCAGATACACAGTCTCATAATCCATTGGAGAAAGAAGTGTGTGGGAAGCAAGGAACTGTTTCAAGGAACCTGACAACATCAAGGCATCTAGATGTATCTTTATTCCACATTATATGATACAGTGGAATGTTTCTTTCCCATAAAATCATTAGCATTTTATTACATGACTCCTTGATCACATGTTTAGGTTTTCATTGAATCTACTATTGTCGCTTTTAGTTTGGTTGGTTTGTGTCATTGCAGATCTGATTTCACAAGATCACCGGAGCGAAGCAGGGACAATAGAGATATAGAGAAGCGATATATTACGGTATGTCATCGATTCCTTATTTGTTAGTGAATTCAATGATTGTAACTTAGGGAAAGCATCATGTCTTGTCTTGTTTTGTTCTAGATCTAGGTGGATCTAGGGATATTAGTTTATGTTTGCATTTACCAATTTGTCCTATAACAAATTTGAAGATCGTACTAGAGAATGGATTGTTTTCCTAGTTTTCCTTACTTTCTTGCTTTGATTTCTTGTGTTCTGTTTTCTGAGTCACTAGGAGATCCAACTTGACTTTCTGACTATTAAAATTCATTGGAAAAACTTCACACATTTTATTTTTTCCATTTCTTGTGTGATTTTCGCACCCTTCTTTGAGGGAAAGTGCATCGTTTCCACACTATATTGGTCTTCTAGTCTGTGGAAATTAGGGATTTCCACACTGTGTTAATCTACAACTTGTGGAAATTGTGAAAAGTTTGTTTTTTTATGGTTTTTCCTTACCCAGATCTTGAATTTGTTTTTGGGGTGAATTTTTGGGTTTGATTATGATCTGTTTACGGTCTACTTGACATCTTGAATCTACTTTCAACCATCTTTGCCTTATTTTTTCTTTGTTGGATTTTGAAAGATTTGGTCTCTTGATTTGAGTGTCTTTTTGTTACAAAGAATTTTTTTTCTTTAGAATTGTTTGGTGAAAGAACTTCTTTTTCTTTGATTGAATTCTTCGTGTTAAAAGAGAAAATTGTTTGGGTTGCTTTGTTTCATGTCGATTTTTTATTGTTTTTAGCTATCTTTGAAAAACAAATTTTTAATTTATTGATTTATATTAGATTAGGGACATCCTTGCATTTGAAGTAGTGATATTGCATGATTGTTGGTACTTTTTTGTCTTAAATTCTAAAAACAGTCCCGTCAGGGGGGTAAGTAGCCTGAATTCCTAAAGAAAGAAGGGAGAAGAACTTTCCTTGAGAGAAGACGTTGTATTTTCCTTTGTAAAAACCCTATTTTGGAGTATTTTCGTAGCTTGTTATATATACAGGGTGAGGAAATTCCTGATCTCCGTAGGTTGCTCTATAGCTAGGGTGCGGAGTTTTCGCAGGCTTCACTATAGTTAGGGTGCGACAACCTTTGTATGTGGGAAAAATGAGTGTCTTCTCGATGCTTCTATAAGGAGAAGATTCTATGGTGACGTGGCCTCCGAATGGTATGGATATTACTCACTTTCATGATTTAGTGGGATCATCCTAACCTCCTCACCTCATCCTCTTCATTGCATATATGATTTCACAAGAGCACCGAAGTGAAGTTGGGACAACAGAGATACAGGGAAGAGATATATTAAGGTATGTCATCCATTCTTTCTTTAGTAGTAAATTCAATGATTGTAACTTAGGGAAAGCATCATGTCCTGTCATGTTTTGTTCTAGATCTAGGTGGATCTAGGGAGATTAGTTTATGTATGCATTTACCGATTTATGTTATAACAAAATTGGCGACTGTACTGGGGAACGAATTGTTTTCCTAGTTTTCTTTGCTTTCTTTCTTTGATTTCTTGGGTTCTATTTTCTGAGTCACAAGGAGATCCAACATGACTCTCTGATTGTTAAACTTCATTGGAAAACCTTCACACTTTTTATTTTTTCCATTTCTTTTGTGATTTCTGCACCCTACTTTGAGGGACAGTGCAACGTTTCTGCACTATATTGGTCTTCTAGTCTACATAAATCAGGTATTTCTGCACTATGTTAATCTCCAAACTACGGAAATTGTGAAAATTTTGATTTTTTATGGTTTTCCCTTACCCAGATTGTGGATTTGGTTTTGGGGTGACTTTTTGGGTTTGATTATTATCTGTTTACACTCTACTTGACAACTTTGAATCTACTTTCAACCATCTTTTCCTTATTTTTTCTTTGTTGGATTTTGAAAGATTTGGTCTCTTGATTTGAGTGTCTTTCTATTACAAAGCATTTTTTTTATTTAGAATTGTTTGGTGAAAGAACTTCTTTTTATTTTATTGAATAGTTCGTGTTAAAAGATAAAAAAAATTGGGTTTCTTTGTTTCATGTCGATTTGTTATTGTTTTTAGATATCTTTGAAGCATAAAGTTTTAATTTTTTTCTTTATATTAGATTGGGGACATCCTTGCATTTGAAGTAGTGAAATTGCATGATTCTTGGCATTTTTTTTTCTTAAATTCTAAATAAGTTCTCATCACAGGGGTCGGTAGCCTAAATTCCTAAAGAAAGAACAGAGAAGAACTTTCCTTGAGAGAAGAAGTTGTATTTTCCTTTGTAAAAACCCTATTTTGGAGGATTTCCGTAGGTTGCTATATAAACAGTGTGCGGAAGTGCCTGATTTCCACATTGCTCTATAGATAGTGTGCGGAGTTTCTGGAGGCTACACTATAGTTAGGGTGCGACTTCCTTGTACATGGGAAAAAAATGTGTCTTCTCAATGCTTCTAGGAGGAGAAGCTTCTATGGTGAGGCAGTATCTGAATGGTTTGGATCTTACTCACTTTCATGATTTAGTGGAATCATCTTAACCTCCTCGCCTTATCCTCTTTAGCTTATAAAAGGAGTGGAGCTGTCATGGAGAAAGTTAGTTGGATTGAGCTTGGGAAATTTATGTCGGCTTTGAGATTTGATTTGTCAAGATAGATTGTGAGTAGCTATCAGATAAACAATCTTTGAATCCATTGGAGAAAGAAGTGTTTGGGATGAAAGGAACTGTTGGAAGGAACCTGACGACATAAAGGCATCTGGTTGTTGTTAGGGTCCTAACCCGCACATAGGTAGAACAATATATTCGAATGTAATGAAGGTCAATATTAACAAGGCCTTTCAATAAAATAGAATAAGGCGGATGTAAGAAGACCTAATAGAAGCTTATGCTTCTAGAATGATCTTTCTCTAGATGCTTCTTTTTAGTATAAATAGGAGTCGAGGGTATGAGAACCCTAGCTTGGAAATTATTGTAATAGAGCTCTACTCAACTAGAGGTTTCCCCCTCAAAGAGGCCTGTGAACATTTCTTTCAAATTCAAAGTGTTATTTCTGTTGTTATTCTTATATCATTTCAGTGTTATTGTGGTGAATGTTTTGATTATATTGTTGGTATTCTACTATTACTAGCATTTTATTTCTGCTCTGCATACATTTCATATCTGGTATATTACAAGTGGTATCATAGCACTTTCCTCGGTAGAAAGTGTGGGTTAAATTATTTTTTTAGGGTATAGACGTATTCTCACACCTTTAAGCCACAGAGATCTGTCGTTACACGCATAAACCCATGGTTGAGATATTCATACACGCAAGAAATACAAGTGGTACTTAAGAGCACATCTATTGGCCACCCTTGTAACCCCTGTTGGTACCCCTTTGAGTGGTAGTGCATCAGACAACACCTATGTATGAATCGACCTAGATTACCTGAATCCCTCTTTAGATAAACCGATCGACCACCTGACTACTATAGTGTCACTGAGAACAACACTCCGGAAGATACTCTCTAGTACTTGGTTATTCGGGTAGTACGAATAAGGGTACAGTCTATCCTCCTTAGTTAGTGCCTTGAGATATTGGGTTGAGTACTACTGTTGGACCCTGCACGTATATCAGAGAGATAGTCTGGAATTTTTTTCACCATTATTTCATACCTATTCCATTGGATTCATCTCTTCTCCCTTATCACATTCATCCATATCATTTTGGGGTCAAAATGTTTTTACCCCACCCACCCCTTTTTAGTTCCCCCATCCTTATGGCCCATACTCGTAGCCAAGACTTGGAATATTGCTTCAACACCTTGCAATCTGGTCTCATTGAAACCCAACAAGAAGTGAAATAGCTCAGTGCCAATGTTTCCACCATCAATATAACCATGCATTCCTCAATGGGAAAAATCAAAAAAGACCTCACCACCCAGGTTGAATCATTCTTTTTGGCACTCTAAACCAAATTGCATATCCCTATAGATAAACCTTCTTATTCCTCACCCCCACATACTGAAGGTGACCATTCTTCACATTCCCATACCTTGAAGAACCATCACTTTAAATGTGACCTACACCTTCCACGGGTGGATGTGACCAAATTTGATGGCTCAGACCCCACTGGTTGGGTAACCCAAATGGAACATTACTTCTCTTTATACAACATTACATATGACTTGGAAAAACTTCGGTATGGTGTTCTCCATTTATATCAAGAATGTTGGCAATGGTGGCAATGGAGAAAAAAATCTTTTCAAGGGTATATTGCTTGGACACAATTTGTGGCAGAGATTTATGAACGCTTTGACACTCACACCAACCATTTGGGCCATTTGAAAAAGCTGAAACAATTAGGAACAGTGGAATAATTTATAGCTGCCTTTGAGTGCTTGGATTTTAGAACAGAGAGCATGTCTAATGCCTTTTTTTGGGAGTGTTTTATCAACAGCCTCAAGGATGAAATTTGAGCCCATGTCCTCATGGCTTAGCCTAAGAGTTGGGTGGAGGCTACCAAAAGAGCTAAAGAATAACAAAAGGTTGTATCTTCTCAAAACTACAAACCCTCCTTCATCCCTCGCCCTAAACCAGTAAATCCCACTACTCCCTTGGTATCGGATTAATCGATAGGTGCGGACACTAACAAATCTCCCTAGATCCACCTAGATCTAGAACAAATCAATACATGACATGACTCTTTCCCTAAGTTTTGACCATTGAATTAAATAAGAGGAAAGAAAAAATAACATACCTTATAATCGCTTCCTATGGTCTTTGTTGCTCCCTCTTCACTCCAATGCTCTCGTGTAGTCAAGACCAAGACAACACAAACCAACCAAAGTGAAGATAGCACAATATATTCAATAGTCAACCTATGTGTATGATCAAGGAATTACACAATAAAGTGGAAATAGATTCATGGGAAAGGGACATGCCACTGTATCGTATTAATGGAAAGTAAAGATTACAACCTAAGCCTTGATGTCGCAAACTTCCTTTTGATGACCATTGGCTCTGACACACACACATGCTCAATCCTTGCATGAAGAAGATCAACTCCTTTTCATAGACTTGTTGTACTCTCCAAGTTGTTGTTCAAGCTTCAATCCTTTACACAATTCTTTCACCAATTCTCCAATGAATCTTGCTTAACCTTTTCCATGAGAATTCCCTCAATATATAGGAGAGAATGAATTAGTTACTTGGATAAGAATGATCCAAAAATATCAGGGAATCCAGTACTAAGATAACCATTCGAATACCAACCCATCCTTCTAGAAGATTCCCTTCTAGAAACATCGAGAAATCATCTTTTTCCATGCTTTAGGAAGAGTTTGCACCCTAGCAGTTCAACACAGTGCAAGAAGTTCGCACCCTAGCTTAAAGAAGCCTGTGAGAATGGGTCATTCTCGTAGCCAAATGTACTAGTAGCCTGTGAACAGTCTTCAAAAATGAGTTTTCTGGGAAGAGATAAAAGTAATTTTTCTCAGGAGAAAGTTCTTATGAAGAGCCTAAGTACACCATCATCAATACATCATCATGACGACCAAAATCATGGGTAGCAGATTTTGTTATCGGATTAATTGGTAGGTGCAGACACTAATAGATCTCCCTAGATCCACCTGGATCTAGAACAAATCAAGACAGGACATGAATCTTTCCCTAAGTTTTGACCATTGAATTAAATAGGAGGCAAGAACAAATAACATACCTTATAATCACTTCCTATGGTCTTTGTTGCTCCTGCTTCACTCCAATGCTCTCGTGCAGTCAAGACCAAGACAACACAAACCAACCAAAGTGAAGATAGCACAATATATTCAATAGTCAACCTATGTGTATGATCAAGGAATTACACAATAAAGTGGAAATAGATTTATGGGAAAGGGACATGCCACTGTATCGTATTAATGGAAAGTAAATATTACAACCTAAGCCTTGATGTCGCAAACTTCATTTTGATGACCCTTGGCTCCGACACACACACTTTATCAATCCTTGCATGAAGAATATCAACTCCTTTTGATAGACTTGTTGTAGTCTCCAAGCTATTGTTCAAGCTTCAATCCTTCACACAATTCTTTCACCAATTCTCCAATGAATCTTTCTTAACCTTTTCCATGAGAATTCCCTCAATATATAGGAGATAATGAATTAGTTACTTGGATAAGAATGATCCCAAAATATCATGGAATCCAATACTAGGATAACCATTCGAATGCCAACCCATCCTTCTAGAATATTCCCTTCTAGAAACATCAAGAATTCATATTTTTCCATGCTTTAGGAAGAGTTCGCACCCTAGCAGTTCAACACAGTGCGAGAAGTTCGTACCCTAGCAGTTCAACACAGTGCGATAATTTCACACCCTGGCTTAAAGGGGCCTACGAGAATGGGTCATTCTCGCAGCCAAATGTACTAGCATCCTGCAAACAGTCTTCAAAAATGAGTTTTCTGGGAAGATATGAAAGTAACTTTTCTCAAGAGAAAGTTCTTATGAAGAGCCTGAGTACACCATCATCAATACATCATCATGATGACCAAAATCATGTGTAACATCCCTCTTCTCCACTAAAGATCCAAACATTGACCCGGGCTGAAATGGATGAACGCCACCTCAAATGCCTTTGTTATAACTGTGATGAAAAATATTTCTTGGGCCACAAGTGTAAAGAACAAAAGATTTTTATGGCCATCTCTGAGGAGATTTCAGAAGAAGATGAAGAAACTCGCTCTATGTCTGAATCACTTGAATCCACTGACAAAGTTGCTCCCTCATACCCTCTTGAACTAGAACCAGTCATTTCCCTCAATTCTCTCACTAGATTCTCCGCTCCCCAAACCCTCAAGCTAATCGGTTACATCAAGCATCAGAAGGTCATCATTCTGGTTGATAGTGGAAACACCCATAATTTTTTTCATCGCCGCATTGCCCAAGAAACTCATTTCTACATCCATGCCATCAATAATTCCCAAATCATGATTGTCGATGGTGGTTCCATGAAATGTGGAGGGCATTGTGAAAATGTGCATCTCCAAATTGGTGACTACCACCTGAAATCCCATATATTTGCTATCGACATGGGAGGTTGTGACATTGTGCTGGGTGCAAACTTGCTAAGGACTTTGGGTCCCATTATCATGGATTTTAAATACTTAACCATGCAATTCAACCAGGAAGGCCACCAATATAAGTTCCAAGGCATCACCACAGGTTCACCTAAGATCATTAGTTCCCATTGCATTGAAAATATGCTCAAAAAGGGTCATTCTGGTGTTATTGCCCAACTCCATGCCATAAAAGCAATAGAGACACCCTCCATACTGCAAGACCTCCAAGCCATCCTTTATAAATATCAATTAGTATTTTCCACTCCCCAAGGCCTCTCTCTTTCCCATGGTGTTCATGATCATTCCATTCCCCTTGTCCCAAGAAGCCTTCCTCCCAATATTCGTCTGTATCGTCACCCCTTTTCCCAAACAAATGAAATTGAGAAAATGGTCTAGGAACTCCTTCATGCAGGTGTTATCTACCCTAGTATGAGCCCCTATTCATCTCATGTGGTCATGGTCCTAAAGAAATAATGTTCTTGGTGAATGTGTCCTGACTTCCGTGCCCTCAACAAACTTACCATCAAAGACAAATTCCCCATTCCTGTCATTGACGACCTCCTAGATGAATTGAGTGGCGTCCAATTCTTCACTAAACTAGATCTTCATTCGGGCTACCACCAGATACATATGAAAGAGGCAAATATTCCCAAGACTGCCTTTAGAACTCATGAGGGCCACTATGATTTTTTGGTCATGCCCTTTGTCTTGTGTAATTCCCCCTCCACCTTCCAAAGCCTCATGAATCAGATCTTCTGTCCCTTTCTCCACCATTTTGTCTTAGTTTTCTTTGATGATATCCTCATCTATAGAAAAACATGGACATACCATATTGCTCATGTGGATCGAGTTCTCCATCTACTCTCTCAACACCAACCATTCCTGAAACAGTCTAAATGTGCTTTTGGTGCCTCAGAAGTAGAATACTTGGGTCATCTGGTTGGAAAAAATGGCGTCAGGGAGGATCCTAAAAAGATTGAAGCTATGCAAGACTGGCCTCACCCAAAGACTCTTAAGAGCTTGTGTGGATTTCTAGGCTTAATAGGGTATTATCGCAAGTTTGTTAAGAATTATGGGAATATTGTAGCACCTCTCACTGCTCTCCTCAAAAATAACTCTTTCACTTGGACTCCAACTTCTTCTCAAGCTTTTCAAACCTTGAAGATGGCCATGTGCACCAATCTAGTCCTCGCCCTTCCTGATTTCACAAAGACCTTTGTGTGGGAATGTGATGCCTCAAGGAAAGGAATTGTTGTTATCCTTATGCAAGAGGGTCGACCTTTGGCCTTTACCAGTAAGAAACTATCTGAAAGAAATCTAGGCAAATCCATATATGAAAAGGAAATGTTGGATATTCTACATGTCGTGGATCTGTGGCATCCTTATCTATTGGGGAAATGGTTCCAAATTAAGACAAACCATCAAAGCCTCAAGTATTTTCTAGAACAACGCATTTCCTCCCCAGAACAACAAAAATGGGTGACTAAACTCTTTGGATATGATTATGATATCATTTATAAGAAAGGAAAAGACAGTGTGGTTGCGGATGCACTTTCCTGAAAATATGAAGATGAAGGATCCATTTTTTCTCTTTCATTCATTGTACCATATTGGCTCCAAGCCATTTTCTAGGAATGGCTACAAGACCCCAAAAATTCATAGTTGATCCAGCAATTGCAGTCCAATGCTCCAACTTCCCCAGGGTACTCTTAGCTCCATGAGGAACTTTTATACAAAGGTTGTTTGTATTTAAGTAAACAATCAAATATTAAATCCATGGTACTTTCTGAGCTTCATGCTACACCCACAACAGGGCACTCCGGGTTCACCAAAACCTATGACAGGGTCAAACATTCCTTTTTCTGGGATGGTATGAAACATGATATTCATAATTTTGTAGTTGAATGTGATGTGTGTCAATGCAACAAGGGAGAAATAGTCAAATCACAGGGCACACTACAACCGCTCCCGATTCCACCTGCTATTTGGAAGGATATCCCTATGGATTTTATTACCATCTTACCCAAATTGGGAAATAAATCCGTCATCATGGTGGTTGTTGATCACCTTTCCAAGTATGCTCATTTTTACGCCCTTAAACACCCGTTTAAAGCATCCACATTGGCTCAAATCTTCATGGGTCAGGTCTTCAAGCTTCATGGCATGCCACACTCTATTGTTTTTTATCATGACCCAACTTTCACAAGCAATTATTGGAAAGAACTGTTCAATATACAAGGCACAAAATTGCATCTCAACACAACTTATCATCCCCAGAATGATGGCCAAACAGAAGTTGTCAACAAGTGTTTGGAAACATATTTGAGGTGTTTTGCCTCAAAAAAGAAAAAGTAGTGGGCTCAATGGTTACCCCTAGCTAAATGGTGGTACAACACTTCATACCATATAGCTACATGCATGACTCCTTTTGAAGTGGTATATTGACAGAAGCCACCTTCAGTTCTCTCATGCTTACCGGGTTCCTCGAAGGTCCAGGTGGTTGACCTAACACTTACATATTGAGAGGCCATTCTCTGTACCCTCAAAGAGAATTTGGTCATGGCATTGAATCACATGAAGAAACAAGAAGATCAAGGTCGCTCTGAATGTCAATTTGTAGAAGGGGATCAGGTGCTTATTCGACTGCAACCTTACAAGCAAACTTCCCTCAAGGTCGAGCATTGTCAGAAGCTAGCGCCCAAATTTTATGGTCCTTATACCATGCTCAAGTGTGTGGGATAAGTCACCTATTAGTTAGATTTTCCCATCCATTCGAAGCTACATCTTTTTTTTCATGTTTCATTCCTAAAGAAGGTGATTAGAGCTAAGTGCCAAATTCAAACCAACCTTCCAGAGTTAGCTAAAGAAGGATCCATTTGGATACAACTAGAAGAAGTTTTGGACCAGTGTGAGCGTCGCCTACATTAGAGAACCATCAAGGAAGTGTTATTCTAGTGGAAATATGCAACTCCAATAGACGCCACTAGGGAACCACCTACCATTCTGCAGCAATTTCCTCATCTCAAGCCTTGAGGACAAGGTTGTTTTTAAGGGGGCGGACATGTTAGGGTCCTAACCCGCACATAGGTAGAACAATATATTTGGATGTAATAAAGGTCAATATTAATAAGGCATTTCAATAAAATATAATAAGGCAGATGTAAGAAGACCTAATAGAAGCTTCCGCTTCTAGAAGGATCTTCCTCTAGATTCTTCCTTTTGGTATAAATAGGAGTCGAGGGTATGAGAACGCTAGCTTGGAGATTATTGTAATAGAGCTATACTCAATTGGAGGTTTCCCCCTCGAAGAGGCACGTGAACATTGGCTTCAGATTCAAAGTGGTATTTATGTTGTTATTCTTAGATCATTTCAGTGTTATTGTGGTGAATGTTATGGCTATATTGTTGTTATTCTGCCATTACAGGAATTTTATTTCTATTTTGCATACATTTCATATCTAGTATATTACATTTGTATACTTCTTCCACATTATATAATACAGTGGCATGTTTCTTTCCCATAAAATAATTAGCATTTTATTACATGACTCCTTGATCACATGTTTAGGTTTTTATTGAATCTACTATTGTCTCTTTCACTTTGGTTGGTTTGTGTCATTGCAGATATGATTTCAGAAAAGCACCAAAGCAATGCAGGGACAATAGAGATATATGGAAGATATTAAGGTATGTCATCCATTCCTTCTTTGGTAGTAAATTCAATGATTGTAACTTAGGGAAAGCATCATGTCCTGTCTTGTTTTGGTCTAGATCTAGGTGGATATAGGGAAATTATTTTATGTCTGCATTTACCGATTTATCCTATAACAAAATTGGCGACCGTACTGGGGAATGGATTGTTTTCCTAGTTTGCCTTTCTTTCTTTCTTTGATTTCTTGGGTTCTATTTTCTGAGTCAGTGGGAGATCCAGCTTGAATCTCTGACTGTTAAAATTCATTGGAAAACCTTCACACTTTTTATTTTTTCCATTTCTTGTGTGATTTTCGCACCCTACTTTGAGGGACAGTGTGGCGTTTCCACGTTGTATTGGTCTTCTGGCCTATGGAACTCAGGAATTTCCACACTGTGTTAATATACAACCTGCGGAAATTGTAAAAAGTTTAATTTTTTATGGTTTTTCCTTACCCAGATCCCGGATTAGGTTTTGGGGTGAATTTTTGGGTTTGATTATGATTTGTTTACAGTCTGCTTGACAACTTTGAATGTTCTTTCAACCATATTTGCCTTATTTTTTCTTTGTTGGCTTTTGAAATATTTGGTCTCTTGATTTGAGTGTCTTTCTGTTACAAAGCATTATTTTTTCTATAGAATTGTTTGGTGAAAGAACTTATTTTTCTTTTATTGAATAGTTTGTGTTAAAAGAGAAAATTGTTTGGGTTTCTTTATTTCATGTCTATTTGCTATTCTTTTTAGCTATCTTTGAAACAAAAAGTTTTAATTTCTTGCTTTATATTAGATTAGGGACATCCTTGCATTTGAAGTAGAGAAATTGCATGATTCTTGGTATTTTTTGGTCTTAAATTCTAAAAAAAATCTCGTCTGAGGAGTTAGTAGCCTGAATTCCTAAAGAAAGAAGGGAGAAAAACTTTCCCTGAGAGAAGAAGATGTATTTTCCTTTTTAAAAAGCCCATTTTGGAGGATTTCAGCAGGTTTCTATATACACAGGGTGCGGAAATGCCTGATTTCCACAAGTTACTCTATTGTTGGGGTGCAGAGTTTCCATAGGTTGCACTATAGTTAGGGTGCGGTGGCCTTTCTACATGTAAAAAATGGGTGTCTTCTCGATGCTTCTAGAAGGATAAGATTCTATGGTGAGGTTTCCTCCGAATGGTTTGTATCTTACTTGCTTTCATGATTTAGTGGGATCATCCTAATCTCCTCACCTTATCCTCTTCATCTTATAAAAGGAAAGGAACTCTCATGGAGAAAGATAGTTGGATTGAGCTTGGAAAATTTATGTTGGCTTTGAGCTTTGATTTGTCACATAGATTGTGAGTAGCTATCAGATACATAGTTTCAGAATCCATTGGAGAAAGAAGTGTGTGGGAAGTAAGGAATTGTTGGAAGGAACCCGACGACATCAAGGCATATGGTTCTATCTTTCTTCCACATTATATAATACAGTGGCATGTTTCTTTCCCATAAAATCTTTAGCATTTTATTACATGACTCCTTGATCACGTGTTTATGTTCTCATTGAATCTACTATTGTTGCTTTCACTTTGGTTGGTTTGTGTTGAGACCTGAAATTGACATTCTCATTACCTTATTTTACTCTTCACCTATACCTTTTTGGACCTACCTAAAGCTTGAGTGAATGACAAGAATTCTACCAATTGCCAGTAATAAGGTCATAAGGTAAAGTATGGTTAATTCATGTATTTTATGGTTTATGGAGTTTAGGAATTAAATATTTCATGTACTAATGCTCGATTTATCATATGTGAATCTTTGACCCCTAGATGACTAGCGTTCCTGTACCAACTCTGTCGTGATCTAGTACCTGCACACCAATATTGTTGCTATCTAATCCGATACTAAATGCGTCCAGTGCTAAATATAACCTATGGTGATCTGGTACAAAGGAACACGCTCTGTTATGATCCGGTACCAATGAACATACTCTGATATGATCTGGTACCAATGAACAAACTCTGCTATGATCCGGTACCAATGATCACGCTTTGTCATGATCCAATACCACATTTTAAGCCCTGTTGTGATCTGGTACCATCTTCCTGTTATGATTCGATACTGATATGAAAGAGTATAATGTACTAACTTAAGTGCCAGATCTTTCCTAAGCCAATTGGTGGATGTCTATTCATTTAGCAAGGCTATGTTAAGGACAGTTTGTTAATTGCCTCATCCTCATGCACTTCGTGTCATGGGGATGAAGCTAAGGATGTAACCAAATGATAAAACTTAAAAAACTGATTGATTTGCAATTCACTTCACCTCCTTGTGTTACACAATGTAGACTATTAAATAGCCATGGAAAGGATGGTAGAAGAAGAGGAGAGTTAGCATGTCATTAATATGTAAGCAGCGTATGATAGTACAAAACATTTTTTTGAGTGAAGATTAATGGAATGTCATTTTACCTCCATGTTCTGATTATCTATGATTAAGAATGAGTTGAGTTGTTAAAGAGAGTTTTGATTTTATGTTTTGAAGTGTGAGTGAGAGTCCTGTGTCTATTGAAAGTAGGCTTCCTGTAGATTTCAGCAGCTGACCTGTTGAAGCGGCAAGGGCCCACCTCCCAACAAAGGTCATCCACTTCGTAGATTAGCATTAGTGTTTGTTTTAAATAGTATAAACATTGAATTAGCTAAAGCTTTAACTTTGTTAGATGATAGCAGTGTAGCTTAGATTAAGATTTCCATTGTATAATTGCTTAGATCTTTAATTGCTCTGTTTTTACATATGATCTATTTCTATTCTCATGAGTTTGGTTTCCTTGAGTGATCATAGATATTAGCATGAATAGTCAAAACTAATTGGAGAAGAACTAGTGAATTTCATTATGAACCACAGCAGAACCAACATATTGACTGTTGAACTACCTATGCTATGCTGATTGATGTGTGATTTCCGTTCAGAAAGTGTGGATTGCATAATTATTTTCTAGGTCAGACAATAGAGTTGATCTATCAAACCAATTCCATCTCATACTTGCATGTTCCATAATGGAATAGATAGCCTCTCTGTGAAAGACAACCAAAGTACATTGTAGTTTGTTATTTTGATTTGTTTCCAGCCTGCATAATCTAGTTTAATTCTATACTCGTGACATTAGGAATTACCTTTCTTACTGGTTTCTTGTAACTCTATTAATTACAAATCCCATATTGATAATTAATGAGTGCATTATATTAGACATATAAGTAGCACAACATTTTCACGCCATTGCTAGGGAGTTGCAAATGGTAGGAAGTAATTTTTAGCTTAGATTGTTTTCATAAATTTCAATGTTTTAAAAGGTTGCTTGAGGGAGGAGGATAAAATGTTTAAGACATGAATGGAGAGCCACGTGACCACTAGAGTGGGGTTCTCTGAAGCCAGGTTTCCTTCTTACCTTTTAGATAGAAATAGGATTTCAATTCAACTAAACAATCAAATTTCCATTTTATGCATAGATATAGAGATAACAAGGGTAGATTTGTAAGCTCCAAAGATTCAAAAATAAACCCCCCCACTAATCCAACTGACACTGGTGCAGGAAAAATTCCACCAACATAAAATTCAAGGGGAGCTAGCAAGGCTCTAGAAGGAGAACCTAAAATAGAAGAATAAGTATTGGGACAGGCAGAATGTTAGCCTGCTGAACATTTAGGAGACACAAAAAATCTAGTTTATGAACCATCCATCAGTAGAATGGTAGAAGAAGAAGGAAATGCAGAGACTGAGACCTTTGGGTTTCCAATATTGGATATTTCCAGAAACGTCAGCATGAAGAATATCCCACTATCATCATTACCCACATTCAGAGGTATGTCAACTGAAGATCCAGATTTATTTTTATTTGAGTTTGACATATTATGTAGAAGCTATAACTACTCAGATGATGCCCAAAAACTTAAGCTTTTTCCTGCTACAATGAAAGATTCATCCTTAATATGGTTCATGAGCTTATGAGAAAATACAATCCTTTCTTGGGATCAAATGAAAGATACATTTTTACAAAAATACCAAGACTATTGTAAGGATAATGTTAAAAATGATATTTTTAAAATACATCAAATAGAAGATGAAAGTCCTGAAGACTACTTAGAAAGGTTCTTATACAACTATCAAAAGTCAAATCTATTCACCTCAGACCCAGCTATCGTAAGAACTATATTCTTGAAAGGTCTTAGGGATGATTGCATAGAAGTTTTAAACTTGTTGAGTTCATAAGATGTACACCAAAAACCTTTTTCAGAAATTGCAGATTACTATAGGAGATACTCAAGAGGGAAAGCTAAAACAGGCAAAGGACCAAGAGATCCTTTTAGTAGAAATACAAAACAAAGTTCAGGGAAAGTCACCAGAACTGAGATAGGAAACTTGTTGGATAAATTTAAAACAAACATATTAAGCACAATAAGTAACCAATTAGATACTTTGAAACTGAAAAAGAAACAAGAAGAATATGATTTAGCAACATTTTTTCACAGATGTCGAAATAAGCACAACAACGAGAAAGAATTCCCATTAAATGTCATAGAAATATGCAGTCTGTGTACACTAGAACACCCCACATCTGAGTGTCCAACCTTGCTTGAACTACAAACCATGTATAGGGGAGGAGGATCCTCACAAGAACAACCATACCCTTCTAGAATACCTTGGAGAGCCCAAAATCCCAATAAATTTTATGATCCCAATACACAATATCAACAACAACAATGGGGTCCTTCCCCAATGACTTATCCACAATGGACACCTCAGCAAACCCAGCCTTGGAAACAAGGTTGGAGGGGACCTATGTATGGAAATCTCTCTTACCCTACATATCCATAGTACACTACATACATTTCCCAATTACTACCTGGATTCAACCCACCACAGATGCAAGATTTACTCCCACCTCCTATACAACAACAATTTACAACCCCCTTGAATCCTAATCAACAACAACAAGTATCTATAAATCCTAATCAACAACCACAAAACCAAGCTGCCCACAATCCTCCGAGACCAACAACAATCCCTTCCCAGCCAATCCCTAACCCCAATAATCAACCCACCCACCCTGTGCAGAATATAGAAGTTCAAACATTTCCCACCTATGAAATTCAACTATGATCGGGGAAAGTAGTAAACCAATCAGATCCTGCAGTAATAATTTAGGAAGAAAATGATAATCATTCTGAGGAAGAAAACACTCAAACCACCCCTGAAGAAGAAGAGGCCTCTCCTCCTATCCCAATTACTTCTCTGTCTATATGAGTACCCCAACAAATTAATCTTCCACCTTACCCCGAAAGACTATTAGTGAAGAAACCTAACCCACCCATGCACAAATATATAGAACATGAATTACGAAATGTGTGCATTAAAATACCTCCGCTACAAGCTATTAAGGACATCCCTATTTACGCCAAAATTATAAGGGATATTTGCATTAAGAAACCAGGAAGAAATAAGAAGGAACCTCCTCTTGTTCAGGTAGTGGGACAATTATCTAAATTCATTTATGAAATTCCATACAAATATAATTATCCTGGAAACCTAGTTGTCACTATTGAAATTAATGGCATTTCTCTACCAAATACACTCATTGATTTGGGTGCAGCTGTTAATGAAATTCCTTTTGACACTATGAAGAAGCTCCAAATCAATCAGCTAAGACCAACCCAAACCATGATCGAGTTGGCAGATAAGTCAGTCATTAGCCCTGCAGGAAGTCTAGATGATGTCACAGTCACCCTATCTTCTTGGGAATATCCAGTAGACTTTTTAGTCATCTATTCTAAATAATTCTCCAAACTAGGACACCCTGTGGTTCTTGGCCACCCTTGGCTGGACACAACATATGCCTTTATAAACTGTTGGTCTGGTGAGATGACTATATACAATGGCACACATAGCCAAAAACTTGTTCTCTTCCCTCCCTCCCAACCGGCACAAGAAATACCTATTTGGTTAGAAAACCCTTATGAAGATGAAGATTTCATTAGATCTCTGTTAACACTTGAACAAGTAAGAGGAATACAAGAACAATCAGATGAACAAATATTAAGCTTATTTTTGGCTGACATAAATTGCATTGAATACCCAAGGTCTTTTGCAGAATTGTCACATATTTTTAGTTCTGAATTTCAACAAAATTGGCACGTTGATATCACTCAATTATACACTTTATCACCAGCCTCCTCAGAAAAGGAAGAAACTACTGAACTTGTTGATATTAGCCCAGGAAAACCCTTGTATATCAACTCTAGTTTGGAACCAGAACAAAAGATACAAGTAATTGAAATTCTCCAAAGACAATTTGAGGCCTTTGCATGGGATTATGCAGACATGAAAGTTATTCACCCTGACACATGCAGACACCATATCTACACTAATGACCAAATCATACTAGTCAGACAACCTCAACGAAGGATGAATCCATCCCTTAAATATATTGTAAAAGAGGAATTGCAAAAACTCCTCTGAGCCAATCTCATATACCCCATTTCAGATAGTCAATGGGTGTCTCCACTTGTCATAGTTCCCAAGAAAAATGGTAAGTGGAGGATATGTGTAGAATTCCGGGAGTTAAACAAAGCCACCCATAGGGATTACTTTCCCTTACCATTTATTGATTAGGTGCTGGATACCCTGTCTGGAAAGAAGTATTTTTCATTCTTGGATGGGTTTAGTGGTTACAACTAGATAAAAATAGCACCTAAAGACCAGGAAAAGGCCACTTTCACCTTCCCTTGAGTCACATATGCTTATAGAGTGCTCCCTTTCGGACTTTGCAATGCCCTAACCATTTTTCAAAGAGTTTTCCTAGCCATTTTCTCTGACTTGACCAATGATTGTGTAGAAGTCTACATGGATGACTTTACAGTCGATGGACAAGACTTCCAGGAAGCATTGGCCAATTTATAAAAAGTCTTGATTCGGTGTAAGGAAACTAACCTTTCCTTAAGTAATGAAAAATAAAAAATGATGCTCACTGAAGGTATTGTTTTGGGACATCACATTTCCCCTTCTAGCATGAGAGTTGATTTGGCAAAGATTTATATCATCAAACAAATCAAAATACCTTCCTCACAAAAGGAAGTCCACAGTTTTTTAGGACATGTTGGCTACTATAGAATATTCATTCTGAATTTTACAATCCTAGCTACCCCTTTATTTAAATTATTATCCAAAGAAGTTGAATTTAAGTGGGATGATGAATGCCAAATATCTTTTGTAATTCTAAAACAAAAGTTGTTAACTACCCCTGTATTAAGAGGACAAAATTGATCCCTTCCTTTTCATATTTGTACCAATGCCTTAGACACGGCCCTTGGGGGAGTCCTTGGACAAAGAGAAAATCAAATGCCTTATGCTATTTACTTCATCAGTAAAAATCTGTCTCCAGTTGAAGTTAATTATACAGTCACAGAAAAGGAATTGCTAGTTGTAGTCCATGTTATCAATAAATTTAGACACTATATTACAGGATATCAAGCTTTTGTACAGACTGATCATTCAACCATCCGATTCTTAATGAACAAACCAATAAAAAATCCTAGAGTTACAAGATGGATTTTATTATTACAAGAGTTTAATATCAATATTATTGATAGACCTGGTAAAGATAATCTTGTGGCTGATTTCTTATCTAGAATGATTCATTTAGGAGATAATGCACCAGTAGAAGATAACTTTCCTGATGAAAATTTATTTTCTATTTATACATTCACTCTGTGGTATGTAGATGTCGCTAACTATCTTGTGACAGGGAAGATGCCTCAAAAATTTTCTCCTAGAGAAAAACATAAAGTAATTCAACTAAGTGCAAATTACATGTGGCACGATGATTGCCTCTACAAAACAGGAACAGATTTGGTAATCATGAGATGTTTAAGGGAAGATGAAATTCATGATATTCTACAAGCCTACCATGATGACCCTTGTGGAGGACACTTCGAAGACAAAAGGACTTCTTACAAAGTTCTGCAATTAGGTTACTACTGGCCTTATATTTTTAGAGATGCTAAGACCTATGTATCCAATTGTGATGAATGTCAATGAATGGGTAAGCCTACTGCACGAGAACAAATTCCACTTCAAGGCCAAGTATTCATTGAACCATTCAAGAAATGGGAATTATATTTTGTAGGGCCCATTAAACCTATGATGTAGACCTATCGACCCTCGGGCCGATATTCGCTCACAGTAGGATCATTCTTCTTCCACTATCCCAAAGAGCTCTCGACAATTGGCTCTTCTATTTCCCCTTCGGGAAAGTCTGTACCCATAGAAAACCTTGTGGAATATCCCTTCGCACTTCAGGAGATCTGACTTCGTGATTTTGCGAGTCTTGTGGTCAAGCGGTTGTGCCTTCAGACCTCCAAACACTGATATGCCAAGTTTCGAAAAGAATGTTGGAACTTTAATGTTCCGCCTCCCCAAATAGTAATCGACAGTTCTAGATCTTCCCTTTAATCCGATGGTCAACGTGACCTCACAACTTCTCTTCCCAAATCTTCAACTCTTCACCTTCCAAGACCCAAATTTCCAATGTGCCTAAGCACTTGTCACAACTCGCCATTCGCGAGTTCATGAGTCGAAACTCCCAACTCTTGCTTCCAAATCTCGCGATACCCGAAATGATGATACAACCATGCTCCTTCTCTTGTCAGCGCTATCTGCACATGACCACCGGCTAGGCCTAACTCTATCACTTTTTTCTTTTCGTCGCTTTGTGAGGTTCGATGACGAACTCCCGGCTCTTGTCTCATGAATCCTTGAGACACGAGAGGTCAACAGGGTATTGAATTCTTTCAACAGATGAAACGCGTCCACCCGTCTCTTCCACAGGCCCACCTCGGACTTCACAATTTTGTGAATTCAAATGTTGAAGCTTTGTTCCTTCCACCCACGAAACCCCGAAATGGAATTTCGTGAGTAGATCCAACAATCCTTGTTGGTGTGAATCTATGGCCCTCTCTTTCCTAAGCTTCCGCTTGTAGAAAATGACTCCCGCAACATCCTTGCTCCTCTGTGAGATCTGACGGCTCATGGGATTTCGTGAATTCTCCACGGAGAATTTCGACCATCCATTCTCCCTTCTGATAACTTCTGCAGATTTGATAAAGTGGTTTTCCACGGAACTTAACCGCCTGCGACACAACCTTGCGACACCTTCTTTCAACACCTCAAGGCATCAAATTTTTTTGATTTTCTTCGACAACTATGAAGACTCTATCCCTCCTGAGCTTTGTCCAACTCCAAGTCTTAAAGAAGAATCCTACATGCTCTCCTTGTGGAAAATCATTCAATTACTTTAAAGAATTGAAGTCCTTCAAATATGTGCACTCTCTGCAGTTGTAGTCCTTCAAAAGTCTCTTAGGTTCACAAACTCTGAGACTTTACTCATCCTATGTATGCCTTGCACAACTTCTGTGCCCAACTTGCACTTCTGCGGGAATGAGAACAATGTTAACCCTTCTGAGCTTTCAGAGATAAAACTTTGAACTCTTGTCAACGCACTCCTTACGGACAACTTCACTGCACTCCTTGCAAGAACTCTTGCTTAGATAGAGAAACAATTGAAACTCATTCTTTACTCTCTCTCAAACTTCAAACACAAAGCATGAAATCATATACACAACATGTAAAGAAAATGTATAATAGAAAGTAAACATCCATGAGCATAACATTCAAAAGGCATACACAGAGAACAAATACGACACCATGAATTTGAATCGAAGCTCTTTCTATTAATTCAAATCTCTATACATGGGTGTTTTCAACTACAGCTCCATGCTGTCTTCTCTATGCGCTATGCTCATAATCATCACACACTAACAATAAAACTATACAATGAGGGTGTCTATATCCCATTTCCCTCTTGCGCTCTAAAACTCTCTAATCTAAGCATTAAATTCTATCTACCTACATTCATTACACATAAAGGCTCCTATATACTATGGATGAGAGTGGATCGCTCAAGGTCCTTTTACAATAATACATGCATGCCTCCACTTAATGACCTCATTAATATTTCAAAACATTTTCAAAAAATGTGCTCGGTGCTTTTCCAGCTATCTCTTATCGCTGCGTTGGCTCGCTGTTGGCTATGCTTGCATGCCCTTGCGATGCTCCTGCATCATACTCCATCGCTTGAAAATTTTCATGGGCTCCTATCCATGAGCTCGCACACGGTGTGTCCATGCTTCTATATTTCAACTTCGTTCTCCCAGCTGGCATCTTCAACTGGATGGCCCTTCCACTTGACCAAGTATTCAAAGTATTGCTTTCGCCTGGTCTTCTTACCAACTCTTTTGTCTAGTATGCGCTCCATCTG
>ML776960.1:1095381-1119651 GCA_009831015.1 Picea engelmannii
TCACCAAGCTCCTCAGCAAGTCTCCCAAACTCTTGTTCACGACTTCTGTCTGTCCAACCATCTGAGGATGATAAGTTGAACTAAATGACAAGTTTGTTCCTAGATTATTCCATAAGGTTCTCCAGAAGTGTCCTACAAACTTAGTGTCTCGATCCGAAACTATGCTCCTTGGTAAGCCATGAAGTGGAATGACTTCTTTGAAAATTAGGTTCACAATGTGAGTTGCGTCACTAGTTTTCTGACATGGAATGAAATGTGCCATTTTGGAAAATGTATCCACCACCACAAAGATTGAGTCAAACCTTCTTTGTGTTCTTGGCAACCCCAATATGAAGTCCATGTTCACTGCATCCCACGGCCTCTCAGGTATGGGTAATGGTTGATAAAAACCTGCATTCTGCCTCTTTCCTTTTGAATGTTGATAAATTCTACATCTGTCCATGAATATTTTGACGTCTACTCACATTCCTGGAAAAAAATATGACTCATTCAACTTTGTGAACGTCTTGTCATGACCGAAATGTCTGGCCAATCCTCCACTATGTTTCTCCTTCAGCAAATTCTCCCTCATGGAGCATTGTGGAATACAAAGTTGATTACCTTTAAACAATAATCCTTAATTGATCATGTATTCTTCCCATTGGCTTCTTTCCTTGAGAATCGGATTCTCAGTTGTTTCGTATTCCTCTTTAAAATATGGATCATCTCTATACATGTCCTTGAGATCATCAAAACCCAATGTTTTGATTCTGAACTCTTCCAATAGAAAACACTTCTTGCTCAAAGAATAAACAACTTTGCTAGCAGTACCAGAAATATGTTTAATCACAAAAGTGAAATTTTTCATATATTCAACCCATTTAACATGCCTTTGATTCAACTTCTCTTGTTGAGTCACAAATTGCAATGCATGATTATCACTATACAAGACAAACTCCTTGGGAATTAAGTAATGTCTCCATTTTTTCAATGGCTGTATAACAACATAGAACTCCTTGTCATACGTGGAGTATTTGACTTTGGCTTCATTCTCCTTCTCATTGAAATATGCTATTGGCCTGTCTTCTTGGCTCAAGACTGCCCCTATTGCAAATCCACTTGCATCACATTATACTTGAAATGTCTTTTGGAAATCAGGCAACACCAGAATTGGTTGTTCTGTAATTTTCCTTTTCAACAGATTAAAAATCTTCTTAGCCTCTTCTGTCCAGTGAAAATACTTGTGTCTCTTCTTCACTGTGTCCATCATCGGTGCACTAATTCCACTGAAATTCTTGATGAACTTCTGGTAGAAACTAGCTAATCCATGAAAACTTCGAACTTCAAAGATGCTCTTTGGTGACGGCCAATTCTTGATTACCTCCACTTTATCTGGATCCATCCTCAACTTATCAGTAGAAATAACAAAACCCAAATAAATGAGCTCTGTCTTCATGAATGAGGACTTCTTCATATTTATCAGCAACTTCTCTTTCTATAATCTCTTCATCACTGTAGACAAATGTTTCAAATGCTCTGCCTTTGTGTTACTAAAAATCAGTATGTCATCAAGGTACACAATAACAAATTTTCTGATGAAATCCTTTAGGACTTCATTCATCAATCTCATGAAAGTAATCAGTGTGTTTGTTAAACCAAACAACATGACAAGCCATTAGTATAACCCTTCATTGGTTTTGAATGTTGTCTTCCATTCGTCACCTTCTCTCATGCAGATTTGGTGATAACCACTTTTCAAATCAATCTTTGAAAAACAAAATTCTCCACTCAAGCAATCCATCAAATCGTCCATCCTTGGCAATGGAAATCTGTACCTGATGGTTATTTTGTTGATTGCTCTTGAATCAGTACACATCCTCTAGCCTCCGTCTTTCTTCGGACTGAGTATTGTCGTAATAGCACATGGACTTAAGCTTTCTCTGACTAATCCTTTGTCCAACAAATCCTAGACTTGTATTTTGACCTCTTCATTCTCCTACGACGTCAATCTGTACCCTGCTTTGTTTGAAAAACTAGCTCCAGGTATGAGATCAATGTGATGACTCACACTTATAATCGGTGGCAACGAATGAGGTAGTTCGTCCACTACTATGTCAGCGAACTCTTCCAGCAGTTCCTGAACCCCTTCTGGTAAATCATCTACTCTTGTGATGGTTAAAACAATCTTTGGCTTCCTGACCACAATGAATTGCGGTTCCTCCTTCTTCTTAACCTCTGTAAGAAGTTCCTTCCCACTCATGAGAAGTACAGTGTTTCTTACTTCAGGTTTCACCTCCTTGTCCTTAATCAGCAACAACATGTGCATTCTCCCATTCTTCTCTAGGGTGTATGTGTTCATTCCCCCATCATGAATCACATTCCTGTCATATTTCCATGGTCTACCCAACAATAGATGACAAACATCCATAGGAATAACATCACATAGTATTTCATATTTATACCCTCCTATTTTAAACTCAACTGAACATTGCTTAGTGACATTTACCTGATGTCCTTTTTGCAACCATGAAACTCTGTATGGGCTTGGATGATCAATCATCTCCAGATCCATCTTTTCTACCATCTCTGTAGAAACGAGATTATCCATGCTACCACTGTCTACAATAACCTTGCATTTCCAGTCTTTGGTTTTGCACAAATTCCAAAAAAGTCTATTTCTTTGGACTAAACTCTCCACCTCCTTCTCTAGTGTCAAAATAGATTTTCACATCATCAAAGATATTCTGTCTTCAACATCCTCTACCTCAACATTTCACCTCTGTGCTTCGGCAATGTGAGTCTCTCCTTCCTCTTTCTTCTTGTCTGGACATTCATAAGACTTGTGTTCGACTTTTCTGCACATGAAGCATGTTATCACTCCACCTCTTCCTCTTCCTCTACCTCTAGTATGAGGAAAAATGTTGTTATCAGCATACTCTCCTCTCTGATTAGCATACTTCCTTCTCTATCCAGCATATTTCCCTTTCTGTGAGCTTCCACCTCTCTCAATATGAGTTTTCTTCCATTCTTCCTTAGGCTTCTGATTTCTATCTTGGACGACTGATTTTCCCCTGGCTTGACTTCTGCCTTGGCCTCTTTGACCTTGTTTTCATCTCAGCTTCTCTTTCACCTTTAGAGCCATTTGATAAGCATATTCCACCATTCGGATGGTCATCATTCTTATCTTGTCCTGAATTTCATATCTCAGGCTATTCATATACCTGGAAACCTTTTCATCATTACTTTCATGATGACCTGCTCTGATGTTTAGCCTGTAGAACTCTTCAGTGTACTCCTTCACTGTCATCAGCTTCTATCTCAATTTCTGCATTCTTCGAAACAAAGAAATTTGATAATCCCTTGGAATGAATTTCTCTTTCATCTTTGCAATCATCCTATCCCAACTCTTGATTTTCTACTTACCTTGGCAGTGTCTATCAGCTTGTAGTTCATCTCACCACAATGTTGCATGTCCTTTAAGTCTCATGACAACATGTTTGACCTTCTTGTCTTCTTCAACATCCTCATAGTCAAAATATGTGTCTAGAGCTCTAATCCAGTCTAGAAGCTCTTCAACATCCAAGTTTCCTTCATAAACTGGAATGTCCATTTTGGCTCTTGCACTCATTCTTGCAACAACTATAAGAAAACATTCATTTGTTGCATATTTTGTTGTGACTTCTTCCTCGCCATGTCCAGCTTCATCTTCGCTTTTGGAATCACTGACATCTCCAATATCAGTTGTGCACCTCTTCTTTATTTCCATGTCCACGACTCTGGCGCATAGGTCATGTATATCTCTTTCCATGGATGGATTTGACACCTGTCTACCTCTTTCTCTTGACACCTCCCTATCCTCTGGTAGATCGGCTATTTTTCCATCTCTTCTCCTCGGCGACATGGTTGAAATTGCTTCTCTCTTTTCCTACTTGAAATATACAAACAAGAATCAAGCTTTGATACCAAACCTAACACAGACCTATCGGCCCTCGGGCCGATATCCGCTCACAGCAGGATCGTTCTTCTTCCACTGGCCCAAAGATCTCTCGACAATTGGCTCTTCTATTTCCCCTTCAGGAAAGTCTGTACCCACAGAAAACCTCATGGAATCTCCCTTTTCACTTCGGGAGATCTAACTTTGCAATTTCACGAGTCTTGTGGTCAAGCGACTGTGCCTTTAGACCTCCGAACACCGATATGATGAGTTCTAAAAAGAATGTTGGAACTTTCATGTTCCACCTCCCCAAACAGTAATCGATAGTTCTGGATCTTCCCTTTGATTCGACGGTCAGCGCGACCTCACAACTTCTCTTCCCAAATCTTCAACTCTTCACCTTCTGAGACCCGAACATCTGATGTGCCTAAGCACTTGTCAAAACTAACCACTCATGAGTTCATGAGTCGAAACTCCCAACTCTTACTTCCAAATCTCATGATATCCAAACTGTTGATATGGTCACGCTCTTTCTCTTATAACTTCTCTCCGCGCATGACCAATAGCTAGGCCTAACTATAGCACTTTTCACTTTTCGCCGCTTCGTGAGGTTCGATGTCGAACTCTGGACTCTTATATCATGAATCCATGAGACATGAGAGGTCAACGGGGTATTGAATTATTTCAATAGATGGCAGGCATCCACCCGTCTCTTCCACGGGCCCACCTCGGACTTCGCAATTTCGCGAATCCAAACATCGAAGCTTCGGTCCTTCCACCCATGAAACCCCAAAATGGAATTTCATGAGTAGATCCAACGGTCCTCATTGGCATGAATCTATGGCCCTCTCTCTCCTGAGCTTCCACTTGCATAAAACCACTCCCGTAACCTCCTTGCTCCTCTGCAAGATTTGACTGTTCATGGAATTTCGTGAATTCTCCACGGAGAATTCCGACCGTCCATTCTCCCTTCTGAGAACTTCTGCAAATATGATAAAGTGGTTTGCCATGGAACTTAACCACCTACGACACAACCTTGCGACGCCTCCTTTCAACACCTCAAGGCATCAAACTTCTGTGATTTTCTTCGACAACTATGAAGACTCTATCCCTCCTGAGCTTTCTCCAACTCTGAGTCTTAAAAAAGACTCCTACATGCACTCCTTGCAGAAAATCCTTCAATTACTTTAAAGAATTGAAGTCGTTTGACTATGTGCACTCTCTGCAGTAGTAGTCCTTCAAAAATATCTCAGGTTCACAAACTTCAAGACTTTACTCGGCCTACGTATGCCTTGCACAACTCCTATGCCCAACTTGCACTTCTGCGGGAATGAGAACAATGTAAGCCCTTCTGAGCTTTCAGAGATAAAACTATGAACTCTTGTCAACGCACTCCTTGTGGACAACTTCACTACACTCCTTGCAAGAACTCTTTCTCAGATAAAGAAACAATTGAAACTCATTCCTTACTCTCTCTCAAACTTCAAACACAAAGCATGAAATCATATACACAACATGTAAAGAAAATGTATAACAAAAAGTAAACATCCATGAGCATAACATTCAACATGCATACACAGAGAACAAATACGAAACCATGAATTTGAATCGAAGCTCTTTCTAGTAATTTAAATCTCTATACATGGGTGTTTTCAACTACATCTCCCTGCTCTCTTCTTTATGCACTATGCTCATAATCATCACACACTAACAATACAACTATACAATGAGGGTGTCTATATCTCGTTTCCCTCTTGCACTCTAAAACTGTCTAATCTAAGCATTAAATTCTATCCACCTACATTCAATACACATAAAGGATCCTATCTACTATGGACGAGAGAGAATCGCTCAAGGTCCTTTTACAATAATACAAGCATGCCTCCACTTAATGACTTCATTAATATTTCAAAACATTTTCAAAAAATGTGCTCGGTGCTTTTCCAACTGTCTCTTATCTCCATGTTGGCTCGATGATGGCTATGCTTGCACGCCCTTGCAATGCTCCTGCATCAGCCTGCATCTAAAAAGAAAAAGTATATACTTGTATGCACTGACTATGTGACTAAATGGGTTGATGCAAAGGCTTTATCGGCTACCAGTGAAACAATCAGTGGTAGATTTCCTTTTTAATGATATCTTTACTAGATTTGGTGTACCATGAGAAATTGTGACTGATCAGGGAACTCAATTTACCTCTCATCTAGTCAAAGCTGTTATAGAACAGTACCAATTCAAACACAAAAAATCTACACCCTATCATCCAAAAGCAAATGGACAAGTAGAATCCACCAAAAAATTTATTGAGTCCATTCTTACCAAAACAATACAACTGCACCATAAGGATTGGGCTGACAGATTATTAGAATCCTTATGGGCTTATAGAATCATTTGGAGGAATACAATGGGACATACACTCTATGAGTTAGTGTATGGGAAGCAGGTGCTTCTCCCCATAGAATTTCATATCAAAACCTTCAGGACTGCATTACAAGTTGGCATGAACTTGGATGAAGCCCAAAAACAAAGACTCTTGCAGCTTAATGAGTTGGATGAAACCAGGTAGAAATCACTTCAAAGGACTACCCTCATTCAATAACATAGAACAAAATGGCATGACAAGTATCTCAAAAAGAAAAAATTTCAGCAATGATATTGGGCCCTATTGTATGACAACAGATTTAAGAACTTCAAAGGTAAGTTAACCACCCATTGGATGGGACCTTACGAAATTGACACTATCTACGATAATGGTTCAATTAGGATAAATAAAATTGATGAACAGCATACACCACTCCTTATGAATGGTCACCAATTGCGATTTTACAACAAGCCTCTATCAAAAGAAGAATTCCTGACTCATATACTACAAAATTCAGACATGCAGATGATCAGTAAGGAAGGAGATCCTCCTACTAACCCACATTGATTGATTGGTTTATTTGAAACTTTTGTACATAGGTGTGGATCGAATTTTGTTAATAAGATGAAGGTAACAAAAGACCCTTACCTCCTTTTGTTTTACTTTCACAAATTTTCTTTCTTTCGTAAGCAAATCTTTAAACAATCTATTTAATCCTTCATGAATTTGCTAAATATCAGTTGTAGGCATCAACAATATTTTGTTCTGTTTCAGTACCAAAAACCTTGTTCTAGTACAGTACCAGTTTGGTACCTGTAGAAACCTTAATTAATTAAACCCTAAAAATTTCATATAATTAAACATAAATTTCTTTCAATGCGTAATATTTCATTAATCATCGTAAAAGCATGTAATATTCAACAAAAATTTAAAGTTAACCACAACATGAAATAGATTACATATTCATCCACCTAACTTAGCAATTTCATAAATAAATTACCTGCTTCTGATGCTAATTTCTGTTGATATGGTTGTCCATCTTGTTGCTTTGTTGTTGCCTGATGCACTTACCAACTCTGCCCAAACTGACTAACCTCCCAGCCAGCTAGGAGTAGCCTGTCTAGCTCCCTAGCTCCAAGAAACCAAAAAGAATCCTGGCCCCTGTGCCCAAAACCCCTAGCAAACCGGTGCCCCCTGCTTCTGATTCACCAACCCCCCCCCCCAAAGCCAAACTCCTCACACCAGAAATCTCCACAGAAATATATCCTCCTCTCAAAATGCTTCCTCCTCCCCCAAAATAATGCCCTACCCGTAAGACTCTTCCCCATCATATCCTCCTTCACCGACTCTCCTCCCCTCATTAATTTCCTTATCTCCTCCTTTAATATCTTATCCCCTTCTTTAATGTCTTATCCCCTCCCGCATAAGTAAATCATTTAATTAAACAAATTAAAATTATTAAGCCCCTTAAATTTATTACCCATGTCATTGAATGTGATATGTAATTAATTAATTAATTAATTAAATAATTAATCAAAAGTTATAAAAAATTAATTAATAAATAAATATTTAATTAATATTATTAATGCTAAACATTGTTTAATTAAAACCGTATTAGGAAAATTAATTATCTAATTAATTTTACTTAATAATCCCTAAGCATATATTCAACTAGGGTTGTTACATACACCCACCCTTCAGGAAATTTTATCCCTAAGTTAAGGTATCTTGTGGTACAAAGGAAAAGAAACATGGTTCACACATTCATAACAAATAATCGACACTATTATTAAGTAAGCCAAGAAAACACATACATACTAGTGTACATGTACAAGAAATGCATGTGTAGCTAGTACATACAAGTCTCATGCATGTACTAATAATCAATAACTATCATCCTTTAGAAATTTAGGTATGCATCAAATCCAATCAACAAGACTAGTCTTTTATAAAAGACAACAACCAATCAATTGTTTGAGAAATCCTTTAATTACAATTATCCGGCTTGACAATTTTATTTAGACAACTGTGGTTTAGTTACGTAATTAAGAATGTTCATATATACAAATTTTCTTTTTAGAAGGGAAAACATTAAATTTCACCATCAGACAAATCTCCATACTTTCTCGACTATTTATACTCATCCTTCCTCCCTAACTTACTTCCATATCCATTCCTATCCTTCCTCTGCTAGACTATCTTGGAGCGTCAACTATATTGACCTAACTCCAAATAGAACACGTAAGCAAAAGTGTCACTATCTCGACCAAGCTTCCCTAGCAGGAAACTGACAGTCATCATCACATGTCTTGGGGAGCATGAGATAACATCGTCCTCCCATGACTTCAGGTTTCAGAGGATACACGGTCGGAAAGGCCTCCACCCCTCCTAATCATAACTAGGGTCCACACCCTACAATGGAATATACAGTGGCATCGTGTTGCTGGGAGTTTTTTCATCTTTTATTCAGTTTTGGGAAGTCTCATTCTGAAATCTTGCACTAGTCCACATATCATAGCAATGCATCCAAACCAATATAATTTCACATACAAATATTTGTACCATAATGTTTCTCGGCTAGTGGTCATGATATCCACTTTCATCATCATTATTCCCTGGCTATTTCATATCCCATAACCTCCAAATTATTCTGTAACCCAAACTCATACATTTTTATGCATTATCATCATGTAATTGCATGTAATCATCATTTCAATTCGGTATCCATGTACCAACAACTTAACATCAAAGTGTTTAGGTTAGAAATAGATCTCATAATATCCCATAATTCAATTTCGACACCCATTCATAATATTATCATTTACCAAAATAGATTGCATCATATCCAACATCATTCTAATAGCATTTAAACATTCATAAAATTCACATTCTCACAATATGTCGCATCATATACCTCATCATCAATAACATTTAAACAATCATAAAAGTTCATACATTTTAAAGTTTAAGTGTATCATTTAATAGTTCCACTGTGAATAGAAAAATAAAGTATATAGGCCTCAGGTAACCCTGGCTGTCTAAGTAAAAAGGTGGTGTTACATACACCCCACCTTCGAGAAACATATTCTCGAGGTGGTAAAAAAAGTGAGGGATAGTATCGTCGTAGTGTCTCGGCGTCTTCCCAAGTAGCAGATCCTGGACTATACTTGTACCATTGGACCTTAACTTGGTCTACCAGACAGTTCCTGAGATGTCAGACTCTACGGTCCAATATGTGTAACGGTTCTACCGTGAGGGTTTCCATGTCCGATACCTACAATTCCTTCCAATATAGTTTATGTGATTCATCAGCAACATAATGACGCAAAACAGATACATGAAAAACATTATGAGTTTTATGCAAGTGGGGTGGTAGTACGCGACAATAGGCAATGGGTCTAATTTTCTCTTGGATTCTAAATAGTCCTATAAATCGAGGTGACAACATTATCCCCTTCCTGAACCGTATGGTACTCTTATTAGGCCTGATACAAATGAAAACCTGGTCTCCCACTTCATAAATTATGTCGGTCCTGTGTGCATCCGCATAACTTTTCTACCTATCATGTGCTTCCTTTAGTCTTTGCCTAATCTGAATCACCTATTCCTCCATCTCTTGAATCAATTCTAGTACAACTATTACTCGGTCTTCTAGTCTATCCCAACTCAATGGAATTTTGCATCGCCTTCCATACAGAGCTTTGTAGGGTGGAATTTTGATGGAGCTATGAAAACTATTATTGTAGGAAAACTCAACCAAAGGTAGGTACTTCTCCCACTGGGTTTGATTATCCATGACATACATCCTAAGAATGTCTTCCATGACTTGATTTACTCTCTCAGTTTTCCCATCTGTTTCAGGGTGATAAGTTGTGCTTAAGTTCAACTGAGTCCCCAATGTTGGCTGCAAACTTGTCCAAAACCTAGAAGTGAATCTAGAGTCCCTATCTAAAATCATCTTCTTAGGTATACCGTGCAAATGGATAACCTTTCCTACAAACACACATGCCACATCAGTGACATCGTAAGTGTCTCTAACTCGAATTAAATGAGCACTCTTGGTTAACTTATCTAGTATCACAAGAATGGAATTGTGTCTATGATATGTGAGCAACAACCCCACAACAAAATCCATAAAAATGACTTCCCATTTGGACATAGGAACATCATGTGGTTGTATGAGGCCTACCGAGTGATGGTGGTTGGCTTTCACTTGTTGAAATTCTAGGAACTTGGCGATGAAATGGACTACATTGCCTACCCAGAAGAAGAGCTTCCTCATGTCTGCATACATCTTCTTCACACCCGGATGCACACAATAAAGTGCTCTATGGGCTTCCTTCAATATGATGCTTCGAATATCCCCACTTTCAGGGATGTACATACTTCCTTGATATCTTAACAGTCTGTCTGCTTCCAGACTATATCCTTCATACTTTATATCTAACTGCCTCCCCCTCTGGACGTTTGAAGTAACCTTTAAATACCAACTATCTCCTTGGATTTGTGTCAACACATGTTTCCTCAGATTAACTTTTAAGGGTATCAAAGAGAAGATACGTGGTATCCTACTCAAGGCATCTGCGACCACATTTTCCTTTCCCTTGATGTACGATATACCAAAATCATACTCACTCATAAAATCACTCCATTGCCTTTGCCTAGCATTCAGATATATTTGAGTGAAGAGATGTTTTAAACTTTGATGGTTCGTTTTAAGCTCAAAGTTTCACCCCACAAGATAGTGCCTGCAAAGCTTCAGAGCTAGCATTACAACTACCAACTGTAAATCATGAGTCACATATATCTCTTCATGTTTCTTCAACTTCATTGATGCATAAGCTATCACTCCTCCATCCTTCATTAGCATGGCCCCCAACCCTTTCTTTGAGGCATCCGTGCAAACTATGAAGTCCTTTACCATATCCGGCACTCGTAGAATTGGCACACTAGTTAGTGACCTCTTAATCTCAGTGAATGCACTATCACACTCTTCTATCCATTCATACCTGACCTCCTTGTGTTGCAAGGTGGTGATGGGTTTCGTTATTTTGGAGAATCCCTCCACAAATCTCTGATAATAACCTGCTAGCCCCATGAAGCTTCTCACCTCATGAGAATTTTTCGGCACTGGCCACTCCATAATGGCCTTTACCTTTTCTGGGTCTACAAAGTTTCTTTCACTGGAAATGATATGACCTAAATAGTGGATCTCTTTCTGAAATAAGGAACACTTTGACAACTTCCCATACAATTTTTTCTCTCTAAGGTAGGAAAACACTACTCATAAGTGTTCCTCATGTTCTCTTTCATTCTTGGAATAGATGAGGATGTCATCTAGAAAGAATTGTACAAAACATTCTAAGTACTTCCGGAATATGCCATTCATGAGGCTCGTGAATACTGTTGGCGCATTGGTCAATCCAAAAGGTACTACGACAAACTCGTAATGTCCAAACTGAGTTTGAAAGGCTGTTTTTGGGATATTGCCTTCCTTAATCCTTAACTGATGATATCCTGATCACAAATCGATCTTTGAGAATACTGCTTCTCATTTCATATGATCAAAGAGGTCATCTATTCGCAGCATTGGGTACCTATTTTTCACTGTAGCATAATTCAAGTCCCTATAATCTATACACAGTCATAAGGATCCATCCTTCTTCTTTACAAAAATTACTACTGCGCCCCAAGGTGAGACACTGGGCCTTATTAGCCATAAGTCCAATAAGTCTTTAAACTACATTTGCAATTCACAAAGTTTTGTCACTGTCATCTGATACAGAGTATTGGAGATTGGTTCTGCACCAGGTTTTAACTCAATAGTAAAATCAATCTCCCTCTCAGGAGGTAACCCTGGTAACTCATTCGGAAAAAACATCTTTAAATTCTGACAATACCGAGTACTGATCCAATACCGAGTACTACATAAAGTCGACATCCTTTCCTCAAGCATCGCTTAACCTTCATAGTTGATATAAAGTGTAATGAAACTTTTCTCCATACACCCTAGATATCTACTTGCCTTCCCTCATCATCGACACAAAGCACCCTCTTTGCGAAACAATCTACCAAAGCTCGGTGAGATGCTAACCAATCCATTCCAATGATTAGGTCATACACCTCGAGAGTAGTGACATATACCTTCAACCTAGTAGTACACACTCCTAGGTCTACTATACAATTATCAACGCTAGGTCCTACCGCCTGTTTTTCTCCCGAAGCCATCTCGACTTGTTTAAAGTCATCGTGCTCGTAGGCTGCCAACCCACTCTTTCCTAATGTAGATGGTGAAATGAAACTATCTGTCGCACCAGAATCAAATAAAATCTTAACATTGATATGATTTAGCATACCTGATGACTCCACCACCATGGATTGATGTTCGTCCTGGCGATTATTAACCGCTGCGTAAATCTAGTGGCTTCTACTTGCTCTCCCCATCGGGGCCTTTCCTTCTCTATGCACAAATTTTGATTGTAACTCTGGGTAGTCACGCTGGTAATGGGGTATTCCACATCCCCAACAAGTAACATGAGATTGAACCTGCACACTGTTATGTGACTGTCTCTAAAATGAGTTCCTTCCCCTGGAACCCCTTCCCCTACTAGTTGTTCCCTGAGATGGTCGTGGACCTGTTTGCGTTGTTGGTGATGAACGAGATGTTACACTCACTACCATTAAAATACCTGCGGTTACTGTCCTTGGTGCAACTCTGTTACCATATGGAGGTGGCCTTGATCCCCCTCCCCTGGGAAATTTCCTAGGGGCCTTCCCCATGAATCCAGGATGATGCGGAAAGATCGGTCTCGTACCTTTGGTTAATTTCATCTGTTCCTCCACATAACACACATTTTCCACAACTTACGCTACTAAAGATGGTTTCCACATCCGCACCATAGCTCTTATCTTAGGGTTCAATCCATAGATGAAGCACTCTACCTATTGTTGGTCATTATCCATATACAAAACATGTTTGACCAATTCCATAAATCGGATCTCATATTCTTCTACAGTTTTGTTTCCCTGTACTAAGGCATGAAATGCCCCTACCTGTTGTTCCTCATAGTACGCTGGAAGATATTTCCTTCGAAACCTCTCTTTGAAAATTTCCCAAGACACTATGTCTGGGGTAAGATGCAGTTGTCTTTCTAGGTTACCCCACCAGTTCAAGGTGTTATCTCTTAACTGAAAAATTGTTATCTTCACCTTTGAGTTGGACACATAGTCCCTTAAGGAAAAACACCTTGTCATGCCTTCCAACCATGCTTCCACGCGTTCACTGGCGCGACCCCCAACAAACTCTTGAGAGAGATCTTCTGCAATTCTCGAGTGATGTCTTCGGGTGAAGGTCCTCCCCTTGAATCCCTTGATGCTTCTAGATTACCCATTCCATATGGTGGGGGTTCCACTTCAATCCCTGCTAGTTGTCACCCCTTTAAAGTCTCATTAATGGCCTCCAACAAGCACAGTATGAGAGCTAGTTCGGGCGATGGTGGCAGTGGCGCTGGCGGTGTCGGCAGTACCTATGACAATGCTCCTCTACCTCAAATCCCTCGAGTCCTAACCATCCTATATGATTTAACTCGCATCAACCAAAGTTGTCATGGTGAGTTCAAGGACATTTCAAATTGGCGCTACTTAAACTTAAAACAGGGTTAGGCATAATTTTTTCTTTACTTGTCTGTAAAAAAAAATTACTCTCTTTAGGGGATTGGCTAGGTTAGGGTTAAAGCATCTAATCTTGATTTCTTCGCCTAAGAAAACTATTGACTCCCTTACCCAGTAGCTATGCTAGCCTTGTGTCATACTCACCAATTCCTCTAGCTTACTTTTCTAGTGTGTATGTCGCCTCCTTCCCACTTGTCCTAGTCTAAGTCCTTTAAAATTTTGCTTACAAATAAATATCCTCCGATGCTTGACTCGTGAGATTTCCTTGGTATGTTGTACATATGCGATGAATTGCATGTCTCAGTGGATGCAGGTGCGAGTCTTTAAGGATTGTAGAGTGGCTTTCGGCATTGGAACTCAACGCTTGTGCGCTGTGGTTATGTATTGCTTCCTGACTTGTGGTCGTATGATGTAGTGAGCCTGAGGTGATGCATTGAAGCTTAGTGTTTGACTTTGACTAGTGGAATAGAGTGGAGGGACTTGGCGCTTGGATCGATGAGTTGTGTGTACGATCTCATGAGCTTGGCACTTGGATAATCGAAGATTATTCTTCAATATAGTACTTTGCTACTATTGATAATTAAACTATTTATATGTGAATTTATTTGTAAAAGTGATATGTCTGGCGCATTGGTGTTAGTTCTCTTCTTAAGGCACTTCGCTTGGTGGGTGGTCTTGGGTTCAAAACCCATGGACCCTCTAACATTTTAATTAACTTTAATGTAGTTTAACGTTACACTAAATACACAATTAATTTAATTAATTTTTATTTATTTTTTAACATATATAAATAAACAATTTAAAAAATAACAAATATAAATATTTTGCGATAATCAATAATAAATAAATAAGAAAATAAAATGTAACTAAAATAAAAGAAAATATAATTTACGTAAATAATTTAGAACAAATTTATTTTTAAATATCTAAAGGGAGGGCACGCATGAAGCCCACGTGCCACCCTCATTCCCTCCATCTCTTCATACCTAAACCCTAAACTATTCCTTAACCCTAATTCCTATTTTCATTATTATTGCTTCTAGTGAGGTTTCTGGTTACGTGGTCGGCCGCCATGGCCATTCCCTCTGCATCTTTTCTTTTTGGTTGTTCTCTCTGTAACACCCTATTTCCCCCAGTTTGTAAAAATAATTGGAGTGGCCAAGAACTGTGGCAAACTCAGAAATGAGAATGTGTGATGTGAATGGACCTTGTGGAAAAGGTCAATCAATGTCAATACTATTATGAATTTATATTGTAGAATTGTTGAGAGGGGATATGCTGAAAAAGAGACCACGATGGCTAGAGAAAGGTGGTGGAAGGCACCTGGAAAGGTGGCATTAACTTCCATTGAAAATCAATACCTTGTTTGGACTTCACTGGCCCAGAGAACCAAGAGTGGCTCGGTGGCCCATATTAAATTCCTCACATTTAATATCCCACCGGTTGGTAGGTAAATGGCTCATCAGGAATTAATGAGGGATGGGGGAAAGGAATCGTCTATCCGTAGGAGTTGTAAACCTGACCAGTAAACAAAAAATCATGCCACAAGCAACCTCACAAGAGGATAAGGAATGGGGGAGATGCAAGGGAGATGCGAGGGGAGAGAGAGAAATCTGACGATATGCAGAGTGAGTGATAGCAGAGAGGAAGGAGAGTAACCTTCACTCTTGGTCACTAGCAAAAAAATACGCAGTATCACAACATCGTGGTCTCAGCTCGGGGGTGGCTAGTGGTAAATCCATTGGGAGTCACTGAGCCTACGATTGGGTGGAAACGAGAACCCCTCTCAGTAGTTGTATAACCCCTAGTGTTACTTTCTAATAAGTGTTTTTCCTTTGGAATCTTGAAATATATGTATTCTGACAATTATGCTCATAAGTTGTGAATAATGTCATTATAAGAATAACTGTATGATGTTTTGATCAGTACTGGTAGTTGTATGTTTATAATGGAAAGACTACGTATGGCTTATGTTCTCTTAAATCGTTATTTATATGCATACTGATCTAATCCAGACTTCACGCCCGGTTCTCAAAAGAGAGACACCCTTATCTGCCTCAGATAGTACCCTGGGTAAACCTCCCCATAGAGATACCCTTCTGGAAAAGCCCATCAAGAACCTGGAAGGAGAACATGAAGGCGCAAGGCCTTAAGAAATCCTTGATAAGTATCGAATCAATGGACGAGATCCTGTCGAGAGATTGTTGGTCACTCACAACCGTCAGATAAGAAGAAGAAGATGGAAAGTTAAGTACCTTAACTGTGATAGGTGTTGATCGACGAACGAGATCCCATCGGGAAATATGTAGTCACTCATAACCATTATATTTGGTAGGAGGAAGTAGGATGTTAAGTGCCTTTCCCCTGTGACTTTCTGTGTCTTCATGGGTAGCGAAGAGATTAAGACCGTAGATCCCCAAGGTCCATGAGAGAATCCGGACCGTTGATATTTCCACGTCCAGGAAGTCGTGGGAGAGCACACAAGTTAGGAACCTATCTGAGTCATCAGATCTTGACTGGAAAACCCGACAATTGTTGGATCTGTCAGAAGATACCCGAGGGATAAACCCCCAGTGAATAGGGGAGAAAGCCCCGAAATAGATCTGGATCGTATGATTAAAGGAGTCCACATGTCGTGAGATTTCCCATTTTGAGAAATCGGGAATCGATAACTCGAGAGTTCTGGTGACGAGATATCGAGATGTTCCATGGTGGAAACCCCGAAGCAATCGTAGACCATCCGATTCCAGGAGGCTACGTGTCATGAGATTTCCCATTTTGGGAAATCGGGAATCAAGAACTCAGGAGCTATGGTGACAAGAGATCAAGACGTTCCATGGTGGAAACCCCGAAGTAGTTGAGAGATTACCCATTTTTGGAAATCAGGGATTGGGGATTTGGGAGTCCCGTTGACAAGAGTTCGGGCTCTTGCCTTGACAAATCTTGATGGAAGAGAGACTGTGGTCATATGGGAAGAGTTCATATTGACCAAGGCATAACCCAAGGGGATAATCACCAATTTAGGCTTGTTTGGCACTTCGGTGTTTCAACACTTGGGATACCGAAGGGCATGTCCCTTGTGCTCTCAAACCCTGAAATCCAAACTTATAAATATTGAGATGTTAAATTGTGGTTAAGCTCCGATGAATGGAAAGGATCCTCTTGGAGGATCTAGGGTCTAGGATGACCATGAGATGTGAGGAAGAGACGCTGACTTTGAGCTGGGGCCTGAATGCACATTAGGGTAAGTGTTAAGAAGATTTGGATGGCCAGAGTCCACCTGCACAGATGTATGGTTGAGGATTCATTCTAGAGCCCCCTTGTTGTTCTGCCTTTAGTAGTTAGGGGGGGTCCAGAATCGAACGTGCAACTCTTGAATGGTCAAGATTTATTCGCCTTGATCAATGGTGCTCAGATGAATTCCGGACCCCCCTTGCCATTTTGGCTTTGATGGGGGGGGGGTCTAGAATGGTGTGGTGTGTGAAGTGGGACCTATCTCCTATCACGTCACCCTCTATGTCGTGCTTCCCTCTTATCACCTATACTCCACTCAACCACGTGACAGGGCCCGTTCCTATTGGCCATTCGCTAACCCTATTGGGATTTGTCCCTATTGGCTAGTCGCTAGCCCTGTCGGGGTTCGACGGTTGCAAATTCGAACGATCCAACATTTCTTTAGCGTCGAATCWTGAATTACTGAGAGGCACCATGKTTATTTGACTTGTGATCATGACCCACGATCACATGGGAGTAGAAAGAGGAAGAGCTAGCTTACGTTAGGCATCCGTAGATATTTAGGGGTCTCTGATTCTGCAGGAAGCAATGAAAATTTTGATTATGGTAGTGGGTGCGTTAMAAATTGGTATCAGAGCATGGTTACAGCACTTGGCCTACTTGGGCTCATGAAGGAAGCCATGCAAAATCTCTGTTCAGAACACTCCTAAAAGGAGTAACCCTCTATATTTGAAAACGAGAACCCGACTGTGTATGCATGTGAAAGAGTTATGAATTTATGTGTAGGTTATAAATAAAATAAAATAAATGTATGTAACTCTTGACTAACAACCAACGTTTGTCTTTTCTGCCAAGCAGATGATCAACCGTGGGAATTTACGGATGCAGAGAATGGTGACTCACCAGGATATGGGAGAAGGATCCCACAATAAAGATGAAGATTCTGACGAAAGAAGAGCAATAGGAACCCCTCCTGATATAGATGGGACTGTGAGGAGTCTCATGGTTGAATTGCAGAGCTGTAAGGCCGACAATGAAAGAATGATGAAAGAACAAGAAAAGAAAACTGAAATTAATGCAGTTTTACTGCAGAGCTTATCCGACCTACAACGACAAATGCAACATGAACCTGAGATGCATAAACATGGTCATATCAGTGGCCATAATGAGAGGAGCACCTCAAGGAAGGTCCACCCCAGAGGTAAAGGACCAATGCCAGACAATTCCTCTGAGAAAGAAGATGGTGATTCAGAAGGCTCTTCCAGTAGCAGGACCAGTTCCTATTCTCGAAGAAAATAGAAGAAGCAAAAGACTTCCGAGGGTCATAAATTTGAGGAATTCAGAAAGGCCAAACCTCCCTCCTTTGATGGTGAGATAAACAAGGGAGAAGAAGCAGAGGCCTAGCTACTTGGACTGAATAAATATTTCAGAGTCCATGATTTTTCAGAGAATTTGAAGGCCCGAGTGGCCACTTTCAATCTGAACGGAAAAGATTCCCTCTGGTGGGAAGATCTTAAGAATGTGAAAGGGGTCCGCGAAGAGGACCTGTCCTAGAAACAGTTTGATAAATACTTCTGGAAGAAGTATTTTTCAGAAAAATATTTCGACGAGAAGACTAAAGAGTTTTATGAACTCAAACTGGGGCAACTCACTATAGAGGAATATGTCAATAGATTCCTCTACTTGTTGAGGTATGTCCCTTATATAAAAGAATAAAAGGCAAAGGTGCAATGCTTCATCAACGGGCTACCCAAGGACTACCGAAACAAATTTGAGTTTGATGAGCCAAAGACCTTAGAAGACACTATTCGAAAGGAAACATATTGTCAGGAACAATATGGACGTTGAGCATAGCCTCGTGAAGACTGGAAACAAAAGGGTGGTTCAAGATTTCACAAAAAGGGGATCAAATCCTCAGGACTTAAGAACTACAAGAAGAACCACAGAATGAGCTTCCCATCCTAGAGTGTACTCTGGCAGAACTTTCCCTCATCGAACAGAAATAAAACTTCTGGACCTATACCAATGAAGGTTGATAACACGAAGAGAGAACCTTTGAAATGTTGGGGTTATGGAGAAGAACATATCTTGACAGTCTATCCACACCGACAACAAAACAGTTAGAAATTTTATAACATTCAAGAATCTACCACAGTCAATGATGTGGCAAGGAGTGTGTCGCAGATTTATGCAACCTTGGATAATAACCAAGCTGACCACCAAGCTTCAGTGGTGGAAATAGAAGGTATGATTTTCAACCATCTGGTGTCTTTTTTTATTGACCCTAGTTCAAATTTGAGTTATATAGCCCCTAGATCTGTTGATAAGTGTAAACTATAGCCTCACAAGAACACCAAGCCATGGTTAGTACAGTTAGCTACTGGCACTAAAAGAAGAGTAGCAGAGGCCATACCAGCCTACCAATTGATGTTGGGTGAATTCCCCACCCAAGAAACCCTTAACATATTACCCATGGGATCATATGATCTGTTGATTGGTATGGACTGGCTAGCTTCCCATAAAGCCAGACTGGATTGTTACCATAAGACCTTAGAATATGTGAGAAAAGAAGGAAAAAGGATAACCCTTCAATGGATCCGAAAACCTGTCTCGGTGAGACAAATATCAGCCCTGCAAATGAGAAATTATTTCTGAAAGGGATGTCCCCTATATGCAATACAGGTGTTGGAAACCATAGAATATGACAAACCCATCCTTGAAGACCATCCTACCCTAAAAGAATATAGAGATGTGTTTCTGGAAGAGGTTTCGGGTCTAAGTCCAAGAAGGGATATTGACTTCTCGATAGAGCTCGCACCAAGAGCGGTGCCAGTGTCTAAGACACCCTACCGGATGAGCACACCTGAGTTAGTTGAACTCAAATTGCAATTGAAAGAAATGATGGATAAGGGTTATATTCGACCCAGCGTGTCCCCATGGGGAGCACCCGTCCTGTTTGTGAAAAAGAAGGATGTCACCTTTAGACTGTGTATATATTATAGACAACTCAATAAAGTAACCATAAAGAAAAAGTACCCCTTGCCTAGGATCGATGATCTATTCAATCAGTTGGGAGGTGTGTCTATTTTCTCAAAGATTGACTTGAGTTCGGGATACCATCAAGTTCGAATCAAGGGTGAAGACATCCATAAAACCACTTTCCGGACACGGTATGGTCACTATGAGTTTGTGGTAGTGCCATTTGGGTTAACCAATGCCCCTGCCACTTTCATGTGCTTAATGAACAATGTACTTAGTAAATTTTAAGATAAATTTGTACTAGTTTTTATTGATGACATATTAATCTACTCTAAGAATAGAGAAGAGAATGAAGAGCATCTTAGACGTGTGTTGCAAGTGATAAGAGAGCATCATCTCTATGCTAAATTCAACAAATGTGACTTCTTCGAGAAGAAAATACATTACTTGGGACATGTTCTGTCTAAGGAAGGAGTAGCAGTAGATCCTGACAAGATCAGGTCTATCATGGAATGGCCTACCCCGAAGGATGTTTCAGACATTAGATCCTTTATGGGATTAGCAGGATACTATAGGAGATTTATAAAAGGATTCTCCAAGATTGGTTGTCCAATCACTACCCTCCAGAAGAAGGGGACAAAATTCTTGTGGACACAGAAATGTCAAGAAAGATTCCAAAGCCTGAAACATCTACTAACCCATGCACCCATGTTGAAAATTGTTGACCCAGAAGATGACCTCCTTGTGTGCATAGATGCCTATAAGGAAGGGCTTGGAGGAGTCCTTATGCAGAAAGGAAGTGTGATCTGCTATGAATCCCGAAAATTGAATGAACATGAAGTCAACTATGTGACTCATGATCTAGAACTAGATGGCATAGTGCATGCCTTGAAAATGTGGAGGAATTACCTCTTGGGAAGAAAATTTGTACTTATGACAGATCACTGTGGATTGCGACATTTGTTTGACCAACCAAAGATCAATTCTAGACAAGCTAGATGGATGGCCCTCCTTAGCGAATTTGATTTTGAAATCAAACACATTAAAGGGAAAGAAAATAGGGTGGCCGATGTTCTTAGTAGAATCATGAAAACAATTCACCTGGCAGCGGTGAGTACCTGAGAGATAGATGTCAAGAACAGAGTCAGAAATGCACAAGAGACAAATCCCTTCATTCAGACCGTGACCCTGTACCTATAGCAAGAAACTGATGGAGTAAAATATGAAGGCTACCAGATGACCGAAGGAGGTCTACTCACTTACAGAGATAGACTGTACATTCCAAATTGTGATGAATTGAAGAGGTTCATTATGGATGAACTACATAAAAGACCATATACTGGTCACCCAGGATACCAGAAAATGATCACTTCCACCCAGAAACAATTTTATTGTCCTGGATTGAAGAAAGACATAGCCAAATATTTGGCCCAATGCATAGAGTGCCAACAGGTTAAAGAAAAACATCGACACCCAGTAGGACTATTGCAACCTTTACCCATCCTAGAATGGAAATGGGAAACCATCTCCATGGATTTTATCACTGGATTGCCAACTTCAACCAAACAAAAGGATTACATTATGGTAGTGGTGGATAAACTGAGCAAGTTTTCTCATTTCATCCCCGTCAAATCAACCTGCAAGGTGATAGATATCGCCCGGGTATTCATGAAAGAGGTATTTAGACTGCACGGTATGCCGAAAGAGATAGTGTTAGACAGAGACACAAAATTTACTTTCAATTTTTGGAAATCACTGATGGATGGTTTAGAGACCAAATTGTTGTTTAGCACCGCTTATCACCCTCAAACCGACGAACAGATAGAAAGAGTGAATCAAATATTAGAGGATATGTTAAGGATGCATGTAATGCATCAACCCAAGAAATGGGAAGACTACCTACCATTGGTAGAATTCACCTACAACAATGGCTACCAAGCATCCTTAAATATGAGTCCCTTCGAGGTCCTTTATGGTAGGCTGTGTAATACTCCAGTCAGCTAGAGCAATCCTGTAAATAGGATTTCTTTTGGACCTGACATGTTGAGAGAAATGGAACAACAAGTGACTCAGATAAAACAAAATCTGAAGGTTGCTCAGAACCGACTGAAAAGTTATGCTGATCAAAAGAGAACTCCAAGAGAGTTCAAAATAGGAGATCATGTATATCTAAGAGTTAGGCCCAGGAAGAGTTCCCTGAAAATGGGAGCTTGTGCCAAGTTGGCACCCCGGTATTGTGGACCCTTTGAGGTTTTAGATAGAGTGGGACCTGTAGCCTATCGGCTAGCACTTCCTCCCATAGTAAAAACACATAATGTTTTCCATGTTTCATTATTGAAGAAATATGTACATGATTCTAATCATATAGTTGACTGGTCTGTGATCCAGGTGGAACCGGAGGGAGAATTTCTACCAGAACCCCAATGCATATTGGACAAAAAGGAAACCCCGCTCCAGAACCGAACCATTACACAGGTCAAGGTGCAATGGAGACATTTTGGCCCAGATGAGGCTACATGGGAAATGGAGGATTCCATGAGACAAACATATCCGATTTTGTTTACTTCTGTACATGTAATTCATGTTAATAGATAAGAACATTGAGGACAATGTTCCTTTAAGGGGGAGGGAATTGTAACACCCTGTTTCCCCCAGTTTGTAAAAATAACTGGACTGACCAAGAACTGTGCCAAACTCAGAAATGAGAATGTGTGATGTGAATAGACCTTGTGGAAAAGGTCAATGAATGTGAATACTATTATGAATTTATATTGCAGGATTGTTGAGAGGGCATGTGCTGAAAAAGAGACCACGATGGCTGGAGAAAGGCAGTGGAAGGCACCTAGAAAGGTGGCGTTAACTTCCATCAAAAATCAATACCGTATTTGGACTTCACTGGCCTAGAGAACCAAGAGAGGCTCGGTGTCCCATATTAAATGCCTCACATTTAATATCCCACCGACTGGTAGGTAAATGGCTCCTCAGGAATTAATGAGGGATGGGGGAAAGGAACTGCCCATCCATAGGAGTTGCAGACCTAACCAGTGCACGGAAATTTGTTCAACACGCAACCTCACAAGAGGATAAGGCATGAGGGAGATGTGAGGGAGATGGGAGGGGAGAGAGATAACTATAGTGATATGCAAGGTGAGTGATAGAAGAGATAAAGGAAAGTAACCTTTTCTCCTGGACACTAGAAAACAGAGATGCAGTCTCACAACATCGTGGTCTCAGCTTGGGGGTGGCTAGTGGTAAATCCATTGGGATTCACTGAGCCTACGGTTGGGTGGAAACGAGAACCCCTCTCAGCAGTTGTATAACCCCTGGTGCTACTTTCTGATAAGTGTTTTACCTTTGGAATATTGAAATATATGTATTCTGACAATTATTCTCATAAGCTGTGAAATTGTGAATAATTTCAGTATAAGAATGTCTATATGATGTTTTGATCAGTACTGGTAGTTGTATGTTTATAATGAAAAGACTATGTATGGATTATGTTCTCTTAAATCATTATTTATATGCATACTAATCTAAATCATACTTCACACCTGGTTCTTGGGAGAGAGATACCCTTATCTACCTCAGATAGTACCCTCGGTAAACCTCCCCATAGAGATACCCTTCTGGAAAATCCCATCAAGAACCTAGAAGGAGGACGTGAAGGTGCAAGGCCTTAAGAAATCCCTGATAAGTATCAAATCGACAGATGAGATCCCACCAAGAGATCTATGGCCACTCACGACCGTCAGATAAGAAGAAGAAGTTGGAAATTTAAGTACCTTAACTGTGATAGGTGTTGATCGACGGACGAGATCCCATTAGGAAATCTGTGGTCACTCATAACCATTAGATTTGGTAGGAGGAAGTAGGATGTTTAGTGCCTTACCCCTATGAATTTCTATGTCTTCATGGGTAGCCAAGAGATCGGGACCATAGATCCCTAAGGTTGATGAGAGCATCCGGACCATTGATCTTAACACGTCCAGGAAGTCGTGGGAGAGCACACAAGTTAGAAACCAGTCTGAGCCATCATATCTCGACTAGAAAACCCGATAGCCATTGGATCTGTCAGGAGATACCTGAGGGATAAACCCCGAATGAATAGGGG
>ML776961.1:31782-53796 GCA_009831015.1 Picea engelmannii
GGACAGGGATAATTTTAAGGATGGAAATTTATCTCAAACTATAGAAACCTTGGTGAATCTTACTAGTTCTTAATATTCAAACTATAAAATGTTTGACTATAATTTTGTAAAAATATTCAAATTTCTAAGGATTTTATATAGTTTCTATAAAATTTGGGCTATTTCTTCGGTAAAAAAAAATATTCTATAAAATTTGGGAAAAAGCATGGAATAATATCCCATGGGCGATATATAGCCCCTAAAATTTTATATGCCACCGAGAAATAATCTACCCTAAAAAGATGGATTCCTGATCCATTATTACAAGGTCCAACTCAGAGGGACGGTTGGTGGCTCCACTACTAGACCTAGTCCTTGTTTGGCACCAAAGACAAAGATTTCTAGGCATATTTCCAATTAGGAAACCTGATTTTTTTGTTCCATTTTCTACTCCTATTGCTAACTTTGGTAACATTCCTATTGAAGCTCTTCATACCCATGTGCCATCTCCATGAAATTTTTATGAGTTGTTTCCTACCCTTGCTCTCCATTGATAGATTTGTCTCAAGGGATTATTTCCTTTGATAATTTGGGAAGGTTGGATAGCCCCTTTTCCCAAAAATCTCCACTAGGAAGGAAGATATTTAAAGCCCTATCCCATCACCTTCCAACTCCACCTCATATCCTCAAGTCATCATCATCCCTACTCTATAAGTTTTAATTCATTTGGGGGCTCCACCCAATATTGAGATTCATATTTAGCATCAAATCCAAAACCCTCAAATCCCTATCGTTGACCCAAATCCTCTAAATCCTTGGCTAGAAATAAGGTTCAAACCCCTAGTCCTACCTCCTATAAATCAATTCAGAGACTTGCATGATAGTTACCTACATGTTTTCCCAAGGTTCAATGAAAAAAATGACCTCACTATTGAAGATCACCTCACTATCTTCCAGGATTGCACTGATATATTCTATGTGGAGGATGATCATATATCTCCCAGAATGTTTGCTCATTCTTTGGAAGGAGAGATTAAGAAATGGTTTAGAAATCTACTTAATGGTTCCATTAGGTATTGAGAACAGTTCCATGAGATTTTTTTAAAAAAACTAGGTATTAAGAAAAATTGTAGATATTACCTCACCGAGTTCAATACCCAAAAGAGGAAGAACTGTGAGACTGCCCCAGATTTCACCAACAAATATTTGTAAGTTGCATCACCAAATCCTTGAGATTGTCAAGCCTTCTAAACCCACAACCATGGTAGCCTATGTTGCTTCTTTTGAAGAATAATTTTCTTTACACCTCATTGAAAGAAAGTCAAGACCTAGATGTTATGTTCAATGATGCAGAAGACCAAGAAAGTAATATGAGAGCTTCTAGAATACAACTCAAAACTAGGCAATATCCCCCTTAAAAGAAGACATTTCCCTTATGGGAGGAAAGGAAACAAGCTTGACACTTCATCTGCAACCAAAGAAATCTTATCTATGAAAGAATTTATCAAGTTGTTGAGATGTGTCACCAATGACCTGACCAAATTGAAGTAGGAACACTTTGTCCATTCTTCCTTCGACCCTGCTCCCATATCTCAGGAGTGTGCTATCTGAATCCACCCCCAGATAGATGGCCAAACCAAGGTCGTAAATCGAATGTTCGTGCATATCCTACACATGTATAATTCCAAGCACCCTCGCACATGGGATGAGAGTCTCACCTATGTTCAACATAGCTACAATTGAGCCCTGCATAGCTCAACTGACCACATCCCCTTTCAGGTGGGGTTGGGATTCCAACCATTGAGTCCCATAGATGTTGCACTACCCCTTGCGGTCACCTCAACCGACTCATCTCCTGCTCCAACTAAATTTGACAAAGCCACCCAGTTCATTGAGCAGATCCAACACATTCGCCAACAGGTTCAGGATATCCTACAAAATTACAATGATAAGTACAAGCATTTCCATGATCAACACCGGGTGCCACATGAGTTTCAGGTGGGCAAAAAAGTTTGGTTGCACTTATAGAAAGATCGCCTTACAGGACCCCATCGGAAGCTTCACCCACTCTGTTATGGGTCGTACACCATCACCAAGGTTGTGGGTGATAATGCTTTCGAGCTCAACATTCCTCCTTTCCTTGGCTTGCACCTAGTGTTCAACGTGGATATTCTTCGACCGTATTACCCACCATTATTGGACACCTCGGAGATAACAAAACAATTGACACCAATAGATATCAACCCCAACTGTATACAACATGCATCCAATGATCATATTTTGGACAAACAGATCAAGGGAACTCACCAGCAAAGGATCCAACTTTATCGAGTTGTCAAAGCAAGGCAACTTCTGCACCAAGCCAAGTGGCTCACCAGGGGCCAAATTCAACAGAAATTTCCTCATATGATGGGGGAACTCAACACAATGGAGACCATTGCTTCCTAAGCAAGGAGGATTGATCCAGAAGGATTTTAGTGGCCTCCCACCAATTCCAACTGGCTCATTTTGGCAGTTTTTTTCCCTAGTTTTCGGGTCCTTGACTTGTGAGGCCGTTTTGGGGCCCTAAACAACGTTTTTTTAGGGATTGCCACAATCAAAATAAGTTTTGATAGATTGCATAAAAATGTGTAGTCCTCGGAAAAACCTTTGCATTGGGCTATCGTGCGCCTAAAAAAAATATCGTATGCAAAAGTTACAACCCCAGGAAGTTGATCTACTAACTTACCCAAACAGGGCCCACATGACTTTTGATGCTTCATCTCCTAGGGTTAGGTTTTTGAATGTCTAGAGTTTTTGAAATTCTTGTTTATTTAAAAAATGCCTTCAGAGCCTTATTGTAATCATCTTCTTGCGAATTAGCACAACCGTCACATCTCTTTTTAGAGATAAGCCACCACCATTCTAGCAAGCTTGTTTCAACTGCATTTTACAGTTTCAACTTATTTTCTTATTGAATAGAAACTAGTTTGACTATATATATGTTATTCTATGTTAAGCATATTTTTATAATAATTTGCATTCATTTTGTTCTGCAAATATATCCTGGATCATATTGATACTCTGCATGCTTGTTGTCCAAGGCTATATAATCCTTGACATGATTCCTCCCATATCTTTAATTTTTTCAACCTCCTGAATGTTGAGGATGGTCCTCATTCTTTCTCCTTTGTGAGGGTAGTCCCTATACAAGTTATTTCCCTCACACTCCCAACATTGTACAAGATGCTATCTTGGCCTTTTCCCAATGAATCTATTTCCTTTTGCTCATTTTGGGTTGATTTTCCTTGTTGATTTGTTTGGGAGTTTTTCTTGAAAAGGGGTGGCTCAAAACCTTTCTTCATTTTGTCTTTCTTACCCTTCATCTTGTCATTCCAAATATTTTGGAAGAATGGCCTCCCTCTTCTCTTCTCATAAAGGTGCTTTTCTCTCCTTATGGTATCTTGCAAAGTTTTGAGGTTATCATATTGTATCTTGTCACTATACAAGGAGGGTAACCCACTAAGAAACCTTTGGATTTTGAATTTTTCATCTTTTATGAACTCCACATACTCCAACAACTCAAAGAACCTCTTCTCATATTCATCCATTTTCATGCTTCCCAACTTGAGTTCAAAGAACTCTTTCATCTTCCTTTCATAGTAATGTTCCGACAAATGCTTCTCTTGGAAATATCCTTTGAACCATCTCCATGAGACCCTATTCTCATCAAGATATTTGTCTTGCTTAAGATGATCCCACCACATGGGTGTATTTCCTTACAAGTGGTAGGTTGCAATTCTTGTTTCTACCCTTGAAGGGTAATCATGCAATTGGAAATATTTATTCATTTCCAATAATTAGGCCTTAACCTTTTCTCCTTTCCTATGCTCACCACTAAAATTTGGTGGCTTGATCTTCCTCAGTTCACCTTGCAAGATATCTCCCTCATGCCTTCTCCTCTGCCTCCTAACATGGGACAGACTTGGGATGATCCCTGGCCCTGAACTTCCATGATATCTTCTAGCAGATTAGTTTGGGGAATGATGGATCCTACTCCTACTCCTTAAATTATTGTCATCCCCATGCTTATCCCTTCTTCTATGGGATTTGGATGTTGTCACTTGTCTAGCACTAAATTCTTGCTTTGTTTCAGAGTCCTTATTGGCTTGCTTCTGTAGCATGTTCAAGATATGTAGTATCTCTTCATGAGCTTTCATAATCTTTTCATTATCATCCCTATAACTTTTCACCTCTCTTTGCAGGCTCCTCATAGTTACAAGCTCCCACTTGTCTCTTCTTCCATTAGACTCGGTCTCAACATTTCCCATACTAACATGCAGACCTACGACCTCCTCCTCATGGCTATAGGATCCATGGGAATCTTCCATAACTCTAGTACTCATATAAGAACTAATTTTTTTTTCCTGTACCTCTAATTTTGCAAGAAATGTGCATGCAAATAAATTTTTGTTAGACAATATATATGCATACACAATTCTAGAAAAGAATGCATACATTTTCTTGCTCTTTAATGCCACCAGTCATCCTCTCTTGAGTTGAATGAAAAATTTATTGCTCAAATTAATTTTTTGGGTTGATAGATAGATTCTCCTTCTCAAGAAATTTCCATTGACTATTCATTTTCCAAATTCTAAGTTTCGAGCAGAAAGTTACGGTCTTCAAAAGTTTTGACTGTTTTCCCATTTTTACCTTATGCGCTACATGTGTCCTCTCTCTCCCAACACATTTCCAAGTACCCATAACCCAAATTTGGATCCATGGATGACTTCTGTGGTTCATAATATTTTCATAGAATGCTCTTGTGCCCCAAATGGACTTCAGAGCAAGGAGTTATGCCTTCTAGAAGAAATATGGTGTCAAAATATGCCTTGCACTATTTAGGTTGTAACTTCTTCATATGAGCTTTGTTTTGCATTCAAAATAACTCGTCGGAAATCTCTCCTCGAGCTATTCCATTTTAAAATAAGAAACTTTATGTATTGGATATACACTTAGCTTTATAAAGTCTGATTTTCTAAAAACGTTGTTTAGGCCCTCAAAAATGCCCCGCAAGATGAAGACCTTAAAAAATTGGAATTTTAATGGAAAATTCACTAATTTACTACTAAAATGGTATGTAGATTCGAACCTTCGATCTAAAAATTGGGAATAATCCCAATCGTTGATCCTCTCATCCTTTCCAAGCTCTAGCTACACCTATGCAAGCATGTTGGAAACTCTTTCTTGGACTATTATCATCAGAAAGTCCAAGTTGTTGGGTGCATGAATTCCCCCAAAAACTATGGTCTGAAATACTATCAAACTATTCTCATCGGAAAACCCCCATTGGAAACAGGGATTTCCATGCTTATTGACCCTTTCAAACTCTAAACTCTGATAGTCTATTGGGTTCGCTCTGTCGAATTCACCCATAAGAAACATTCTCCCCAAACAAACTTCCCGACAACCTTCTTCGGAAGACTATTGGGAACCATCCTTTTTGAACCATCATAAAATTTCTCTTCCAAGCCATCATAACTCTCCTTTCCAAAAAAATGCACCCAACTGCTATGTGGCATTCTCTGATTCACTTTCCCTTGCTGACATGTCCTTTGACATGAAATTTTGACATGGCAACTTTTGTGGCATTCTCCTCCATCCTCATCCCTTCCAAGAAAACATGCTCATTCAATAGATCAAATGGTGAACAATCATGTCGATCAATGGACATGATCATATCCAATTCCAAAACTGTGCACTGGTTACCTCGATCAAACTGACTTCATCGAAAAGTGAAGTTACACTCGACCTTCTCGAACAGACCTTTCCAAGAAATCTAACGTCTGAGAAAAATTTCGATCAATGACCATGATCATCTCGGGCTCATCCCATTGGAATCATGTCTTTAGAACCGAACTCATGCCCAACTCCAAGGTTTTTCTGAAACCTTCTTCCTAAAGGCCTCTCGGGAATGCCCTGTCTGTACCTTCTACGATTGAATCTCGACCATGGATCCTCATGGTCGAATTAATTTGGGTCGTTGATTACCAAACTTCATGGTCGCCATGAAACACACAGGAATTCAACCCTCTAGGCCAAAATTGACTCTGTAGTCTGTAACTCGATGCCATAAATTTCCTTCTTTGATTGCTTTGAAGCACTTAACTCGAGCCTACCAACAAAATTGGGGATTTTACTTCGGTTCACTATTTTCCACCAAATTCATCACAAGAAGAAATATGCAACCATGAATTTGATCAATTTTCGTTGGCTCTTGACCCATATAGCTCAGTGTTGAACATTGATCTCTGATACCAATCTGTAACGTTCCCCAACTTGAATAATGAACATTACTACATGAAAATAGACATAAAAATGAAATTTTCTTGTTGGCCCATTTCCTATAGCATAACAACTACGAATTATTCACATTTAAAACCAAATTGTGATACCCAAAATTAAATGCATCTACAACATTCCAATCGATCATGAATGCAACTAATAAACTCATTCACAAAAGTAATTAAACCATTCACATACATAGAGTTAATCACAACAATTAAACTTATGAAATAACTCATAAATAGATAAACACTTATCTTTTAAAAACACTTGTGCAACCAACTGCTTGGGAAGGGCATTCCACCCAACCATATACTTTTTGTTCTAAGTCTCAACAGAATGTCACCCTTGATTTGGGGCTAGGAATACACAAGAGAAGGGTGCCTCTCAAATTCCACTCACAACTCAACATCACATAACCCAATGGTATTCTCCTACAACTATCCTGAATTTCTTCTAACTCTCTTCCTCTTAACCCTCCCAACCCAAGGAATGTACCCCTTCATCGCTCTAAGTCCATTAGGCGTCCTATTCGTTTATCAGGGTCTCTTTGGCATAGGTAACTGGGAATCTCTCTATTGGGAACTCAAGGGAATTATCTACCAGGAAAAATACCAATGAAAAAAACAACAATCACTTGTTATTACAATACAACTCACCCATGATTTCACTTTTCAGTCCTGACAACCTGACTCTTCAATCTTTAGCTCCAAAATGCTCCAACATGCTCTAGAATTCGCCTAGCCTTATTACTCTAGCTCCCAAGCTCTTCTCCCTTGTGTTACACATGATTTTGGTCATCTTGGTGATGTATTAACAATGGTGCATTCAGGCTCCCAACAAGGACTTTTTGCTTGAGAAAAGTGGATCTTGTCTCCTTCCAAAAAACATATTTTCAAAGTGAGTTCACGGGTTGCATATGGCCTAGAGTGTGAGAATCCCTCATTCTCGCAGGCCACCTTCATCTAGGGTGCGAAATTCTTGCAGTTTGCTCCATACATAGGGTGAGAACCTGTTTTCAAGCTTGGAAAAGAGAAGAGGTATCGAGGGTTCTAGAAGGGAATCTTCTAGAAAATGAGTTGGCATTCGTATGGTTGTCATTTCTCTGAATTCTCAGATTTGATGGGATCATCCTCATCCATGTAACCATCTCTCCTTCTCCTATATATTGAAAGGTTTCTCATGGAAAAGGTTAAACAATATTAATTGAAGAATTGGTGAAGAAATTGTGTGAAGAACCCTGCTTAGACATAAGCTTGGAGACTCTAGCTGGTCTATCAAGAAGAATTGTATCACTTAAGGAAGCGATACAAAGCTATGTCACTTGTTACTCCTTACTAGCAAATTCAATGATTGCAACTTAGGGAAAGAGTCATGTCCTATCCTGTTTTGTTCTAGATCTAGGTGGATCTAGGGAGATTTGTTTGTGTCCACACCTACTGATTAGTCTGATAACAAAATTGGAGACTCCACTGGGGATGCAACCCATTTTTTAAGTGGTTTTTGGTATTTTTCCTTGGACATTTTCTCTTGCCTTACCTTTTTTCATTTCTATCAATCTCTGAGTCTTCAGGAGACCTTGATAGACTCTCTGGGTCCAGAAGTCCCTTCAAAAACTTTGTCTTTTCTTCAAATTTTGCCTAGTTTCATTCATTCTCGCACTGAACCCTTCTCCTGTCCGTGAGAACTACTGGAGTTTGCACCCTACTGTGCAGTCCAGTGCGAACATCTCGCACTTTGATTGTGACCAGCCTGCGAGAATGCTCCATTCTCGCACTGTACACTACTGCTTGCCTGCGAACTCATTTTGCAAAATTTTGAGGTTAAATTCTTTTGTATGCCCAGATACCCAGATTTTCATGTGTGTTTGAAGAGAACTTCTTGGGCCACTAATTGATCGTTTCTTGACTTCGTATTTTGTGAACGATTAGTCTTCGGAGATCGAAAACACTTCTTGTTCATTTTTCTCGGCTGTCATCTCTTGACGTTTTTTTAGCAAGGATATAATCTCTGATCCTGGAATCTGAGTGCTTGTTTGGTTGGGAGCCAGTGATCGGTTTAAAAGTTGGGATTTATTGTCTTTCTCAAATTTCCATTGCTTGGAAAATTGTTGCCCTTATGCATTTGAAAACACTAGTCTTGTCTGGTTGTCATTTTTTTCATTGAAAGATTGGTTTGGGTTTTGTATGTTTCTTATCATTAGTTATTGGTTTTCCTTTGTTCCACCATCGTTGTGTGGTTCTTTTTGAAAAGCAAAAAAACATTTTTCTTTTTAAAATCATTTTTACTTTGAAAATATTGGAAATCAATTGTTGAAATAGAACAAATAGAGAATTGGCATTGATTCGTGACTTATTGATATTGCATTTCAAAGAAGATTGTATATCGTAGTTCAAGATTATTCCAGAAAACTTATCTTTCCCTCATGTAAATAGGATTCATCAAACAAGAATTGATATTTTTCATTCCTATCTATGCATTGTTGGGTCAGAGTCTTACACAACATCGGTTTCATTTCCATCACCTTGGAGTAACAACAGCCTTTAAAAATATTGCACGATTTTGAAATTTAACTAGTAACTCTTTTCTAGGACTCTATTACACCAACATTAGCTAGGCTAGAGCTTTGGAATAGGCAGAGAGATACACTCTCCAAAGAAAAAAACACACAAGAGCATCTTGTGGTAAGGAGTGTCAAATTCCATTTGCAACATTTTGTCCTAGGAAGCCCTTCTCACACAAGGCTCAAACCTGAGGTCGCATTGATATTGACAGAGTTACTCACCCTACTTTGTTGATATCGGTATAGAGATTGCATGTATTACGGGGGTCACTTGGAGGTATACTCACAATGATGAGTGGAAGCCTCTCAAGCTGATTTCGAGCTAGATACCCTGCCCTTGCGTGTGGATCGGACTGTCGACTATCCCCCCAGTCTTTATTGTTGTTGGTGGTAACCTTAGTGGCCTATCTTCTTAGGGTCTTACACAAGGTGACTATGAAGGGGTAAGTCTTCATAGTACATGGAATCGACGTTGGCCAAACTCACTCGGGCTCCTTGGAGGGTATACCCACGATTATGTGTGGGAGCTTGCACCAGGGTCTAAGTCTGTTAAGTAGGTCGTCAACGTAACTTTTCCACCCTAGCCTAACCCCTTCTTGTCTCGTCGTTGTGACGTTGGATTTCATCACCAACTAGTGACTTCGAAATTAGAAGGTCTTGTTTGTTTGGTTTTGCTTCCTAGATTTTTTACTAGCATGTGTTGTTTGTTTACCCAAGTTGACCATAGAATTCTCTTCGTCAGTTTTTTAATTCGTTAAAAATTGACCCTCCATGCCGTTCGTGTAGAATGCAGGGCTTACCCCCAGAAAATATGGAAGGTTCTCAACCCTTGCCTACCAACTCACCGGAGGGATCTCCTCAACAGAGTGAAGTCCAATACGTCACCACTCCACAAGTGGAAAGAACTGACTCTCTAGAACAGTTTCGAGTTTCCAATTTTTGAGAGGACTTTTGACTTCACCCCAACTCTGAGAGATGTATTATGTGAGTGAATTCTTCCGGAGACTTAGTTGTTTTGTCTTCTGGATCACCGACTGGACCTTTTCCAGGACTTGAGGGCCAATATCCTTTTTGGGCTACTGGCATTTTTAGACGATATCTCTTCGGTTCAAGAGCGAGCGTTGATATCACCATCTCACCTGCATTCCCCGAAACATCTGATCTATATGTAATACCTTTTACTACTGCTTATTATTTTCTTGGTACAGAAGCTCCGCGAGCCGACCACATCTTGACTCTCCCTTTACAAATGGTCCATTACACAGATGCTACGAGTCTTCACACCGGGATTATCGCGGTTAGCCAAGACCCTATTGGCACACCGCTTTCACCCAGAGACACCCCAACACTTCCACCTGGGTACTGTGCGTTGAATGCCTCTATTCCCATTCCTACGCAAATCACATCTGGAACTCCTGGTGGTCCCACTTATTCTGGGCACTCTCCTCCCAGTTTCATTCCGACACTTCCTCCGCCCCCTTTCAGAGGACCCTCTCCATCCTCTATCGGCAGAACTGATCCTAGTGGCACTATTCAGTCGTTCACACCGAATTACCAAATTTCTGTTGGTGGACAATTTCACCAAGTATGACTCAACCCCCCGTTGTAGGGAAAATTCCAATTCGAACAAAAATCTCAATTGGAACACAACCCTCAGTTGGCACACAACCCCCGATTGGAGGACAACCCCCACCGACCCCACCCTATGGACAAAACATACCTCCATCCTTGGCCCAGCATTGGAATCATCTGATACAACATAACCCTCAATCGACTAGGGGGCAACAGCCTCCAGCTACATCCGTTATACCTCCCAGTATAGGCTGACCATATCTAAGTACGTCCAATCCTATTTGGGACTCGAATGCCCAACCCTACGCCCCCATTCAAGGGTACAACCCTATGAGTTACTTGCCTAAAAAAAATGGCCTTGGCAGCCGTCCAAGTAGTTCAACGTTTCCGACACTATATCCTCTCTCGTAAGACTACGTTAATTTCTAACTGTAACCCTATGCAACACATTCTCACATGTCAATTGCTAGGGGGAAATTAATCCAAGTGGATCGTGATACTACAAGAGTTTGACTTAATTCGAACGCGCTAAGTACAAGAAATCCTTAGTTTTTGCCGAGTTGATATGCGACTTTCCCTACTCTGAAACGAAAATTGTAGCAATTGATTCATTACCCAATGAATCCCTTTTCCTAATTAGTTTCGATGATCTTTGGTACGGCGATATTATCATATATCTCCAAACCCATACTTTCCGGCCCAATTTGTCTAGTACTGACCAACATCGAATACGCTACCAAGCCCGTCAATATATTATCCTCGGTGATACTCTTTATCGTCGTGGAATTGACTCAGTTTTTTTACGCTGCCTCACGTTTGACGAAGCCGAGAAAGCCTTAAGTGACTGCCATTCTTGAGCCTGTGGTGGTCATATGTCCGGGTATGCTACTGCCCAGAATATCTTACGAGCGGGGTATTTTTGGCCTTCTTTATTTAACGATTGCATAATCGTCATCCAAAAATGCCATGCTTCCCAGACCTATAACCATAAAATATGGTCACATCCTACTCCTCTTCATCCTGTGGTCTCCGTCGGTCCCTTTGTGAAATGGGGTATCGATTTCATGACATGTCACTCCCACTCGGTCGGGGGGCATGGATACATTATTGTAGTTGTAGATTATTTTACGAAATGGGTCGAGGCGATGCCGACATTTGACAATATTGGAAAGACAATAGCATTATTCATTTTCAATCACATCATAGCTCGCTTTGGTGTTCCCCAGGCCATCGTCACTGATCACAATAGCCACTTTAGGAACTTCATGATGTCCAAACTCACTGAAAAGTTGGGTCTTCGCCATGAAAACTCAACTCCCTATTACCCACAAGCCAACAACCAAGTCGAAGCAATTAACAAAGTTCTCATAACCATGCTTCGACGAATGATAGGGATTCACAAAACAAGTTGTCACACAATGTTGTTTTCAGCATTGTGGGCTTATCGGACATTCGTTAAGTCTACTACCGGGTTTACACCATTCCGGTTAGTCTATGGTCTTGAGGCCATCCTCCCGATTGAATGTGAGATACCCTCCTTGAAACTAGCCATCGAACTCCTACCAAACACTTCTGTCGAGGAAGAACGTCTGTTGTATCTCATGCGATTAGATGAAACTCGATGTGACGCTACCCTAGTCATAGAAGCCCAGAAGAAATGTGTCAAGGCCCAATACAACAAACATGTCAAGCCTCGCGTTTTCTCTGAAGGAGATATGGTTCTCCTTTATGAACAAGATCGAGATATGCTAGGAGCTGGAAAATTCGAAGCCATGTGGCGAGGTCCTTATATCATTAGACGAGTTTTGGAGAAAGGAACTTATGAGTTAGTAGATTACGACGGTATCCCTTTGAGTGAACCCAAAAATGGGTTGTACTTAAAGAAGTACTATGCCTAAGGTCACTTGTGCATGAGTACTTGTATTTTATTGTATCATACTTCTTACGTGTTACTATAGTATGTTTTTTTCATTATCTAGTCTATGCCCTTATATTACGTTGTGTTTGGTTTGCAGATGTCGGAGTCTTCGTTACCCCACATTGGCTTCGCTGATGGTGCTAGCCATAGTACTCAGAACCTTTCTTCTGCTGCGTGGGCAATTTATGCCCCTACAAACAAACTTATCACTCTACGAGGTGTGTGTCTTGGCCATGCAACCAACAATATTGCAGAGTATAGCGTCGTTATAGAATTGTTGATTGATGTTATCTCGCTCTGTATCTATCACTTGGTTGTACAACTCGATTCAAAACTAGTAGTACTACAATTAAGTAATATCTATGCTATTCGAAGTCCTACTTTATTACGGGTATATTTACGAATTCGCCTCTTGGAACGTTATTTTGATTATATTGAGTATCAGCATATTCCTAGATGTCTAAATACATTAACTTATGCATTGGCTAACTATGTATTAGACAGACATTTGGGCCATTTATAAACCAATCGCATCACATGTAACACACAACACAAGATAAGCCGGTAGAAGCCGTATATATGTATATAATGATCAAAAAGTTTTTTACAAAAAAGTTCTATCCAAGGACCAAAATTTCAAAATCTGAAGCTCATAGCCTCTACAAAGTAACGTCATGGATGACACTCATGATAACACATGACTTCCTGGGAAACCCTACGAAGCAGTCGACCAATAGACTCTGACACGCCCACCGTATGGTGCTGATAACACCGCGGGACCTCTCCGAGAGGCATGTCCAGAATGTCAACAGTCAACCCCTCTAAGTTTTGTTCCACTGCCTCATAATCTTCAGCATCCCATCATGGCACTGGAGCCACCTCTCCTCATCGTTGAATAGGAGAGGTACCCAGAGGTCGATAAGGCCCCACATCTGTGTCATTCAAAAAAAGATTTTTGATCAGTTCTTGGGCGAACATAAAAACATTACATATGATAAAACTCACAAAAACATTTAAAAAGTGAAAAAATGTGTACTTCTTACCTAGATCTCCCCACTGAGCATCCTCAGGTAGGGCCAAATCTGGATCTCCTCGAAAATCCAACCCGACATAGGCATAATCATCGACCATCAACATCTGTGGCCGCAACCAGTCAAAGAAGGAATCATTGTATTTGATGATCGACTCAGCTACATGTCGAGCCATGAGGTTGCACCACCTCAACATCCTCAGATCATCTGGAGCCAGTAAACCCCACTCAACCTGCAACCTCAGCAAGGGAACCCTCTCAAGAAAGAAGGACACCAAAAGTGACCCATACCCGAATTTCTTCAGGTCACCTTTCCTGCATTTTGTCAACTGCCTCTTTACGCTATGAAGGACTGTGTCTGACCAATTAAAGACCCGAGGCTCAATACACTCTATGGCATATTGAAAATAGCTCTGGAGAGCCATGTGTGTAGCAGCGCTCCCAGCCATACGAGCAATAGTGAACAAGATAGTACGAAGGGTCAAATCCTGGACCCCCCAAATGGCCACCTTTCCTTTTCTTCTTTCTGCATCTGGAACACAATACTGACGACAATACTCACTCATAGGCAGCCCACCACCCCGGCTACCGGTCAAGCTAGTGTGATACACATGCTGTGACAGTCCTGTTAGGAAATAAATGTCCTCGATATCCAAGGACAATGTGTGGACCCGTATGTGGAATACTTGTTGGTCCACCTCCCACATATGAACGAGGTACTCCAACAACCTGACTTGGGCCCTCATACACGGGATCCGAAAGAATTTCAGGAGACCATAGTCTCGTAAAGCGGCAATGGTGCCCGGGTCATTCCCAACAATAGCATCATCTTCTTCATGCTCTCTTTCACGCCATTCCAGAACCATTGTGACGGTCAAATTCCTACACAAGAATCATAAGAAGAAGGTCAACAACTCTTTTCAAGCCTTGGCACATTTTTCATTGAGCAAAAACCAAAGCAATTTTTCATTTTGCAGTTCTCGCAGGTGCCCCTTTAGCATAGTACAAGATTCTCGCAGGTGCCTTTGGGGCCACCTGCGAGAATTATGCATTCTCGCAGGTCCCATATGGATAGCCTGCGAGAACGTCTGGGCACGAATTTTGGCCCTAAAACAAGCTCAAAATCTTGAAATTTGCCAATGAAAACAAAAAATTGAACCATGAAAAGATAGACGACAAGGAGCTTACCTCACTGACGGAGATGGTTCACGAAACGGTTGTTCGTACCCTCCGTAATCGAGCACTGAATTTCAAGTTCAAAAGAAGGGTTTTGGGGCTAAAGTTTTGGCAAAGTTACAAAGACTATGGTAAAAGAACTTTTACCCACTTATATTTACTTTTTACCATTTTTGTTGGTTTTTTATAATGGTTTTATTCATCAAACCTAATGCCTAATAGCCCTATGAGTGAGACTTTTTGCAGATATGACGACTTCGAAGTCCATACAAAGGAGTACGTACATTCTCTCGTTTTCATCAAATGTTTAATTATTTTTTATGGTTTTTTACAAAACCTCGAGCTTGGTCTTTGTTCGTTTTCGCGCTCGAAAATACATGAGAACGTAATCGAGCACACTTTTATCACTTTTTTAGGCTCATAAAGGTTATACGAAAAAGGAACCCCCTAGAGTCCTCTTTAATCTCTTTTCAAACTCTCTAAACATGAAAAGATTGCCGAGCGATCTTGCTATTTTCATGCTCGTTAAAGTATTTGAAGAAAGCATTTGTTGGGCGATAATTTATCTCTTTTTCGGTCTCATCATACTACTTTACAAAAAAGGAACTGAGAGAGTTCTCTTTTGAGTGTTTTTCCYGACTCTATAATCATGAAAAACCTTCGAGTTTTCTATCTTTGGACTCGTTAAACAAATATCAAAAGACCCGTAATGGGACCGAACCACTCCTTCCTAGTGTTCGTTAAACATACTCCGAGGGACTCATCCGAAGGATGAGCTTACATCAACAAGCATATGTTATCCTCCTCAAGCTTGCGTAAAAATAAAGAGGTACTCGCCAGAAATGGTGGGGGAAAATTTGGGAAAGGGATGTGTTTTCGTATTCATATTATTGGCAATAAGTGTCGCTCTTGAACATGACACCTCCTATTCATTATTTGAAGCCGGTTTGGGAAATCCATTTGTCTCTCATTCAACTTGCCATAAGATCATATCCTGAGTTGTCTCTGATTCAGTGCTGCCAAATCATTTGTCGTGTCGTTCATATGTTTAAGAGAAGTTCATCTGAAACCTCTATTGAGTCGGCCATCTGCAGTCGTCCATTCTTACCGATTCGGCCTTCTTTATGTCCGTGTCCATCTATATTCATACTCTGTTTCACCTTCAAACTCTATTAATTATTTCGTGTCATTGATGGGGGATACATCAAGGCCCTCCTGTGACGAGTCTTGTTCTGTCGACTTCAACTCATTATCCGAAAACAAGACTTAGAAATTATTTGGTACCTTGGAACTTGCATGCCTCAATGGCAGGTTTTCTCACTTTCGACAATGGGTTTTCATCATTGACCCCTGATCGGGAGATTCCATTGAATGTTCGACCTCAACTCATTTATTCACATTCATTGGATTGTACTAGTGTACCTTGGGAGTCATTGATGTTAATGGTGATTTCCCTCGCACTTGTTAATGGTTGCATCATTGACCGATAATCAAGTGGTTTCTACCATGTTCGACTTCGACACATGTAATCACATGGTTAGATTTGTACATTCAGGTGATGGGATTGAAGACCCTAGGTTTCATCTTTTTTGACCCAGGCTGCGATGGAGTATGTATGATTTGGATCGACACATAGATCCACTTTGTATGTCTCATGGCTATGTCGTCTTAATTTGAATCTTCTCGCATAGATCCACAATGTATTCTTGGTGGCTATGCGATATTTTGACGGCATGGATCCACAGTGTATGGTTGGTGGCCATGAACCATGTTTACGATGTCATCCATTTGTGATCTGAGTATGGGGATGCTTACCTCAGAGCTGGTATTATATTCTGCAGATGCTTGGTTGTTTACAGGTTTCCGATTAAGTGCACTCTTGGTTTCCGACACACACACGCAGTTTACAAAGTATTTCGGCTGTCACTGATTCCGGCCTCATACTTTGGGGGGAATTCTGTTACACATGATTTTGGTCATCTTGGTGATGTATTAACAATGGTGCATTTAGGCTCCCAACAAGGACTTTTTGCCTGAGAAAAGTGGATCTTGTCTCCTTCCAAAAAACATATTTTCAAAGTGAGTTTGCAGGCTGCATATGGCCTAGGGTGCAAGATTCGCTCATTCTCACAGGCCACCTTCATCTAGGGTGTGAACTTCTCGCAGTTTGCTCCATACATAGGATGCGAACCTGTTTTCAAGCTTGGAAAAGAGAAGAGGTCTCGAGGGTTCTAGAAGGGAATCTTCTAGAAAATGAGTTGGCATTCGTATGGTTGTCATTTTACTGACTTCTCAGATTTGATGGTATCATCCTCATCCATGTAACCATCTCTCCCTCTCCTATATATTGAAAGGTTTCTCATGGAAAAGGCTAAGCAAGATTAATTGAATAATTGGTGAAGGAATTGTGTGAAGAACCCTGCTTAGACAGAAACGTGGAGACTCTAGCTGGTCTATCAAGAGAAATTGGATCTTCTTCATGCAAGTACAAAGAAAGTGTGTGTGTTGAAACCAAGGGTCACTGAAAGGAAGCTTGTGACGTCAAGGTGATCATTTTGTATCTTCTACTTTCAATTAATATGATACATCGGCATGTTCCTTTCCCATAAAGTCATTCTTACTTTATTGTGTAATTCCTTGTTCATATGCATAAGTTGACGTTGAATACATTGTGCTATCTTCACTTTGGTTGGTTTGTGTTGTCTTGGACTTGACCTCACGAGAGTACCGGAGCGAAGCAGGAGCAACAAAAACTTAAGGAAGCGATACAAAGGTATGTCACTTGTTCCTCCTTACTAGCAAATTCAATGATTGAAACTTAGGGAAAGAGTCATGTCCTGCCCTGTTTTGTTCTAGATCCAGGTGGATATAGGGAGATCTGTGAGTGTTTGCACCTACCGATTAGTCTGATAACACCTTGTTCTCTATTATTGTTCCTGAAAAACTGAATGTGAAAAACTACCTATTACTGCCCATACAAATTTCCTCTCTTTCCCCAAAACAATTGATTGTTCTCTCTGCCCAATGTTGATTTTACTTCATCCATATGCTTCCAATAACTATGGGATGTGACTCTCACACCCACCCTCTTACATGAGTTTAATGATTGGGCTCTTATACACTCCAACATAAATAGAAGGTTTCCCCAAATGATAATAAAATTCAGAAATATGAGTTTGAGTTAATACCCATAAACCATTTCCCCCTTGGGCCCCTATTAGACACTCCCTAGACATCCCCTCTCTTGTGGATTAATTCAGCCCCATCTCTATCCATGTCCCCTTAGCAGCTGACATCACATTTTTGTTATTAAAAACTCAGAAAATACGTTTCACATATTACATTGCTTGGCCATATCCATATTCATATCTAAATTATGCATTAATTAAACTGGTGATTCTAGTGGGGATGTTACAGACTGTTTGCTCCATTTCCTCAAGTAGTTTTAGTCAAGTTCCTCTTGACATTTCCTCATTCAGAGAGTCCTCCTCCCTTGAATGCAACAACACACTAACTCATGAAGGTTAGCTTACCAATTCAATTATAGAAAAGTGCATTATGCTCATTAATCAACTAAAATGGAATTCAAAAAGATTAACATTTCATTTGCATGCCTTCCACACATGCATTATCTTTAAAATGTAATCGAAGATTCTTATACAAATAGGATTTGTGGCCAACTGCCTAATTTCCCAGCAGTCATTAATATTATGGCTCTATTCTCTCGACAGAGTCTTTACATAGTCCCTTCACATGAGACTACTTCTGCATGCAACCTTCCTTGTTGCATATCCATCCTCATTTGAAATGATCTCAAACCTGAGTCAACATCGGTTCATCATTTCAGTGATTTACCCAATTCTTCATAGAGAATTATAGGCATGAATACATTCAACTACACAGTCAAACATGTGCATCTATTCTATCAACTTGCATTCACAATGTGGTTTCATGCACTTAACCACATGCATTAACATAATGTGTGTGTGTGTGTGTGTGTTTACATAATCAACACACTTTCATGATCTACACATGCACATATATTAGAATAATTTTATCTTATGAATTTTCTCAATCATTCACATGAAATTTCTAAAGGCATAATCATATTGCCTTCTTTTCATAACAACAAAGCATTATTTTCTCATTTTCCCTTTTAAATTTTTACACTAGCTCTTTCTGAGGAATGGAGTACAACCCCCTCAAGATAATATTCAAACAAATTAAATAGACTCTTCAAAACATAGTTGACTATGTATCCACAAAATTACTCAAACCTAACAAGTACTAATCTTGCCTCACGGTCCACTTATTCATATCTTCCTTCATACTAGGCATCCCTATAACACATTCAATACATGCACACACACACACACACACACACACACACACACACACACACACACACCGAGATATATATCGGCATGCAAGTTCACTACTTGCACCTTTTTCCATGCCATTCACACACAATGACATTTTTGACTTACTGTTAGCCCTTCTTGAGATCTTACAACCATACATATGACAAGTCTCATAGGGATGTTCATGAATATGTTGTATAATTTGACAACAACCAACAAGAAGTCACTCTTTCTCATTTTCTACAAAAGCATTCCATAAATTAGAAATTCAAATAGGTAACTACAACATTACCCAGAGTAACAATATGCCAATCCCTATCTCCTTTCATGCCTTAAATCATTCTTAGTTAGCAAACCTTTACCAAGGGAATCCTTACCTAATTCCCTCTTTGGATGTTATATAATCCACTGGTTTTCTGGAGATTGTCCAAGTACTCTCTTTACCAAATTCTAGATCAACACCTTATGGATCCTTTGCCTTTTCTTCATAAGGATATTATGCACTAGCATCATTAACATTTCTATTACTAATGTTATCTTTCCTGCTGATATCAATTCATTAATGACCAAAATGATCCACCATAATGCTATACCTCACAACCATCAACAAACTATTCCAACTATATGTATCTTGCATTTACATGCATAGATATGCATTTAGGTTAATAGACATATACCTTTACTCAATACAACTATGAGCTCAAAAACTTGCCCATATGCTCATGTCACTTGACCTATGTTCTAATAGCTATTGCTCAATCCCATTAACAACACAATGTACCATCAATTGCAATTAACACAAGTAAGAAACTTTCAATCCTTTGGGTTCTTATCTATATTAGGTGTTCAGTCTTGCGGACCATGAACCACCTCACTCAGAAATCAAGGGCTTAATTCCAAAACCATGTTGGGTTTCCAAGGGTGGAATTTATTCCTCCCATCAACATCTAACTACTTTCAAACTCTTAGCAACCTACCCCCCTTATGAAAAATATTCCAAGGTACTCCTTTTACTTGTCTTACAAACTAAAAGGGGATTTTAATGAACATGTCATTCATCCCTCATAATCTCTCAATTCCAAGTGATTACATCATTATGAATTATCCTTAATGCTTTTCCATCATTCGACCTCCAAGCATGTGGATTTATTCCCATAGAGATTAACATTTTCCATAAGCAGTAATATAGTCACAGGCTTTATCAAATATAGTCATAGGCAACATTACAACCTATTAAAATAACTAGTTCATCCATTCTCTGGGTTTATGCAACCCTATAACATGATTCTTCCATTCACATTTAGATTCAACCATCAATGACTATCAACATATTCAAACTCATGTAGGAGTATTTCTAATTCCAACAAAGTCGTGACATAACTCTTCTATTGTACATCAACATGATTGAATTTTCTACTATGCAAATTCTAAGATGAATACACAGTCTTTCATTTCAATAAGCTTTTGCAATTAATATTTAAATTTTAATGTAGAGAACAATTTGTCAACATGCTCTTCTTGTCCTTAGTATACCAGTCTTGTGACTGTTCTCTAGCCCATTCAAGCCCAATGTTTGAACTCTACTATGATACCATTTTGCAACACACCCGAACCCCTAAACTCTCTTAGGATGGTGGGATGTCCAAGTTTTCTCTTTTCTTTTCTCAAACCACCTTTCTTAATCACCCCTCTAAATCCAATTATGATCTCACAATCCAGTTCTACTAATCGAGAGATTTCCAACAATTATAATCAAGCTCAAAACTGAGCTCGGGATCAAAAGTTATGACCCTTTTACATTTTCATACCTTTTCCACCAAAAACCACCTCACGTCCACATGGAACCCATGTGGACCTTCGCCACCCGATCCATCCAATGTGGCATTGCTTGGGTGCTATTGTGTTAGGTCACGTAAACCTCCAACGTGGCACATTCCATCCAATAGATGACGAGCACATTGCACAATGACCCACGAGACTTGGAGGCAGTTATATGCCCAACCAGGCACAAGGATCCAGTGAATCCCCACACTTGACACAACCAAAGGTCCTCCCGGTTGGTGGTTATCCAGTGGTCTGGTCCCTGGTACCACACTCCAACCGAGAGCACACACCCATCGGGCCCCTCCACCCACTAGGCATCTCACCCCATCGAGCACTGGGACCTAGGGATTCCCACATCCGACACAATGAAAGATCTCCTCGGTTTTTGGATAACCAGTTGACTGGTCCTGAGAACCATATTCCAACCAGGGGCATCACCCCATCGGGCACCGAGGCCCAGAGCTTTAATAAGTCCCTTGCAAATAGATCTCCATCCATCTAGTGGTCTGGTTATCTAGTGCAACGACTCCTTGCTGAGCTTATTCCAACACATCGATGACCAATATTTCTCGACCCCCTAGATCCGATGACTGGGATCTATCCCTGGGATCAAAGGTGAGTAAAGGCTAGTGATCTAGCTAGCACCAAAGACACATGGAATAATGACAAGGCATGACATGTGGTGGCTAACATCATCACTAGGATGATGTGGCATGAACACATGGTTGATGACATGTCATGACATGTGTAGATTGATGTCATCACGTCCTTTGGCCTCAGACAAAACTCTGCGTTGAAACTTTGATTACCCAAGACACGCGACACATTATCAGTCATAACGCATGGACCAATCATGACACAACTCATGAGCTAACGTGTCACTACATGTCATCACATGGCATAAGGGCTCCTTCACTTAGGTGCTGACACCTGTCCACTTCTTATTAGCTCAACTATGTCATCCTGATGTCATCAGCACGTGCCATAGATCTCTTCGGTTCACTCACAATAAAAAGGGGACGAATGAGAACCCTTCATGGAACCTTTCCCAACCAGACACTAGGGAACGTGGAAGAAGTGTGGTGGATTGAGTCCTGGGAGCTATAGTGGCCTAAGGGTCCAGTTACTCCTCTTTGCATCCATCACGGGAAATGTTAAGCCAAGGAACTCCTCCAGCAGAACCATGACCAACTGGGATCCGATGGTTTCGTTGAGGGATGGTTACATCATAGGCCGACGCCCGGTTCTTTAGTGTATAGTCGAAATC
>ML776961.1:53846-114160 GCA_009831015.1 Picea engelmannii
TTACATTTTCATACCTTTTCCACCAAAAACCACCTCACGTCCACATGGAACCCATGTGGACCTTCGCCACCCGATCCATCCAATGTGGCATTGCTTGGGTGCTATTGTGTTAGGTCACGTAAACCTCCAACGTGGCACATTCCGTCCAATAGATGACGAGCACATTGCACAATGACCCACGAGACTTGGAGGCAGTTATATGCCCAACCGGGCACAAGGATCCAGTGAATCCCCACACTTGACACAACCAAAGGTCCTCCCGGTTGGTGGTTATCCAGTGGTCCTGTCCCTGGTACCACACTCCAACCGAGAGCACACACCCATCGGGCCCCTCCACCCACTAGGCATCTCACCCCATCGAGCACTGGGACCTGGGGATTCCCACATCCGACACAATGAAAGATCTCCTCGGTTTTTGGATAACCAGTTGACTGGTCCTGAGAACCATATCCCAACCAGGGGCATCACCCCATCGGGCACCGAGGCCTAGAGCTTTAATAAGTCCCTTGCAAATAGATCTCCATCCATCTAGTGGTCTGGTTATCTAGTGCAACGACTCCTTGCTGAGCTTATTCCAACACATCGATGACCAATATTTCTCGACCCCCTAGATCCGACGACTGGGATCTATCCCTGGGATCAAAGGTGAGTAAAGGCTAGTGATCTAGCTAGCACCAAAGACACATGGAATAATGACAAGGCATGACACGTGGTGGCTAACATCATCACTAGGATGATGTGGCATGAACACATGGTTGATGACATGTCATGACATGTGTAGATTGATGTCATCACGTCCTTTGGCCTCAGACAAAACTCTGCGTTGAAACTTTGATTACCCGAGACACGCGACACATTATCAGTCATAACGCATGGACCAATCATGACACAACTCACGAGCTAACGTGTCACTACATGTCATCACATGGCATAAGGGCTCCTTCACTTAGGTGCTGACACCTGTCCACTTCCTATTAGCTCAACTATGTCATCCTGATGTCATCAGCACGTGCCATAGATCTCTTCGGTTCACTCACAAGAAAAAGGGGACGAATGAGAACCCTTCATTGAACCTTTCCCAACCAGACACTAGGGAACGTGGAAGAAGTGTGGTGGATTGAGTCCTGGGAGCTATAGTGGCCTAAGGGTCCAGTTACTCCTCTTTGCATCCATCACAGGAAATGTTAGGCAAGGAACTCCTCCAACAGAACCATGACCAACTGGGATCCGATGGTTTCGTTGAGGGATGGTTACATCATAGGCCGACGCCCGGTTCTTTAGTGTATAGTCGAAATCGGTTCACCGCCTCAGATCAACGACTATCGTTTCACTCCAATTTACACAAAGGTTTGAATGGGATTAAGGTTTGTTTTTGGAATTAACGGCCCCACAGTCATCCCATACATCTTCCCATAAGGATTCCAACTTACTCCCATGGGATTTTAACCCCTTTTCCATCAAGTCGTAAGCCTGCTACCTAGACACCCAAACAAAGATTCGATATCTTGCAAACCTTCCATTTCAAAGGTGAAGGAAAAGCACAGGGTTATTAGCCTGCATTGACCTTCCTCATGCCATTAGTACATTTGCGTTATTCATCCTTTAAGAGGATATTAAAACACTCCATTCAACTTAGAATTACATTTATTTACCACATCAAGCCATTATGGAAAACAAGATACGGTTTATCATCATTAATAAACATTCAATGGGCATTTCAGAAACACAGAGAAACAATCCTTTCTTTCAATTCCAAAATTCTTAGAGATATTAACCAGTAAGCAAATACTAGGCATACAAAGAATACTAACTTAGGTATTCATGCCATCTCTCTTAGATTTACTCATAGACCATTTAGTTTCATAATTTGCACAAGCATAGCATGTTTATAAAGTTTGAGACCATAATAGAGAATGCAAAAGAGACTTATCTATTTGTAAATTATTTCCAAGCCTTTCCACCCAACCATAGGCTCAGATGCATTGGTTCTTTGTAATCTACCCACCCCCATGCCAGGCCATGATACCACCATGGAGATATTCTCAATTTCTCAGAGAAATTAGAAAGGTGAAGGCCACTCTCCTTCACACATCCACTGTTTGACAATCCTTACACCCACCATGCCCATGGACTCCACAAGGTTTCTTAGGTTCCTTCGAACACCAAGCTCACGACCTAGACTAGAACTCTCTTCATCAACACACACCTGTGTGCTTCTACCTTACTCAGTGTCTCAAAGTTTCTTGGGTCCTTTCCATGCAGCTAGGAGGTTCACTTTTTTCCATGGACATACTAGTCCAATCCTCTCATGCATTTACATGGGAGGTCCTTTTCAACTGCCAAACCATCCTTCATAAATGTTTTTCTTCAACTTTAAGCTTGAGGGAAATAAGCGTTATTTCCCCCAAATTAATTTAACGTGGCTTGGGATCCCTTGACATAATGAACCCCTCTCTCTTTCCTCTAGTGGTATCATGGTCAATACTTTAAGGCTTCACCCTTAAGTAAGTTGTTTGGCTTCTTTGTTACACAATAATAAATTTACATTGTTTAGAAGCCATATCATGGCAATGTTATCTCCATGCTGAGATAACCATTACTAACATAATTAATTCAGGGGTTAAAAATGGGGTTTTACAGGATTCTCCATTTCTTATGCCAAAAACCCTTGCAAAGAATGACTAAAAAATAACCCAAGCCCTAAAAAAAACTTGGAACATGATTGTAAACATGAATTTCGAACCAAATAAACCCCAAATAGATAACACCAATTCCAATTTTGTTAAATACTAGTAGAAACACAATGGTGTATTCCCCGATTAAATCAGGAACATGAAAACACACACATAGAACCAGAGGTTTCCTAGTGGATTCAAAAGAAGCTACCAACATGGAGGGCACAACGCCTCTCAATAATGCCTCCCACGAATCGTAGCAACTGCACCCAATGCCTTGACGCTGTAAATCTTGGGCTAACTCCTTTCCTAGTGAGCCATATCGAAACCACAAATGTCAAAGCGACTCCCTTGACAATGAGACTTCTCTAAGATAATTCTTCCTGCCCAACACCATCCACATTTCAACACAAGTTCACACACACAGTATTGAATACCTCCATCCCCACTACCGCAGTTATATGTGCGAGTTGCTTCGGCTAGTTGCCTTCCAATCCTTGACGTGTCTTATTACAGCTAAGCATTAATGCGAAGTGACGGTCGATTTGCATAGCTTTCACTAAGGTATGGGGGAGGAGCTAATGACCCTGTTTTTTAACAAAGTTCATAGTGTAAGGGAGGTACCTACCTTAGCCCAATGGTCTGCCTAATTGTTTAGCTCTCTTTTGATGTGAAAGAAGGACATACAATTGAACCAAGAGATTAAACTTTTGATCCTCAGTATGAGGGAGCTCAAAGCATTGTTTTCCGGCTTCACATGAATGACCATGGCTCTAATGATCGTCATTAAATCTACCAAAACCAAAATTTGTTTTAATCCTTCTTCTTTTGCAATGTATAATCTCATCCATAATGAATAAGCCTCAATAAGGTTGTTTGTTAGATTTCCAATCCCTGAAGCATAAAAAGCCAATCTATTACCTCTAAGATCACATAGACTCCCCCCACACCTGCTGCCCTAAAATAAGTAAGAATGTTAACAACTTATTTATATTGTTTTTTTCAAATAAATACTATATTAACTTTACTTGTGAAACTTGTTATGTCTATATATTTAGTTTTTCTTAATGGAATAAAAGTTTTTTTTCTACATAAAACTTATCAACATGTTGCTATTATTATTGTTATTAAAAATCTAGAAAATTATAGATAATTTCCAAAATTATCCCCAACAAAACATGAACTAATTATGCAATTTTTCTCCTTGTAAGTAATGATGTTTGATTGCAATAAAAAGTAAAAAAAAATCTATAGTTTTCTACCTCAATTCATTCATGTAAGATTCATTTTATGGTTAGGTATAAATAAGATGTATAACTTCATATTTATAAATCAGAAATAAATTAAAAATAAAAATTAAATAAAAAAATCTATATAATAATAATATATATAATAAAAATGAATATAGTTTGACTTAAAAAAAACTTAATATCAACTAAATTCAATTAAACTTAAATCTTAATCAAATTAAAATTAATTTATAATTATTAATTGTTGTTTTAAAAAAATTCATTTTTAATTATAATTACATCATAATAATAATAATTTAATTTTAAAGTTACTGGTAAACCAGTTTGGTATATGAGACCTCCTTGTTTGTTTGTAGATCTAAAGTTATAATTTTTGTTTAAAAAAACATATTTTTAATTATAATCATATCATAATAATAATAATCTAATTTTAAGGTCATGATCAAATCAATTTGGTATATAAGACCCCTTGTTTGTTTGTAGGGTAAGAGACCCCTTCCGTGTAAATTGACTACTAAAGTTTACAGTTATATATATCCTACTCCAGATTTAAACTTATAACCTCTTAAGAAGAAATGCATATTTTTAATCATATCATATTTAAACTTATTACCTCTTAATAAAAAATATATTTTCTGCGATTATGTATTTCATAGGAATATGTGATTGAACTTGCCTGACTATTCAAACCATGATTATCATTGTCTTTACACTCAAATCCATGAAAATCCTCATTATTTTCTATCGATCTGGTGCATGTATGACTAATCCATCGCCTTCACTGATAAAACACCTTGCTCCACTTGAATCATGATTAATTTGCCAATGCCAAGCCAGGATTACAAACAAGGATTAGTTATAGTAAACTCCCATCAAATCACAGTGAATATAGTACCGAGCAATCTTAAGAAAATACCCAATGACATTTATATAGATTAGAGAATTTTCCAATTCCATTCAAATTCGTTTCCCTCTATCAGCCATGAAGATTAAACCCTCACTTAACTTCAACATGCTTATAAGCGCACTTGCAATTGTTCCCAAAAATAACAGCATAACATTCAAGCTACCGAACTTTCACTCGCCAACTCAAAACCATCACCATTTCCTCGTCAGCGCTTTCGGTTTTAGCACTTTCACTGCTATTGGCATTGAAGGTTGCCCAAAAGAAGCAGAAGTAGAGGAAAACATTGCTGTATATGCAAGAAGATTATACGAGCAAGGACAATTGAAGGACGCAATCGATCATCTATACCGGATGAAACAACCGGATAATGTTCAGGTATTGTCCGATTTGTATTTTTGCCTTTTGAAGGATTGTGTTAAGACGAAAGCTTTAGAAGAGGGGAAGAGAGTCCATGGACATATGTATGCAATTGGGTTTAAGCCCGGCATTTTCTTAGAAAACCATCTCGTCAACATGTATGCAAAATGTGGAAATTTGGTTATTGCACGCGAAGTGTTTGACAAAATGCCTGTGAGGAATTCCTTCTCTTGGAATAACATGATTGCAGGGTATGCCAAAAGTGGGCAAGTAGATTATGCACAACAACTGTTTGACAAAATGCCCAAGCGTGACGTTGTCTCTTGGAATGCAATGATTGCAGGTTACACGCGATACGGCCATGGGGAGGATGCCTTGAAGCTATTCTGTGAGATGAGATGGGAAGGCATGAGAGGGGATCGCTACAGCTTAGCGAGTATTCTCAGCGCATGTGCTCGTATTGAGGCTGCTAGAGAGGGTAGGAAAGTCCATGCCCACATTGTTAAGATAGGATTTGATTTGGATGAATTTGTAGAGAGCGCACTTGTTGATATGTATGGGAAATGTGACAGGATAGAGGATGCACGCCAAGTGTTTGACAAAATGCATGCAGAGAATCTAATGTCATGGAATACATTGGTGGCAGGATATGCCAATTCTGGGCAGATGGAGTATGCTCAACATTTGTTCGAGAAAATGCCCGAGCGAGACACTGCGTCCTGGAATGCTATGATTGCAAGCTATGCAAACCATGGGCATGGTGAGGAGGCTCTTAAACTCTTTTGCCGGATGTACATGTTAAACATGAAGCTGGACCACTTCACCTTTGGCAGTATTCTTAGTGTGTGCGCTGGGGTGGAGGCTCTGGAACAGGGACAACAGGTTCATTCCCTTATTATCAAAACTGCTTATGAGTCTAATGTCTTTGTGGGTAGTGCCCTTGTCGACATGTATGCTAAATGTGGTAGTGTGGATGATGCACGCCAGTTCTTTGAGACAATGCCTGAAAGGAATGTTGTCTCATGGACTGCAGTCATCTCTGGTCATGCTCAACATGGGCAGAGTGAGGAGGCCTTGAAAGTCTTTTACCAATTGCGACAGGCAGGCATGAAGCCAGACCAGTTTACTTGTGTCAGCGTTGTCAGTGCTTGCGCCAACTTAGCTGATTTGAAACAGAATATGCAATTCCATGCATACACCATTAGAGCAGGATTTGAGTCATATGTCGCTGTGGGTAATGCCCTTGTTACGATGTATGCAAGATGTGGGAACATAGAAGATGCCAAACATGTATTTGACAAAATGGCTGTACAGGATGTAATATCATGGACTACAATAATTACAGGATATGCAAAATCTGGGCATATAGATCTTGCACGCCACTTATTTGACAGTATGTCTGAGCGAAATGTTGTATCCTGGAATTCGATGATTGCAGCATATGTCCAACATGGTTATGGTGAAGAGGCTTTAAAATTGTTTGGTAAAATGCATCAAGGAGGCATTAATCCAGATTGGATCACCTTTGCTTGTTCTCTGGGTGCAAGCGCCAGCTTGGCAGCTCTGAAACAGGGTAAGCAGATTCAAAGCCACATCATCAAAGCTGGATTTGAATCCTATGTGTTTGTGGGTAATGCCCTCATTACCATGTATGCCAAATCCGGAAACATAGAAGATGCATGCCATCTATTCCACAGAATGCCTGAGCATGATTCAGTTTCATGGAATTCTATTATCACTGGATATGCTGAACATGGGTATGGCAGAGTAGTCCTTAAGTTGTTCAAACAAATGCTGCAGACAGGTATCAATCCAGACCATATTACATTTATTAGTGTTCTTTCTGCATGCAGCCATACAGGTTTAGTCAATGAGGGTCGCCAATACTTCAATTCCATGAGTCAGGATTACAATCTTGAGCCAGGTATTGAGCACTATGCATGTATGATCGACCTTCTTGGCCGAGCAGGCCTCCTGAATGAAGCAGAGGACTATATCAATAGTATGCCATATGAACCTAATGTGGGTATCTGGGGAGCATTGCTGAGCGCTTGCAGGATCCATGGCAATCTGGAGTTAGCAATACGTGCCACAGGATGCCTCTTTGAGTTAGAAATACATGACTCTGGATTGTATGTATTGCTTTCAAATATATATGCCACTGCTGGCAGGTGGGAAGATGTAGCAAAGGTGAGAAAAATGATGAGAGATCGGAGAATTAAAAAGAATCCAGGATGTAGCTGGATGGAAGTCAGGAATATAGTGCATTCATTCACAGTAAATGATAGTTCACACCCACAAATTAAGGAAATCCATTCAACATTGGAGGCCTTGTCTAGACAGATGAAGGATGCAGGGTACATGCCCAACACAAACTTCGTGCTTCATGATTTGGAGAGTGAGGACAAAGAACAATCTCTCATTCACCACAGTGAGAAGTTAGCTATTGCGTTTGGGCTTATAAGCACCCCAACTGGTACACCCATCCAGATTTTTAAGAACCTGCGCGTGTGTGGTGACTGCCACACAGCCATTAAGTTCATCTCCAAGACTTTTAAACGAGAAATTATGGTAAGGGATGCTAATCGCTTCCATCATTTCAAGGATGGCTTTTGTTCTTGTGGGGATTACTGGTGAAATGACAAGTATGAATGCTTTAATTATTCCACTTATCTTGTGGGCAGAGAAATGGATCAGATTTGACAGCAAGGTTGATCATATGAGATTCGAAGGATTCTGTCTTGTATGAATGATTACTTTGGATGCACCCATCATTTTGCAAGGTTGGGATAATGGCATACCTTGAAACACTGCGAGTACTCAAGAATTAAAGTTGATAAAAGTTCTCCAGACAATGGCTTTCTTTCTTCAGAAAGTAGCTATTGCTATGGGGTTTACAGACCAGTGCATTTGAAAAAACTATGCATATCTTGGAGAGCCTTGTTGTGAACCTGCAAACAGCAGCTAAGTTCATCTCCAAAATTGTTAAATGAGAAATTGTATTGAGGGGTGATGCCGCTTCTGTTATTTCAAAGATGGATTCTGCTCTGTGGGTTCTGCTGGTGAAACTAGAAACATGAGCATTTTCATCATTCTTCTTAACTTGTTTGCGGGGTAAAGGGTTAAAGTGTGACAGTAAGGTTGATCAGAGTTGATGGGCAAGGTTTTATTTGTTTGAATGATTCCTTGGGATAAGCGATCATTTGCAGACTGCGAACACTACTTCCTTTTGAAAATACTGATATACATAAAGACTATAAATTTGGAGTCCACAAATGGTGCCTTTCCGATAATCAAAATTTAAGCACCCCAGGCAGGAGCAGGGCATTGCTTTTTGGGCTTATAGCTATAAGTCTCCATATTGGAGATATGTTAAAGCAGTGAATATCTCTGATGTTTCTTTCCTCTAAATCATAGATGAATAGAATTTTAAAAACAAGAAGTAATCATCAATGAAAAGTTTAATTTGGCCTTCTTTTTGTATGCTAGTACTTACAGTTCTGTCAACTGGTATCGGATTTCATGGTTAAATTGTCAGGACGTCAAGAGTAAATTTGTTCTATTATTTGAGCAAATTTTATGAAGTAATTTTGTCAAGCATGTTGTAATCATGCAGATAGTGGGTGTACCTGGAGTTAAATTTAGCATAGAGATAGTGGGTGTACCTGGAGTTAAATTTAGCATAGAGAGAGAGAGGGAGGAAGGGAGAGAATTAATTGCCTTTAATAAAATTATTTTCTGTTTTCAGACTTCTATGGTGTGAGTTTTCATGGTTAATCGAAAAATCCACAGTATTGAAGTTTTATGTCGACGTTTCAAATCCCGTAACTGGATCCATCTTTAGGATAAACAGTCAGATAAAAGAGAGGCATCATGATTGGATAAATACTGAAACACGGAGATGAATCTAAGAAGGCTAGAGAAGTCGGCTGACGCAAAAAAATGTACTCAGCTGACATCAAAGGAAAAGCAATAAAATCCTGAAGAAAAATAATATAGGCAGGATGGAAATATAACATATAATAAAATAGCGATATAACAATAAAAAAGAAGATGAAACGACACAGGATCATAAAAGGAAAGGAAAGGAGTGATATTATTGTTTAAAAGAGAAGAAAAGCCAGGCAAAGGATACGAAAATAAAAGAAAACAAATAAAAATTAACTATTAAAATTAGAATTAAAAAAAGTTAATAATAGATATAAAGGATGATAATTGATAAAAATAAAGAAAACAATAATAATAGACAAAGAATATGAAAATACTAGAGAAACTAATATTAACCATTAAAATTAGAATAAAAAAAATTATTTTAAAAAAGTTAATAATAAATATAAAGGATGATAATTGATAAAAATAAAAAAAACAATAATAATAAACAAAGAATGAAAATACTAGATAAACTAATAATATTAATAGTAATAATAGAATTAATAAAAATAAGATAATAACAAACTCTAATGAAAAAAACAAACAAAAGCCAAGCTTATAGAACAAGGAAAGAGAAAACCAAAAAAAACAAAACAAATAAAACAACAAGAAATCCAACCAACAACAAAATAAATAAAGAAAAAAACAAATAAAACCACCCTAGATAGATCAAAGAAAGAGTAAAAAGCAGTTCAAAAATATAAATAAAAGTAAAAATATAATAAAGAAGAAAGAGAAATTATTTTTAAAAAGTTAATAATAGATATAAAGGATGATAATTAATAAAAATAAAGAAAACAATAATAATAAACAAAGAATGAAAATACTAGATAAACTAATAATATTAATAGTAATAATAGAATTAATAAAAATAAGATAATAACAAGCCCTAATAAAAAAACAAAAACAAAAGGCAAGCTTTTAAAACAAGGAAAAAGAAATAAAAAAAAAACAAAAAATCCAACCAACAACAAAATAAAATAAAATAAAATAAAATAAAACAACCTTAGATAGATGAAAGAAAAAGTAAAAAACAGTCAAAAATATAAATAAAAATAAAAATATAATAAAGAAGAAAGAGAAAAAAGAGGCAAAATTAACTATCTTAAAGAAAAATAAAAGAGAAGAAACCCCTAAATCACAAAGTAAAAATATAATTAAAAATAAATAAATAAAAAGAGAAAAACACAAAGTTAGATTAACTAAAAGAAAAATAAAAAAGAAGAAACCCCAAGACCACATAAAAAAGACAAAGAACTTAAAACAAAAGGACATACAACTATTAACAAAACAAAAGCTAAAACCTAAAGAATAAAGACCAAAAAAATATTACAAAAGCTAAAACGTAAAGAATAAAGAGGAAAAAATATTAATAAGGTAGTTATTGTTTTTTCGTTTTGTTCTTTATTTTCTTGGTTGTAATTCTCTCTTTTTTTTGGTGTGTGTTTGTCTCTTTTTTTTGGGTTCTTTTATYAAAACTATTTTTGGTTCTTTTATTAAAACTAGTTATTATTTTTTCTTATCAATTCTATTATTACTATTAGTATTATTAGTTTATAYAGTATTTTGGTTATTTGTCTATTATTATTATTTTATTTATTTTTATCATCCTTTATATTTATTATTAATTTTTTAATCTAATTTTAATGGTTAATTTTTGTTTGTTGTCTTTTATTTGCTTATCTTTTACATGTTTTTTTTTTCTCTTTTTAAACAATAATATGACTCCTTTCTTTTTATGATCCATATTACCTTCGTCTCAACTAGATGTAGTTAGAAGAGATCATGTCTCATGGTCCCCAATGAAGACAATGATCTTGTTACYCCCTCTCACCTATGGGTAATTAGAGGAGATCATGTCTCATGACCCACAATGAAGACAATGATCCTAAAGATGATGATGATGATGATCAATATTCTCATAGGGAGTAGCCCATTAGATGCCTCACCCCTCATCAACACAGCTCATCACACCCAATCAACATGGTTCATTGGAAGAGGGTGGTACAACACATTATGAGGTACATTAGAGTCCTTGTTTAATATAAAGTGTCATATTTAATATATTTGGCATGTGAGTGAGGATCATGGATTGAAGTTGGATAATGGATCATAAGCTCAAGAAGTTCTTCTTTTTGCCTTGTTTCACCTTGGTGGCCATCATTAATGTCCTAGTCCCATGTTGTCACTCTTGGGGAATAGGGGTTCTACTCAGAGGCTTTGATAAGGGTAATTTATTGTTTGCCCCATACTTAATATTTTCCATCCTGAAGCCTTTTGCAGTGTACTAAACTTCAGTACGACTGTGACATGTACACCAAAAAGGGCTATGGTTCATTATTATATGGGAAGAAGGGATAGAATCTTGAGGTTGATACAACTGCTAGAAAAAAAGATAAAAAAGAAAGAAGAAATAACATGACAATGAATGACCTGTTAAACTATTCGATGTGCTCGTTTTACCATAGACAATATCACAATATTGTCATCCAACCATAGGCACACAGCCACCCCCGAGCACCTTTAACCTTTGACAAAATTATTCTGGAAAGCCATACTAGAACCAACAGATAAACCCTAGCTGCTAACTACAACAACACCTCAAGACAAGTAGAGCGTTCCTTCTCCAAGGGTAGCGCACAAGAGAGAGAGTCTCCATATCCACATATTCACAAGTACCATAGAGAATTGCAACAACTACAGCTGCAATTGCACTACTCTTTCAAACTTGTGCCATACTTAGCCAAAATATCACCAAGAATATCACTTGATAGCGCTAGAGAGAGACCAAGACCAAGAGATGACCATGCACCCTTATTCCTCCTTGTAGCTGCAGTTGCAGCTGCAACTGCAACTCTCCACAAGACTTACGCTCTGACTGGGTGTACAAATGAGCTGAAACGTCTTATATTTATATTAATCTATCCAATGAATTTTCTGGTTGGGCTGACCTAAATTTCTGGTAATTATATTTTCTATTTATCTTTTTCCTGTGGAGCCGACTTGTCTTTGTAGAAGATAATATTCTAATATTATTTATTCTACTAGGTCGACTTGTCTTCTAGGGTTTTCGCACATCTGTTTAGGATTTCCCTTGCTTTCAGAATATTATATTCTAGTGAAATGTTACACGTGGAGGTTAATACCTCCCGCAACTACCATAACATCAACATTCTCTCCTAGCTAGGGAGGTATTAACGGTAATGGTCTTGAGCACACACAGATCATTATGCCGGTAGCATCATTATAGCCACACATGAAATCTCATGATCACACAGATCAAGTCACGAGCATCATCTTCACTATTAATGTCGTCTGATAACATCCTGGAATCAACATACATCATCGTTTGCATCATCTCTCGAGGTCATACTCCATCTAAGTAATCGAGCATGATGTTGAATAAGTCATGTATTGAACTCAGCACACTCAACAAAGTGTCTCGCATGAGTCACCCACTCAACAAAGTGATATAGGGACCATTCTTCTAATCCAGACATACGTCCTAGAAGAATAGTTGTCCCAACAGTTGTTGAAAGCCACTCCATGGGCTTACAAAGACCATTCCTACAGGAATGTCGGTCTCAGACTATTTTCTAATCAGTTCATATGTACGATAGAGATCAATCTCTACCCAAATTCATTAGAAAATATCGGTCCCATATCAACCACCCTAATCGTGACGTCATGTCCTTAGGGGGCGAACTATTCAACCTGATCGGGCCAATAACTATGCCTCAAGAGAATATTGGTCCTGAACCATTTTCCTAATTGGGCCACAATCCATGCCTAGGAAAATGTCAGTCCATGATACATCAACAATCTGTCAGCCTGGACCATTCTCCACAGGGAGAATGTTTTTCCACCAGCAATCTGTTCTTCCTGGAACATTCTCCGCCCAGAGAATATATGTCCACCAACACATTGACTATCGATCTAGCTAGAAATCATCTCCAACACTAGTGGTAGTCTCCATGGAAATCAAATAGTAGCATACAACTATTACAATGTCATCCAATAGAACACAACTGTGTCTATCTATAGTAGTACACAACTGCTGCCCAATGGTACACAACCACGCCTAGTAGCACACGACTACTAACCAATGACACACAGTCACTACCAGTGGAACACATCCACCACAGTAACATACAAATACTGTCCAAAGACATACAATCTCCACAATAATCAAATCATATCATTTGATATCATCCTGCATCAACAATGTCATCAACTGCATCAACTCTAAGTCGTACTAGCATGATGCGAATGCATCATATCTAAGTTGTACTGGCGTGATCTGGAGTATCATCTACATCATATCTAAGTCGTACTATCATGAAATATCTAGTGTGATGCCAATGCATCATATATAAGCTATATGCCACCTCTAAGATGTACTCGCATGATGTAGATCAGTGCCTCACTGTGCCATCTCTAAGTTGTATGATCATCTCTAAGCCGTACTAGCATGACATATATAGCATGATGCCAATGCATCATATCTAATTTGTATGCCACATCTAAGTTGTACTCACATGATCATATCTAACATGACACAAGCCCCCTGCATCATCTCTAAGTTGTATGGTCATCTCTAAGTTGTACTAGCATGACATATCTAACATGATGTAAATACATCATATCTAAGTTGTATGTCACATCTAATATGTACTCACATGACCATATCTAGCATGACATGGCTCACCAACATCATATCTAAGCTGTACTGGCATGAAATATCTATCATGATGTACTAGCACGATGCTCCTCAGGCCACTGTATCAACAACTCCAACCATATGTATCATATCTGAGTTGTACTAGCATGATCATATCTAGCATGATGCAAGAATCATCTCTAATATGTATGGCCATCTCTATGTTGTACTAGCATGATACAGATATGCAACTCACTAACAATCCATGATGCCACATATCAACACTCCCTCCCAACTGAGGAAGTCATCTCCTCCCTCTCAACTAAGGGATCAATCTCCACGATCCCCAACTTGTCCCTCAAGTATGCAAACTTTATCTTGGATAGAGGCTTAGTCAAAACATCTGTTGTTTGCTCATCAGTGGAGATATACTAGAGAACCAATTCTCCCCTCTGGACTTTATCTTGGAGAAAATAGTACTCGATCTCAATGTTCTTTGCCCTGCATGGAACACCGACTTCTCTGAGAGCTTCACAAATCTCTGGTTATCACAATATATCACAGTTGAATCCAACACCTTATCAAACAATACATAAAATAGCTTACAGAGCCACACTGATTTCGTACAAGGATCACAAGCTGAAATATACTTTGCTTCTGCAATGCTAAGTGCAATAGACTTATGTTTCCTACTAGCCCATGGAATCATAGCATATCCCAAAATGAAACATATACGAGAAGTACTCTTTCTGTCATCTGCACTCCCTACCCAATCTAAATCAGTAAATCCATGCAACTATACTTCACTGTTTGAGGCATATCTCAAACCATAAGTTATTTTCCCACGAAGATATCTCAAGATATGCTTTGCAACTATCCAATGCTCATATCTGGGTTCCACCTGGAACTGACTCAACATGTTCACAACAAAGAAAATAGCAGGCCTAGTATTTACAAGATACATCAATGAGCCAATCAACCGCTGGTACATGAACGAGTCTACTAGATCATAATCAAAGTCTCTCAACTTCCTCAGATATGTTACCATGGGAGTTTCCATGTATTTGCAATCCATCATCCCAAACTTCTGAAGGATCTTTTCAACATACTTTCCTTGTCCTAGGAAGACTTCACCACACTTCTGCCATACTTCTAGTCCCAAGTAATAGTGCATGAGACCAAGATCCTTCATATCAAATTCAGAGGATAACTCCCTCTTACAATGAATATTGAGAGGCTCTGCACCAAGCTCTTGGAGCTTGCTTGAGTCCATACAAGGCCTTATTTAATTTGCATACATGGGTTTCTCTCTGGTGTACCTCAAAACCTTGAGGTTGCTATGTGTATGCTTCTTCTTCAATCACTCCATTTAGAAAAGCGGTCTTTACATCTATCTGATGTAAACTCCAACCCATGGATGCTGCTAGAGATATGATGGCTCTAGAGGTGTATCTGGAAACTGGAGCAATCACCTCATCATAGCCTTCTCCTTCCTAATGGGAGAACCCTCTAGCTACAAATATTTCCTTGTATTTATTGATACTTCTATCCACTGCATGTTTTATCTTGTACATCCACAATTTTCGATACATCGTTTTTCATGATTGATATTCTTCCATCAAAACTTCCTTCTATTCTTTCTTCTTGATTGCTTCTTCGAAGGTGGAAGGTTTTGTAACTGGAATATGGTTTTGACTTCTTGCTTTCTTTGAAAGTTCCATATGAAGCACCGTACTTTTTTGCATCTTGAATAATCTCACGAGCTCAAGCTGGTCTTCTCTTCTTAGTCTTATCTTGATGTGGATCTTTAGATCTCTGTGGTTCTACCATGTCTGATACAAAATTCTTACCTCCCTCCACATTTGCAATTCTGGGAGCTATAGAATATTTGTCATGGATCTTATCACGGTCCTGGTTGCTTCAACCCACATATGCATTGGTAAGTCTTAATCATGGATCATGGCTTTTACTGCTTCCATAATTGAACAATTCTTTCTTTCTTCCACACCATTCTGCTGAGGATTGTAGGAAGTGATGATCTCCCTCCTAATCTTGTCCTCTCCTTTTAGTGAGAAGGTTGACATGCATCTGAGTGAAGGATGTCCAAAACTCCTTTTGCTTTCCATGCTTCCTTTATAATTGATACTTGGTGGGACCATTTGCTTCACCACTGATGAAGTCATATGCTCCATGCTTGCAATTGTCACTGTAGCTCCCTCCTAGAGCTATTACCTATGACCTTCCTGGAACAAGAACAATAACAAAGGAAAATAGCAAACAACATTCTTCAACACTCTTCCAGTGTTGTGATCAATCATTCTTCCATAGTAACCTATTTGGAACAAACAAGTACATCTCCATGGTAGCCTCCATGAAATATTGTAATATAACTTGCCTGAGACAAGAACAATAAAAGTATTTCCAGTATAATAACATTTTCATAAGAACATATATATGGTAACAAGAATGAATAACAATTTTATGATGATCAACATAGTATGACCAAGGTGACCTGCTTGGGAGAAAAACAAGAAATATCTCTCTAGAGGAGATGTTAGTTTATTTTGCAAACAAGTACAATACACATCTATATCGATAGTATTCACATGCCATCAAGTATTCATTACATCTAGCAGTAATAGAACCTTTCAAATACTGCTTTCACAATTTGTAATGTAGCAAGCATCAACCTTGATATGTGCAAATTGGAAACTTATCAATTTAATCAAACCTGGAACCTGAAGCCTTAACTGCTATGGAGGGTGCGCTTATTCCTTTGACTGCACCGAATCCAAGATCACTGATTGGAAAAGGTCTCTTGTACATCCCTTGCAAACACACCCATGTTTTGCTAGATGATATAACTTGAAAAGCATATACAAGTGCATACCTTGAAATATTTGTAGCATCGTCCAACTTGTCTTCCAATCTGAAACTAGATACCATCTTGACAAGGAGATGTTAGAAACTAAATCAGAAGGTTCAATGATTAGAACAAGCTAGAAACTCTGAAATTTTGACCACAAAATCAAATTTGACCAAAAGTCAACCTTTGACTTTGACCAAAAACTCAAACCTGACATTTTTTCTAGCTAGGGGTAATTCTTCACTATAGGTTCCCGAACAAATGGGTTAGGGTTTGTTGTCGTTGCAAAACTTGACTGTAACTGGTGATATAATGAGCTTGACAATGAACTTCCCAATCTACCTTTTGGTGGTTAGACTGTCTGAAGATAGGGTGGGCCCATAACCTATTAAAATATTCTATGTGCTTGTTTTACCATAGATAATATCACAATATTGTCACCCAAACACCCTCGAGCACCTTTAAACTTTGACATAATTATTTCAGAAAGCCATACAGGAACCAACGGATAAACCCTAGTTGTTAATTGCAACAAAAACTCAGTACAAGTAGAGAACTCCTTCTCCAAGGGTAGCACACAAGAGAGAGAGTCTCCATATCCATAGAACAAGTACCATACAAAACTGCAGTAGTTGTAGTTGCACTACTCTTTCAAACTTGCGCCATACTTAGCCAAAATATCACCAAGAGTATCACCAACAGAATCACCAAGAATATCACTTGATAGCACTAGAGAGAGACCAAGACCAAGAGATGACCATACACCCTTATTCCTCGTCGTAGCTATAGTTGCAGCTGCAACTACAACTCTCCACAAGACTGCAACTCTCCACAAGACTTGCGCTCTGAATGGGTGTACAAATGAGCTAAAACGTCTTCTATTTATGTTAATATGTCCAATGACTTTTCTGGCTGGGACGACCTGAATTTATGGTCTTTATATTTTCTGTTTATCTTTTTCTTGTGGAGCTAACTTGTTTTTCTGGAAGATAATATTCTAATATTATTTATTCTCCTAGGCCGACTTGTCTTCTAAGGTTTTCACACATTTGTTTAGGGTTTCCCTTGCTTCCAGAATATTCCATTTTAGTCAAAGGTTACACGTGGAGGTTAATACCTCCCGCAACTACCGTAACATCAACATGACCAACTCAAGAGCCAAAGGTCAGCTTGAGCTCTACCCCCTCTAATGGTAATCACCCCTAGTCCCGATGCATTAAATGCATGATCATAAGGACTTTATCCCGGTAAAAAAATGATAAAAGAAAGAATAAGTGCTTGAAACCTGAAAAGGAGACTTACAATGCAATAAAAGAATATCAAAAGGAAAGATAAGGGGCTTGGAATGCAAAAAGTATTGAGGAAAGGGTATTTCAAGCAACAAGTGCTCCCTCTACAAAGGCACTCATGAAGACAGACCAAATATGGTGCCTTGCATATTAATGACATCATCACCATGAAGTCAACCTAGGACATTTTCATTTGCCATACTTATACTTAAATGGGCTTCTCGGGAAATATCCCTCTACCTGGGTACTGGTACACCTAATAGGGTCTTTTGATGGTGCTCCCATACCTAAACTTTCCAAATTGCATAAACTCTTGAGCTAATGTGAAGTTTGAAAGTGATACCTAATGTGAATTGCATATGTGGCTTCTGTATTAATTGATGACATACTTTGTATGTTTCTAAGGACTCTTGAACCTTGTTATTGTTGGTCTTACTTGATTCTATGGCTTTGACAGGTTTGGATGCACCTGACATGGTCCTTTGGAGGACGTCCCATGATTTCACCCAGGACATTGTGCATTTTATATAGAACATGACACGTGTGATGCAAAGCGTTTGATCCAGATTTTATGATCAGAACGAAATAAATACAAATTATTAAAATATGTTTAACACAAAATAACAAAGATATAGTAAAACTGGTTTTCTATTCAATAAGGAAATAAGTTGAAACTGAAAATGCAGTGGAAAACAAGCTTGCTGTTATGGTGGCAACTTATCTCTAAGAAGAGATGTGACGATTGTGCTCATTCACAAGAAGATGATTACAATGAGGATCTGAAGGCCTTTTTACAATAAACAGGAATGTAAAAAACCCTAGACATCCAAAAACCTAACTCGAGGAGATGAAGCGCCAAAAGTCACGTGGGCCCCGTTTGGGTAAGTTAGTACATCAACTTCCCGGGGTCGTAACTTTTGCATACGATCTTCGTTTTAGGCGCACGATAGCCCGTTGGAAAGGTATCACCGAGGAGATTAATTTTGGGGGCTCAATCAAAGCCTTTGGCTATCATTGAGAATATATATCGTGAAAAACCTTCATTTAGGCCCTTAAAATGACCCCGAAAGTTAAAAACTGCTAAAAATAGTAAATTGCCAAAATTGTCAGAAAACTATTTTGAGCGAGTTGGAAAAGGTGGGTGGCCACCGATATCCACTTGGATCAATCCTCCCTCCTTAGTAAGCAATGGTATCCATTGCGTTGAGTTCCCCTATCAGATGAAGAAATTTCTGCTGAATTTGGCCCTAGGTGAGCCACTTGTTTTGGTGCAGGAGCTGCCCTACTTTGACGACTCGATAAAGTTGGATCCTTTGTTGTCAAGTGCCCTTGATATGTGTGTCCACAATATGATAACGGGATGCATGTTACATTCATTCAGGGTTGAGCTCTATTGGTGTCAAATTCTCTGCTATCTATGAGGTGTCCAATAATGGTGGGAAATATGGTCGCAGGAGAGCCACGTTGAAGACTGGGTGCATGCCAAGGAAAGGGGGAATGTTGAGCTCAAAAGCATTGTCACCCAAAGCCTTGGTGATGGTGTATGACCCATAACAGAGTGGGCGAAGCTTCCTTTGGGGCCCTATAAGGCGTTCTTTCTGCAATTGAAGCCAAACTTTGTCTCCCACCTAAAACTTATGTGGCACCCAATGTTGATCATGGCGCTACTTGTAATTGGCATTAGACTTCTGTAGAATATCCCGAACCTATTGGCAGATGTGCTGGATCCACTCAATGAACCGTGTGGCTTTGTTAGCTTCTGGTGGAGTAGGGGACGAGTCAGCCGAGGTGGTCACCAGGGGTAGTGCAACATCCATGGGGCCCAATGGTTGGAATCCCAACCCAACCTAAAAGGGGTTGTGGCCAGTTGAGCTATGCAGGGCTCAGTTGTAGATATGATGGGTATAGGGAAGAATCTCATCCCATGTGCAAGGGTTTTCTGAATTGTATATGTGCAGGATATGTACGATCATCCAATTGACGACCTCAGTTTGGCCATCTTTCTGGGGGTGGAAGGCAGTGGATTTGGTGAGCTTGGTATCCAGCAATGACCAGAGGCTCGACCGGAATGTGTTGAGGAACCGACTGTCACAGTATGAGATAATGGTTTGTGGGATCCCAAAATGTACCCATACTCATTCAAAGAAGAGCTTGGTTGTGATGTTCTTCTTGCAGGCGGTTAGAATCATCATCTTAGAAAAGCGATCAACAACCACAAAAACTCAGTCATTTTCCCTCTTGGTGGATGGGAGGCACGAAATGTAGTCCATTGAGATGGATTCCCATGGCTTGTCAGGAGTAGGCAGAGGGGTGTACATGCCCTGTTTCTTAGTGGTCATTTTGGCAATAGTGCAGGCGGTGCAGGACCTGATATACTTTCCGACATCCTGTCAAAGTTTCGGCCAATAGAAATGTTTCTGCAACACTGCCACTGTATTTTCAACGCCAAAGTGTACTTCCACCCGACTATAGTGAGCTTCCCAAATCATCTTCGTGCGCTCGCTTGATGGAACATAGAGATGGCTCAGACGACACAACAACCTATATTGAAGATGGAAATTAGCGACCACTGAGTTGGCACCCAACATTTGGTAGGTGGTGGAGAAGTCAAGGTCTGTCTCATATAGGTGGGGCCATACGAAGGTCTCATGGCCGCAAGATTATAGCACCATGGTGAGTGTCGCAACTAGAGGCCGGATAAGGAAATCAACAACTCGGTTGGTACTTCATGTTTTATAATTGATGTTGAGGTGGAATTGTTGTAAGTATGTGGACTACTTCTGATGGCGGTCATTCTGCAATTTTCCTTGGGTCTGCATGAACTGTAGTGGCTTGTGATCAGTGTGGATGATTGTCTCCTTCCCAAGAATGTAATGTCTCCACTGGCGACAGGCTTGCACAATGGAGTACATTTCTTTGTCATAACTAGGGTACTTACGAACATCATCTGATAGTGTCTCACTATGATATGCCACGGGGTGGCCGTGTTGAGTGAGAACATCGGCCACACCATATTCTAAAGCATCTGTCTTGATCTCAAAGGGATGTTGTAGGTCTGGTAATGGAAGTACTGGGGATGAGCATAAACACTTCTTCAAGTCATTGAAGGCTTGTTGTTGGGATAGGCCCCACACAAATTTTTCCTTACCCCCACCCCTAGTTACTTGGTTGAGGGCCCATGCGATATGAGAGAATCCCAACACGAACCTACGTTAGAAATTGGCGAGGACCAAGAAGCTCCAAAGTTCAGTGAGTGTGGTTGGGGCTGGCCAGTCATGGATGACCTGAATATTGGATGGATCCACATCTTGAAGGTGGTCTTCCATACATCTGTCTATTCTATTGGGACCTGGTGGTAGCCAGACTTTAGATCAATCTTACTGAAGTATTTGACCCCCATGAGATGATCAAGGAGGTCGTCAATTCGGGGAATTGGGTACCGGTTTCAGACTATGATTTTATTTAGGGCCCGATGATCAATGCAAAGTCACCAGGTCTCATCTTTCTTCTGCACCAGCATGATTGGGCTCCCAAAAGGCAATGAGATAGGATGTATGTGCCCCTTGTGGAGAAATTTTTGGATATGCCTCTTGAACTCTTCATTTTCTAGTAGAGAGCGCCAGTCATTGGGTAGCGACACACTTGGAGTCATATTGATGGGATGCTTGACCTGGTAGTGCATAGGTACCCCGGTAGGAGAGGAGAAGATATCTGAGTATTCTTCTATGACCTTATCCACTTTCTTCGATTGTGTGGAGAGATCGACCGCGGAGGCCTTGGATGTGGCTGCGATCTTTCGCTCACTCTGAGAGTGAATCACGAAGAAGACAAATTTCCCGGTTTGAGAGATGACCTTCCTGCATTTCTTAGCAGAGATCAAGGAAATAACACTAGGAGGGACTACCTCGGGTATCCTATATAATTTCCTGTTCAAAGTAATAATAACACTACGAGGCCTAGACTCATATACATCATGATGTTTCCATAAGTAGGGTTGTTCCAAAATAACATTACAAACTTCGAGAGGAGAAAAATCACACAATACCACGTCTTTGAAGGGCTTGATGTCGTACAACAGTCGACACTGTTGGTTGACACGAAGATCGCTTCCTTGGCAGAGACATCCAATGGTGTAGGGTTGTGGGTGCGGTGTTGTCGGTAGGACCAACCACTTGATGACCTCTACTGAGATGAGGTTATTCTAGCTACCGCTATCAACGATGAAGTGCAGTGGGGTTCCTTTTACCCACATCTATGAATGGAAGAGGCACTCGCCTTCTTCTGGCTCATCCGGTTCACCAGGCTCTAGCCTGGTGGTAGCAACGGTGGCACTAGGTTCCGTGTCAATAATCTGTCTTCCCCTTTTTGGTTCTAACTCAGAGTTAGAACTTGCATCTAATTCATATGTTTTCACTTCGGCCACCAACGAGTGCTTTGAGCGGAAGTCAACAGTGTTATGCCAAGGGCTCTTATGGAAGTCGCACCACTTCCTGGTATCTTTCTTTGTATTTCCAGTGTCCTTCTTTGCTTGTGGCTTGGACTGGTTGTCCTGATACTTTCCATCTTTTCTCTGTCCTTTGTTCTGTGGGTTGGGGCCACCCCTTCCTATCTTTTGTTGTGAGGGGTTCCCAGGCCCAAATTGTTGCATCTTTTGTTTGAGCTTCTGCTCAATTTTGATGGCATATCGGTAGGTCGCGCCCAAGGACGAGATGTCTAGAAATTCAATTTTGGTTTGGATGTATCTATGCAGAGCACCGTAATACTTGAGCACCAGATGTCGCTCTGAATCTTTGATACCCAGCTTGGTGCGCAAGGTATGGAAGATATTTGTGAACGCTGGCACTGCTTGGTCTCTTTCTTGCCGTAGTGTGGTCCATTTGGTATACAAGTTGTCATAAATTCTGAAAAGGTAGTATTGTTCCTTAATAACATCCCTAAAGGATTCCCAGGTGGTTGTGATTGTAAATAATGAGGGTTCCTCTGTTTTATTTTGCGCACAGAAAGTTTCCCACCAATATTTGACATGGGGAACGACTTTGAGGAGTGAAAAAGTAATATTTTCTCTATTCGAAAAGTTATGGACAAAAAAATACCCTTCTAGTAGATTAAACCACTTGACTACAACATTTGCATCTATATAACCTTCAAATATAGGAATATTGAAGTTGATTTGTACCTTGAAGGGGGTGGCACCTCCGCTCGAGGAAGATGTGTCTCCTGTTGGTAGTCGCCGAAGGATTTGCGCGAAACTATCCATCATCTCATTCCCCTGTTGGTGAGGGCTTCCTCAAGCAAGATTTTGAAAGGATCTCCTGTCCTGTCACATTTATTTTTTCCTGCCATGAGAGGTTGCTTGGGCGTGCGAGATCTTTTGTCCTCAAGAAAAAAAAGCTCGAGACCCAATTCTTTGTACCCTAACCTCATTGGGGACATGCATTAAGATGACAAGGAGAAAACCGCTTTGATACCACTGATTCAGATTTTATGAGCAAAATGAAATGAATACAAATTATTAAAATATAATTAACACAGAATAACAGAGATACAGTAAAACTGGTTTTCTATTCAATAAGGAAATAAGTTGAAACTGTAAAATGCAGCGGAAACCAAGCTTGTTGGAATGTTGGCAGCTTATCTCTGAGAAGAGATGTGATGGTTGTGCTCACTCACAAGAAGATGATTACAATGAGTCTCTGAAGGATTTTTTACAATAAACAGGAATGTCAAAAACCCTAGACATCCAAAAACCTAACCCTAGTACATCAACTTCTTGGGGTCATAACTTTTGCATACGATCTCTGTTTTAGGCGCACAATATCCCGTTGGAAAGGTATCGTTGAGGATATTTATTTTAGGGGATAAATAAGAGCCTTCAAATATCATTAAGAATCATGATTCGTAAGAACCTTCATTTAGGCCCTCAAAATGGCCCCAGAAGTTAAAAACTGCTAAAAATAGTAATTTGTCAAAATTGACAGAAAACTGTTTTGAGTGAGTTGGAAAAGGTGGGTGGCCACCGATATCCACTTGGATCAACATTGGGTCACCTTATGACTTTAAACATTCAAAATTACCCTCTCACATCTCTTGGACCTTGGATGATGGACAAATGAGCTCTCATTTTTTAGATATGGTCATATTGGTTGATAGATGGGAAGGAAGCCTACACTTCTGGATAGTGTACCCATGACATGATAACACTTGGTTTGAGAACATTGCACTTGATGATGATAGGTAACCCCTTGGAGATGTGATGAGACATGTTTTCACTTTGGACGATGACCTTTACACCTTGGATGTTGTCTATTTTGAGGATAACGTTAGATATGTGATGGTCATGATGATGGTGGGGTCAACCCCATCATTAATACATCCTTGGTTGATGACTTGGGGCACTTGACATGACTTTTGATGAGGAGACATGACACTTCACCTTGCTTGCACTACTTGATGAAGAGACGTGGCCTTTGGAGGCCTCCTACACCTTTTTGGAGCATGACATCACCACACATGTGACCTTGGAGGGAATATTTTGGTGTATTAGCATGTTATTATGTTGTTTGAGGCTACTTGAGGGGTCAGCCTAGACCTATCTCACTTGTATCATGGACTTGTTGTATTTGAGGGGATTTGAGGGACTTTAACATTGGGGTTGCCTCATATAAAGAGGCTAGCGCTACCTCCTAGCCAAATCACAACTCAACACTTATGATTCATCATTACTACTTGTATATTCTCTACTCTAATTCGCTACAGAGCTATTGTGCACACTTTTTGAAGGATGATCTTGTTTGAATGGTTTTTATTGTTTTGATGGATGAATGTTGAGGTAGGGTTTCATCATGCATAATGCTTGATCTAGTAAGTGTTCTTATTCAAGTTTTAATTCTTTTTCATGGTGTATTTGGTGGATTCTCTATTAGATGGTTAATTTTTGCATGTTACCTTGTATTCTACGTTCAATTTTGCGAGAAAAACTCAGATGAATTAAGCTTGTTTATCCCCCTCCTTATTTTCATTTTCCTTAATTTGTTGAATCATTTTAGACCTGGTCTAGGGGTTAAGATTGTTTACCCTCCTAGGGTTTATCTTTGACTATCTCAATACCTAGGGTTTATGATGGTATAACCTCTAGGGTTTGACCTAGTTCAAGTAAGGCCTTGTTACTAGACACTAGAGAGAAAAAAAAACACCTAGGGTTTATGATGGTATAACCCCTAGGGTTGGTTTCTGTTAGGTACCAAATGTATTATAATAAGAAGAAACAAAAATATAACAACAAATACCAACGGAACAACAAAATGTAGAGAAACACAACACCAAAATGATACATTTATTGATAGAAAGCAATGTTCACTTGCCTTTTCGAGGGGGCAATCTCAAACAGAGAAACACTCTATTAAAATAATTCTCATGACAAGATTTATCATACCTTCTACTCCTATTTATACTAATTCTATCTTCTAAAGAACATTCCAGAGGAAGTCTTTCTAGAAGAAGAAGTTTCTATTAAGTATTCTTACATTAGACTTGTTCACATTATTAAATAGGCCTTATTAACTAATGTCAGCCTTTATTACATGAAAACAATATTATTATATCTATGTGAGGGGTTAGGGAGGTTAGGTCCCTAACATTCCCTCCCCCTTGAAGAACAACCTTGTCCTCAAGGATTGAGATGATGAAATTGTTGTGGAATGGTGGCTGACTCCTAGGTGGCATCTTCTAGAGTTGTATCTTTTGATTGAACTAACATTTCCTTGATAGTGCACTGACAGAGATAATGCTCTAGTTTTTCCAAGATTTCTTGGGGCTGCAACCAAATGGAACCTTCTTCATCGAACTCAGAGAGACTAGTTTGAGTTTGGCACTTAGTTCCAATCACTTCTTTTAAGCATGATACATGAAAAATAGAATGGAGCTTAGAATGACTAGGCAGAGCTAACTCATAGGCCACTGACCCCACTTTCTTGAGAATTGTATAAGGACCATAAAAATTGGGAGCAAGTTTTTGACAATGTTCAACTTTTAGTGAAGTTTTCTTATAATGTTGCATATGAAGAAACACTTGGTCCCCTTCAGTGAATTGATGTTTGAAACAACCCTGATTTTCTTGTTTCTTCATGCGATTCTAAGCCATGACCAAATTTTCTTTGAGGGTACAAACAATGGTCACTCAGACTGTAAGATTGTTGTCAACCTCCTGAACCTTGGATATACCTAGCCTATATAAGAGAATAGACGGTGGATTTTTCCCGTAGATTGCTTCAAAAGGAGTGATGTGAGTAGAAATATGGTAAGATGTGTTGTACCACCATTCAACTAGGGGTAACCATTGAGCCCATTGATTTTTTCTGTTGGATGCAAAACACCGCAAATATGTTTCCAAACACTTGTTGACAACTTCAATTTGTCCATCAGTCTGGGGATGATAGGCAGTGCTAAGATGCAATTGGGTTCCCTGTAGCTTGAACAATTCTTGCCAAAAATGGTTGGTGAAAGTTGGATCTCATTCATAGACAATAGAATGAGGCATGCCATGAAGTTTGAAGATATTATTCATAAAAAATTGAGCCACTGTGGAGGTAGTGAATGGGTTATGAAGAACACATAAATGAGCATATTTGGAAAGATGATCTACTACCACCATGATGACTGACTTATTGCTCGATTAAGGTAATCCAATAATGAAATCCATAGAAATATCCCTCCAAATAGTATGGGGAATCAAGAGCGGTTGGAGTGTGACAAGAGATTTGACTGTTTCTCCCTTATTGTGTTGACATGCGTCACATTCAACCAAAAATGTGTGGATGTCCTATTTCATACCGTCCTAGTAAAAAGTACGTTTGACCCATTCATAAGTTTTGGTAAATCCTGAATGCACAATTGTTGGTGAAGGATGAAGCTCAAAAATCACTTTGGATTTAAGTTTGTTATAGTAAATTTTTCCTCACCCCATGCAACTTGCTTGGATGGCCTTTCCATTTCCCTATGAAGACTTGAAGTCCCCTTTTGTACTTCCCAGAGCCAAAAAAATCATATTTTTCCACATATATGTGCCCTACTAGTTAGACAACATGTGTATACGTAGGTTGCACCACTACAACCCATGTACATCAGGTTTGGTGCTCAAAATTAAAAATTGTTTCGGGTTTCCATGTCACGTCATGAGATCCATGATCCTTGACCTTCCATATACTAGAAACATTCCGACTCGGCCCTTCAATTCCATTTGAAGGATATAAATTGAGCCATATCCAACCGTGTAAGAAGAGATAATTCAACTTTTGAGAGAAAAGATACTCTGGAGAAATTTTCACTTCGCATTGAGTTTGCATCCCTTTTTCCTTTAAAGTCTGAACACATTGTTCATCCCCCAATCTCTTCCCTCTTTGATGGAGAACCTCATTGTCTCCCATATATGAGATTGTCTTTGGTGGAGGATTGAAGTGGTGGAGGCCTAGCTAGAAGGGACTTAGTTTCTCGGTTCCGAGATATAACAACACAAAAGTTTGTCATTTGTATACTTATATTTATTATTTTAATAGAAATACTATTTTCTCGTCCAATTGTAATCTTCCAAATATTTGAATTATTATTCCATGGGCTTATTTTTCATGTATGTTAATGGATTATGCTATTTTATGTGCTAACATTATATATTATCACCATATGCTTGCGTTTATTGGTTGTTGAGGACAAGTTGTAGGTATAAAGCTTTGAGTTGCGTGCTCAACGGTGGTCTTCATCGAACATCCAAAAGAGGTAGGATTTTTATCTTGTCTTGTTAGCATTTTCATTTATATAGCATAATTGGGATTAGAGTTGATTTCTGCAACCATTCTGTCTATTGTATTTTACCCCATGTCATAGTGATATTTTCCTCGTAGCATAATTAGCGAGCATATTGGGGATTGAATCTTCTTTTTGGGGTTTGGAGTGTTTTTCTCCTTGACTTGCTCTCTGTTAGCTTGAATTTCCTTGTCGCTTGATTGCTTGAAAACCTAGTTTTACTTTGCATATGATTTTCTTGTCCCTTTCCTTGCCATGGTGGTGTTTTAATACATATACACAAGTTTTCCCTTGATAGACGCATATATACATGAGCTGTCCTTCTATAGGGCGCGTACATACATGAGTTTTTCTCAAACAGTCGTGTACATCAACTTTTTTGCTTACTGGTTGAGTTTGGTGTTTGTTGGGTGAGTTTGGTTGGTTGTTGAGTCTTCCTGGGTCTCTGTCCTAGTTGTTGAGTGCTTACAGAGTGATAAGAAACCTTCTTTTTGTTGAATTTTCAGGCGGTTTTGTTTCTTATCATATTTTTCATTGGTTGTCCTTGCATATTGGTATGAAGTGTTTGCTTCTTGGTATCATGCTTGGCTTGTTTCTTTTTTCTTGCAGTAGGGTCTACATATCAAGCTTCTTTTTAGTCCTTGCATTTTCGTTTCTTTATATCGAAAATATAAAAAAAAAATTCTCATTTTGCATTATGGAATTTGATCTTTTGGGTTCTTATTATTGATATTGATACATATGGAAATATTTCATTTTATTGAAATTGTAGAAGTTGAATTGAAAGTTGCATTTTGAAAATCTTACCATCTTTTGAGAATTGAATATTAGGACTTAACACTTTGTTTATATTCATTTCTTTGATATGCTGAGTCATAATATCATCAGTTTCACGACCACATCTCTTGAGTAAATAAAGCCATTAAAAGTAACGTTGATTAACTAAAATTGATTAGAAATGATTTTATTTCTCAGAGTACACAAACAAGCATAGGATATAGGGCCATGGAATAGGATTTTGTGAATAAAATTCTCCAAGGTTATTAAACTCAACATATGTGTTTGACCGATGAGTGGTGAAATCCATTGTGTAATTAGTGACGTCAGGACACTCCTCTCACACTAAATTTAAGCACGAGGTCGCGCGAAGTTGGTTGCAGAGATAGCCCTCTAATACCTTCTTAACGTCAGAGATATTTATGGGGATGTATCCATATTTGGGGGTCTTGCTAGTACCTTTACCTCTGTGAGAGGCGATGATTTCAAGATTTTGGGCTTTGTTACCCTACCCATACGGTGGACCTAACTTATGACTGTTCACCTACGCATTGGTTATATCGTGGTGGCTTTAGTTGCTTGACATAGGTAGCCACATAGGTTACTTGTAGGGGTTATTCTGTAGGTACTCTGAGTTAGATAAGGGTCAGGCACCACACATCCTTTATGGAGGATTACCTCTCTGGGGGGATCTGATCGACTGTGTTTTTAAGCCCATGAGGGCCCTTAATTGATTTTGATACCTCCGATATTTTGAAGGGAGTCTCAGGCCCCTCTTGGGTGAGGCATACCTACTCTAGTGTGGGAGGCCCCTTTTCAACTACTATATCTTGTTTGTGTGCATTTGGCCCTTTTGTTTATTTTTGGTGTGCTCTTTGATTGTTAGTTGGCCTTAGGATTTGTTTTTATATCTCAAGTCTTGATTCATAGTGGAGCCAAACCAGCTTCCTCGTAGGTCTCGCTGTTTGTTGAAGTTACCACCATACCTTGAGTATTTTCCTTCTAAAAGGCGTAAAGTTATTAAACGTGGTACACATACCTCCACCTAGCATACTTGTGATTATGAAATTATGAGTATTGAGTCAAGTTCGAAAGACATTGGGAGTCCCTCAACTCCTATACCTTATGTGGTTAATGGGACTCCTTCAACTCCTTCAACCGCTACAGTTGTAGTGCCAGAGGTTCCCATCATCACTACTATCTGGCTTGTGGTTGCTACTCAACCCACAGTAACGAACCATTTTGGGTCTCTTTTTGGTACACCTAGATACAATGCTCAGTCCATATCTTCGGTCTCTAACCCTTTCTCTTTTGGTATGACGAATATGACATCGCAACTTTCATCTTCCATTCCAATGAATAATACAAATCCTAGTATTGGACCTAGGGGCATGGCTCCTCCACATATTTCACTCTCCTTTGGTGGAGCTCATATTCCCCAAACGACTCCTACAACTGGAAGCCATCCTCCTTTCCCTCCCGGGTCTAATCCTAGTCTCAATGCTCCTGGATGGAGTAATCAACCGGGCAGACAAGCCACCTCTTATATTACGTCCTTTCCACCTTCCTCTTCCACACCAATTATGACCAAAAGAATTGGTATGACGAATCCACCTCTATCCTCCAGATTTCCACCCGGAGGGAGTCAGTTTCATGCTATTGGAAAACCCCATCTTGGAGCCACTCCAGTTGAGGGAAATGTTTATTACCCTCATTATATTGTTTCTACAGGTATGTTTCCCACTCAACCTCTTAGGAATTACTTTGGAAGAGGATATTACCATACCAGACAGGGACATGGTGTATACCAGAACCCTGGATGGTCTACAGTCCCTCATCACAATATTTCCCGAGAGCATGGGCTCAGATGCCGCTACCTCAGCTCCCTTTTCTGGACACACTTAATTTTCCATATTTTTCGAGATTAATGAATGACCTGGTGCATCATGATCTATCATGGCTTCTCATTCCCACCAAGGTTCCTTCAGACATTCCAAAATTCGAGGGAAAGACTAGCGAGGATCCAGGTGATCACCTTACTACTTTTCATCTTTGGTGCTCATCCAATTCCCTAAATGACGATTATATTCGTTTGAGACTGTTTTAATGCACCCTCATGGGGGTTGCAGTGAAATGGTACATTGAGCTACCATGGGGAACATACGAAAATTTTAATCAGATGGTTTTGGTCTTTCTCAACCACTTCCAGTTGTTGGTTCATTACGATGCTGACATAGAAATTTTGTCGGCCTTCCGCCAAGATAAGGCCACACATATCTAAAACCATATCTAAGAGTGGTGTAGACGAAAGAGGTTGATCAAAGCCTACATTCCTCCAGGGTTCATGTTGGAATGGTTCCTTAAATCCCTATTTCCTTATATTTCGAAGGATGTTTCTACATCTGGGGTAACGTCTGAGGAATAAGCTATTTTCAAATCCCATCAATTGGACCTCATATATGTTCAATCTTGGATGTTATATGAAATTCTTACGCACCGCGATACAATTACGAACCTAGACAAAATCCCGGGCCTCATGTCGATGGCATCATAGGCTCTTCAAATGCTAAGTCTACAGACTTGGTGACAAACCAGTTGAAGGAGTTGTCTCTAAACCAATGTAGAGAAGGACAAGCTTCATGTTCATCCCCCATTCCTAGTCAGTCGGTGGATGTGCACTTTGTATATTCGTCGACCAACCCAAATGGTAACCAGAAACTAGGAGGGAATAGAAAGAAAAGACAAGTTAATAATCATAAGGGTGGGAGGAATAATAACAAACCCAAGGACAACGCTAACAATGATAGATCGAATAACAATTCTAGTGAGGGAAAGAAAGAAAAGTGGAAGGTGAAATTTCCTTGTAAACTTTGTAAAGATGATCACCTTACCCACTTATGCCCCAAACCTGAGGAAGCCTTGAGGCTCTTATCTCAACCGCCTGTTGTGTTGACCAATTCATTTCCACATAATCAACACATGGCTTCGAGCTCCTCTAACGCCAGAAATGCATCGAGTGGGAATCAAAACCCCTCGGCGCATGAAGGTGATCATATTTTCATTAATATGGTCATGTATCAGATTGATGTAGCCAATCGATCTCTTGATTACGGTTCTTCAAAGACTGGTCCAGGTCTAGAGTCCCCCCCTCCTCCGGAAACACCTTTGCAGATCGAAAAACTAGAGCCTTCGCCACGTATTCTGAAAGGATTACTAAAACACTCTGATCATAATCCCAATGCCAGAGCTTCCCAGAACTATTCGATTATCAAAGATCTGGGTCAAATCCCTTGTGAAATGTCAGCTTTGGAGGTGATCTAGACATTTCCTTCACAGAGGAACGCCTTGCTATCTTCTTTAGGAGCTCTAGAACTGTGTGGCTCAAAGGTTATCAAGTTTGAAATCATGGATGTTAAGCCTCACTTTCCTTACCATGTGGCCTTTCAAATCCATGTGGATTATACGAAGTATACCATCAAACACATTGTTATTGATGAAGGTGTTGCAACGTGCGTGATGTCCCTAACCTGTTGGAAATCCATTGGATCTCCAACTCTCTCTCAATCTATGACTATGTTGACTGCATTTGATGGTCATTCTTTCTGACCCCACAAAATTCTTCCCACCTTTCCAGTCCAGTTAGGTGGAAAGACAATGGAGGTGGATGATGCGCCCCTTGACCATAATTTATTACTAGGGCGTAATTGGACTTATGCCCTGATCGCAATCGTGTCGTTTGTTTTCTGCACTTTATGTTTTCCTCATGAAGAAAAATAGTGACGATTGATCAGTTATCCTTTGTGCATGCTCGTCCTAATGCATCGGTTGGACCTTCGATCCCAATGATCGACAATTCTCAGCCGACAACTGAGGATATTGGTGTCGGGATGTATTCCTCCCTCATGGGTACCTTTGATTTCATGGCACCGATTCATCACATTTATGCCATGTCCAGTAGGTCTTCTTCATCGATGAGGTTTGTTCCTTTCTACACTTTGTATTTCAACGATTCTTGGATCCTACCTTCCCCGAACATGTTCTATGAAGGTCAGTTACATATTGGAATGGAAATGCCACTGTCAACAACAAAGGCTGCGTATCAGGCTGCTCTTGACTCTACTGTTGACCCAGATCCTGTATCCTCACAGATGGACGAGGAGGATCCCATTCTACAACCCATATGGGCCACCTCATTGTCTTGTTCACATGATTTCCTAGACGATACTTTACCTTCGGATGAAGCCATCTTAGAGGCCATGAACGGTCTTGATAGGCCATGGGATGATATGCATCATCTCTCTTACTTCCTCCCACAACTTGTTAGGATCGAACATGACTATTTTAGATCTACCTTGAGTTAGATGGTCAGTCATGTCGTGGTTCCAATAGATACACATGGAATTTATGTCGAAGCAAACATAGTGAATATTTATCCTATCATCACGATCAACATCTCTCGAATTCCTGGAAAAATTGAAAATGTATATATCAGTGCATATTGTTCACCTAAAGAAATTCATATCTACATCGATCTCTTCAAACAATTTAGTGATGTATTCACTTGGTCATAAGAAGATATGTCAGGAATCGACCCTCACATTGTCGAACATGAGATCAATACTTACCCGGATGCTAGACCTCTTCGATAACGCCTTAGAGTTGTTAATCCTAGGAAGGCTCCTGCTATTAAGGCAGAGGTAGAGAAACTACTTAATGTTGGTTTCATCTACTTGGTTCCATTGAATGAATGGGTGTCCAACCCCGTTCCCATGAATAAGAAACAAGGAACCACCTGCATGTGTATGGATTTTTGAGACATGAACAAGGCTTGTCCTAAAGACAACTTCCCGACTCCTTTCATTGATCATATTCTTGATGAGTGTGCGAGAAGCGAGGTTTTTTATTTTATGGATGGATTTTAAGGATATAATCAAATTCAGATCAAACCCGAGGATCAACATAAGATGACGTTTATTTTTCCTTGGGGTACTTTTGCATACCGGAAAATGCCTTTCGGCCTTAAAAACTCTGGATCAACCTTCCAACGAGCCATGAGCTTTTATTTTCACTATCTCAAGAATATTGTCGAACCTTACCTTGATGATATCGCTGCTCACTCTCACAAGAGAGTAGATCACTATACTCACCTTCGCTTAGTATTTGGGAGATGTCGTTATTATTGCATCTATTTAAACCCTCACAACTGCATCTTTTTCATTAGGGCTAGCCGTATTTTAGGATTCTTAGTCTCTAAGCATGGGATCATGGTGGATCCTATGAACTTTGAGGCAATACTTCGATTTCCTCCCCCGTGCAACATTCGTCAACTTCAAGGTTTACAGGGGAAGGATAACTTCTTGTGTTGGTTTATAGTGAACTATGCCAATATAACTAAGGGTTTCATGCGTCTTTTGAAGAATGATACTCTATTTATATGTGATGCGTGAGCCTAGGAATCCTTTAATTCTCTTAAGAAATCCTTGGTATCGATGCCTCTGTTGAAGCCTTCAGATTACAGTAGAAATTACTTGCTTTATATCGCCACGTCTGAAGGGATGGTTGGTATGGTTTTGGTTCAGGAGGATAATGAGCTCCACGAGCACATTTTATACTACTTTAGTCAAAACTTAGTCAGTACTGAATTTAAATACTCTCACATTAAGAAGCTAGCCTTGGTTGTCGTACACACGGTTCAAATATTACGACATTATTTATTGCTTTGAAAAATTATTGTAGTTGCTGATATCAATCCATTTCAATATGTCCTTACCAGGTGTATCATAAGGGGAAAATACAATAAGTGGATTGTTATTTTGCAAGAGTTTGACCTTGATTTTTCTTCAACAAAATCTAAGAAATTGCTAGTTTTTTCCGAGTTGATATCATAATTCCCTCGATTGGATGAGGACGTCATTCATGAAGATTCATTTAGGGATGAACATATTTTACTTATCTCATATTCATACCCCTAGTATGGAGATATTTTGATTTATCTTCAAACCTTGAAGTTACCCCAACATCTGTCGAGAGACGATCGATGACGCATACGACATCAAGCTAAAAACTAACTTATCTTCGGCGAAAATTTGTATTGTCGAAGAGTGGATAATATATTGTGTCATTGCTTGAATCATGAGGAAGTTGAGTTCATTCTTAATGACTATCATAGTGGGGCTTGTAGTGGTCATCTATCTAGTCTTGCGACAACCCAAAAAATATTATGCGTTGGTTATTTTTGGCCGTCAATTTTTAAAGATTGTGTCGAAGTGGTCAAGAAGTGTCACCCTTTCCAAGTGTTCGCTTGGAAAATGCACTCTCATCCATCCCCTCTTCACTGAGTCATCATTGTCGATCCCTTCACCAAGTGGGGGGTGCATTTTATGGACTGTAACCCAACTTCAGCTGGGGGGCATCAACATATTATCATGGTCGTGGATTACTTCAGTAAATGGGTAGAGGGAATTCCTACCATTAAGTCTGATGGTAAAACTACCACATTCTTCGTATTCAACCAAATTATAGCCCGGTTCAGAATCCCAAAGGAGATTGTCACTGATCATAGAAGTCACTTTTAGAATGAAATGATGAAGGAGTTAGCATAAAAATTGGGGTTTAAACATGGTCATTCTTCCCATTATTATCCCCAGGAAAATTTTCAAGTAGAGGCTGTGAACAAATCTCTCAAGACCATCTTGCAAAAAACTGTCAGTCAGAGTAAATATGACTGACATCTAATGCTTTACCTTGCGTTTTGGGCATATCGAACCTCGGTTAAGACTTTCACCATTTTTTCTCCTTTTCAGTTAGTACACAGTGTGGAGTCGATCTTTCCGATTGAATGCAAAATCCCTTCCCTTAAACTGACAATTCAGCTAATACCTGACACATCCTATCTCAAAGAACGCCTCGTACACCTAGAGCACCTATATGAATAGTGTCGATATGCCTCTATGACTATCGAAGTGAATAAACGACATGTTAAGGTTAAATATGATAGGTTTGTCTATCCTCGGAAGTACATTGATGGTGACTTGGTCCTCTTGTATGACCAAGCCAAAGAACTATTGGGGGAAGGCAAGTTCAACCCCATGTGGCACGATCCTGATATTGTGCGACGTATTTTAGAAAAAGGAGCCTACAAATTGGAAGATTATGAAGGGAATATATTGGTTGAGCCCAAAAATGGGCTCTAACAGAAAATATATTATGCTTGATCCCTCAAGCTTGGGTGTGACTCTTTGTATACTATTGTATCTTAGTGTATATATATCTTTTCCTTTGTGTCACCGACTTGCTTATTAGGTTTTCCATTGGTTTGGAGATGTCAATGGAGTCTTCAGTTTTCTTAGGATTCGCAGATGGTGCCAGTCGTCATACACAGAACTTGGCTTCCACCACATGGGTCATTTACTCACCCGAGGTCCAACTTGTGTCTTCAGGTCGCATTTTTTTGAAGCCATCAATGAATAATGTGGTTGAGTATAGCGCCATTATAGAGATTTTACATGACGTCATTTCACATGGTGTTCGATATTTATAAGTTCGCTTGGACTTTCAGTTATTCGTATGTCAGTTAAATGACAGTTACCATGTGCAAAACCCTACTCTACTTCAACGGTTCCTACGGGTACGAATTTTGGAAAGATACTTTGATTTTATTACTTATAATCACATACGTAGAAGTTCTAATTATGTATCCAATGCATATGCTAATTATGTTTTAGATTTCCATTTGTCACATAACGAAATATAAAAACATTGGTCCTCAACTTTACTTATATATGTTACAATGTGTACATTGGTGAATGCTTTTTTTTATTTAATTTAGTTATGTGACAAATGTTAATCTAAAACATAATTAGCATATGCATTAGATACATAATTAGCATATGCATTGGACACTCTTCCGGCATCTCGCAAACATCGTACTGTGCTATCATGATACACATACGACACCACATACATAGATTCCATGGTCATATATGTATGTATATATATACATACATATATGACCATGGCATCTATGCCTGTGGTGCCGTATGTGTATCATGATAGCACAGTACGATGTTTGCGAGATGCCGGAAGAGTCACACCCATGCATGGGGCACACCCACCACCTGTCATTGCATAGCCTCTGGTAGATCCTCCACCTGAACCATAGGAATCGTGTGCGTCAAATGAGACAGGTTCCCTGCACATTTTGTAGCACTCTATCTGCATCTCTCCGGTTCCTCCGCCAATGTCGTGGGAATCCATGTGGTCATTGCGGACCCACATCTGCATGACAAGCCAGTTGTTAATACTTGATACCATACAAAAATATTTGCGTTTTTTTATTCTTTTTGAAAACACACAACAAATAAAATATTCAAAAAAAATTTCATGCCGATATCACCATAGGCGGAGCTTGGTGGCAGAGACATATCTGGATCCCCTCTGTAATCAATCCCAGCATAGGGTTAGTTGTCAATGGCTATCACCTGTTGATGCCACAAGAAAAATAACTCATCATTGTAGGGGGTTGATACCCTACCACCACCTCCTAACCTCCTTTTCATGTTGGTCCACCATGACATGGATGGATCGCGCAGTCCAGGTGGAATGATTTCCACTCTAGGGATCAAACCTGGAACCCACTCAAAGAAAAAACTACACAAGATGGATGCAAACCCAAAGTTTCTCTTTCTCCCTTGTTTGCAATCTATAAGTTGACTCTTCATGTTAGTCACCAGTGAGGTACACCATTCATAAAATGTGGATTGCAAGCACTCCACTGCGTAGAACATGAGTGGCCTTGAATCCTGGTGCAACGAGGCCAACCCAGAGATCTGTGTAAGGACAAGAACGAAAATATTCAAACTCGAGTTTTCGATCGTCCCGATGGGGAGTTGGATCCCTACTTTGTCTATTCCTACAACACAATGGGTGGCAATGTAATCCTCTATGTTCATACCAGCCCCAACCCCCTAGCTTTGAGATTCACCACCTCGCCCTAGCAAGACAATCCTGTGAGAAAATATATTTCATATACTTCAATTCTCAATGGTTGCCCATCGATATTGAATGCCTTTGTCTTCGAATCCCAGAAGTTTCCTAGCATTTGTAGTATCATCACTTGAGCCCTTAACCCTTTGAGAGCCCAAAATTTGTATAGGCCACATATTTTTAGATCCAGTTGGGCCCCCACATCTCTTTCTGTTGATGCATCCACTTCCTCATCTTCCCTCTCTCTCCATTCAAGCACCATCCTGCAAAAGGAAAACTTTTTTTTGAGTTAAATCCATCAAAAAACTTGTTTCCAGACTTGTACGCAGGTTGCAGTGTTAACAGTCGCATGTAGGGCCACATATACGTGGGTAGAATTTTCATTTCCCACATACATGTCTCCATATATGCGACCCGATGAAAGATAGCTCACATACACCCTAATTTGTATGTTTCACCCTCAAATGCTCAAAAAATGAGGACTTAATTTAAAATTTAAACCACTAGAAATGAAGAGGAGAGGAAGGGAACTTACTTGGTCCAGACGATTGTCAATTCCATTGATTGTAGCTCCCTCAATCAGCACTTGAAGATCGTGGGAAAAATAGTCCAAAATACATTATGTGGGTAAAAAATTCAAATGGTATGGTAAAATTGGTTATTTTTACTATTAGTAGAAAAATTTTATCCACTTTATATAGTTTATGCTATTTTTTGGACCTAGTGGACTAATAGTGCAGTGGAAGGAGTTGGTTTTGGTGGTTTTGTCTAGGGATTTTTGTGGTTTCTAGCATCACACCACCCATTCATGCCTTCGGTAGGAACTTTTTGTCCCTAGCATATAGGATAGGTTCTCAATCCATTTTTCATATTTCCATTTTCCTATGACTATGATCCATATGCCTTAGGTACGAACCCATTTATTAGTGACACATAACCTTCATACTGCTACTAGAAGTGTCAGTATTGAATGGTAGAGGCTTACCAAACATGGGTGCCCTGGTTAGAACCTTTATGCCATTTGGTGCCCATGAAAATATTATTCCATAGGACCGAGAGTCCCTTATAATTCTGATATGAATTTGCATTCAAACCTCATATTCTTACTCATAAGAATTCTGACGTTCACCTATGGGACTCCCACCGAGTCTTGTTTAAGCTCTTTTCTGACTCTCTCAAAAGTGAGAAGATTCTCGAGTGAACTTGTCTCTTTCACACTCGTTAAATAGATTTGAAAGGATGTCTATTTGGTGTAAGTTTAACCCTTTTTTGGACCAAGTATACTAATTTGAAAAAAGGAATGCTCTAGTCAACATTGGCTAGAAGAGTTCTCCCAGGTATTTTTTTATACTTTTTCAGGCCTAGGGGAATAAATTTACGAAAAAGGACATTCTTTGGAGTTAATTTGTAATTGAATGTCATCCTCTTGCTTGGAGTATTGAGCCTATTATTGGTTCCCTCTTTCTCTTTATAAGCTTATTACCTTAGCAATTTGCACCACCAACCAAGCAAATCCTTGTTTATATCCTTTGCAACTTGACACCCTGTACCCTAAGAGGAAACATTCCCCCGAGTGTCCATGCCCTGCATGCACTTCCTTGCATTGATCATAGGTATGTTCCACTATTTGGAGCTAGTTTCTTACACGTGACACTCATTTCCTCTCTTGTATCATAGCATTCATTTGTCTATGAAAAAATAAAAAAAGATGGGTGGGAAAGGAATATTATTTTATGTTGGCAACAATTGTGTCTCCTTTGAATAAAACAAAAAATTTTGAGTTCACTTGTCATTTAGAGTTTGGGTTTAGCATGAACTTAGGAAGTTGAGCTCGTTACTTGGAGTTTACTCCTACGACCGATTATTCTACCAGTCCCTATGGAGAGTTTTATTGATGCCTCTTGCATCACAAAGTTTCATCATTAAGTCTATGTTGTCGGATTCCTCCGTATGTCTCATGCTCTTGTTCAAAGGAGGTCTATAAGACTGTGTCATCCATTCCTCAGAACTCTTGACTTTTCATGTTTTCCATACCCTCAGTGTGTCTCAGAGTTAGATGAAGTTGTATTCCTACCATGCACCCTAGTCCTACATTCATTATAGGTAGGTAACCTTGAACCCATCAATCAACATCTCCTTAATATTGGTCACTGACTGGGGGGTTTCCCTTGAATTCGACGACAATAAATATATTCACACATTGGGATTATTGCAGTGTCTTGGATTCCATTATCCGTATTGGTGGTTTCCTTGCCTTTTTCAACAACCTTCCTTATTGGTTTCTATTCAGAGGGTCTTTTTCATGCACTACTTGCATTTGGTACATGCAAAAGGCGCACGGTTTCGTTGGTTCGTGAACATCCTCTTCGTCCGATTTCCTCAAAATCATCAATAAATTTCTTTGTACCTCATGCTAATTGATGATAGATTCCTTAATTCTCTCCTTTCAGCAGGTCTCCTTCCATTGACTTCATCTCATCTATTCTAGAAACGAGGCCTAGAGTCCTATGAGTACCTAGAGGCTTGCAGTCACCAATGGTAGCTTCTCTCACCATCGATAGTTGGGAATACATCATTGTCTCCTTATTGATGGATTATTCAAATGTTAGACCTCAAAACCTTTATTCACACTTGTAAGAATGTACTTGGTTCCTTGATACCTACTTTCATTATCGATAGGTTGTATCGCATTTGTTAATGGTATACCTTAATGACCGGTAATAAAACGAATTATCATTGTATTCAACCTCAAATCCTCTATTCACATGATGTATACTTGCACCTTTGGCAGATCATGTAGAAGACATGAAGACATCAATTTATAGTAGCAACTTTCCTGAGTTGTTGCTATCGTTCATTGGACCAATACCTATATGACTTCAGTGATCATGGGATATCAGATTGTACTCCATTATATATAGATATCTTCAGATTGATTTTGAGAATGGTTTCCACTGGGCCTTGTTCGTGACTATGATAGCCTATGGCATGTGTCTACTTTGTATTTCCTAATCATGGACATGAACAACTATTTGGTATATTTCCACATGGATTTGCAGTGTAATTCAAATTGGCAGCCATGTGTACAAAGTCATCATAGATTGTAATATTCTCATGAGCAACTAGTTCTTCCAATTGAGTCTCCATTACTCCACTTATTGGAATTATAATATATTTCGGCCATCATAGATACTCCTTTGACCTCACACATTAGGGGGCATATTTTATAGCAATTTTTGCCTCACCCCATGCAACTTGCTTGGATGGCCTTTCCATTTACCTATGCAGAATTGAAGTCCCCTTTTGTGATTCCCAGAGCCAAAAAAACATATTTTTCCATAGATACCTGTCATACCAGTTAGACATCATGCGTATACTCAGGTTGCACCACTACATCCCACATACATCAAGTTTGTTTCTCAAAATTAAAAATTGTGTTGGGTTTCCATGTCACTTCATGAGATCCATGATCCTTGACCTTCCATATACTGGAAACATTCTGAATTGGCCCTTTAGTTCCATTTGAAGGCTATAAATTGAGCCATATCCAAGCCGTGGAAGAAGAGAGAATTCAACTTTTGAGAGAAAAGATACTCTGGAGAAATTTTCACTTCACATTGAGTCTTTATCCCTTTGTCCTTTAAAGTTTGAACACATTGTTCAGCCCCCAAGATCTTCCCTCTTTGATGGAGAACTTCATTGTCTCCCATATATGAGCTTGTCTTTGGCGAAGGATTGAATTCTTGGAGGCCTAGATGGAAGGGACTTAGTTTCTCGGTTCTGGGACGTTATGGCATGAAAGTTTGTCATTTGTATACTTCTTTTGATTATTTTAATAGAAATAATCTTTTCTCATCCAATTGATATCTTTCAAATATTTGAATTATTATTCCATGGGCATATTTGTCATGTATGTTAATGGATTATGTTATTTTATTTTCTAACATTATATATTATCACCATATGCTTGTGTATATTGGTTGTTTAGGACAAGTTGTAGGTATAAAGCTTTGAGTTGCGTGCTCAACGATGGTCTTCATCGAACATTTGGATGAGATAGGATATTTATCTTGTCTTGTTAGCATTTTCATTTATATAGCATACTTGGGATTAGAGTTGGTTTATGCAGTCATTCTATCTGTTGTGGTTTACCCCATACCATAGAGATATTTTCCTCGTAACAAAGTTGTGACTGTTTGCATAAATGCAGAAGACCTTTGTAGCAAATCTCTTCATTGCACCAAGAGTATCCTGGATAATCTTGAGAGGGGTGTTGCAATTGTTGGATCATGCAATAAAGTTTGGGGTCTTGAAGCCATTCCTGGAAAACAACTTGTAGCCAATATGGTACAATGAATGAGAGGGAAAAGAGGGACCCTTCTTCTTCATACTTATATAAAAGAGTGTCATCAACCACATTCTATTTTCCCTTCTTGTATATGATCTCATAATCATATCCAAATAGCCTGGTCACCCATTTTTGCTTCTCTGAGGATGAAATTCGCCGCTCCAGAAAATACTTGAGGCTCTAATGGTAATTTTTAATTTGGAAACGTTGCCCCAATAAATAAGGACACCAGAGATCAATGACATGTATATTATCCAACATTTCATTTTCATATATTGATTGGCCCAATTGTCTCTCTGAAATTTGTTTTCTAGTGAAATCCAAATTCTCTCCATCTTGCATGAGGACTGCCCCGATTCCTTTCCCTAAAGCATCACATTCCAAGACAAAAGTGTTGGTGAAGTCGAGAAGTTCCAACATATAAGTTGCGCATATAGTCTCTTTCAAGGCTTGGAAGGATTGATTAGCTGCCAGAGCCCAAGTGAAAGCATTTTTTTTAAGAAGAGAAGTGAGAGGTGTTGCAATTTTTCCATAATTTTGAACAAAATTGCGATAATAGCTCGTTAAACCCAAAAAACCATGCAAGATCTTAAGATTTTTAGGGTGAGGCCATTCCTTTATAGCTTCAATTTTCTTAGGATCCACCCATACACCATCCTTTCCAACAATATGACCTAGGTACTGTACTTTTAAGGATCCAAAGGCACATTTAGATTGTTTGAGGAAAAAATTGTGCTGAGAGAGTATATGGACAACTTGATCCACATGGGTGAGAAAGGCTTTCCAAGTTTTACTATATATGAGAATATCATCAAAGAAAAATAATACAAAATGATGGAGGAAAGGAAGAAAGACGTGATTCATGAGGCTTTGGAAAGTGAAGGGAGCATTACAAAGGCCAAAGGGATTGAACAAGAACTCATAGTTACCCTCATGAGTTATAAATGTAGTCCTGGGAATGTCTTCTTGTTTCATATGTATTTGGTGGTATCTAGAATGAAGATCAAGTTTAATAAAGTATTGAGCACCACTCAATTCATCTAACAAGTCAGCAATGACAAGAATGGGAAACTTTTATTTGATGGTGATTTTGTTGAGGGCATGAAAGTCAAGACACATGCGCCAAGTTCGTACTTTCTTGAATACCATGACCATATGAGAAGAATAGGGGTTGGTACTAGGATAGATAACACCCACTTCGAGCAATTCTTGAATAATTTTCTCATTTTCATTCTTCTTGGAAAAGGGATGACAATAAGAGAGAACATTGGGAGGAAGACTACCTGTTCTGAGAGGAATGGAATGATCATGGATTCCACGTGAAGGGGGAATTCCCTAGGGAGTGGTAAAAACAACTTGGTGTTGGGAGAGTATAGATTGGAGGTTGGGATGGACAGAGGGTGTCTCAATGGCTTGAATGGAATGGAGTTGGGAGATAATTCTCGACTGATATTTCTTTGAAGAGATTATCCATTCGATGGGAACCAATGATATCAGGGGAGCTTGCGATGAAGACTTGGAACTTATAATATTGTCCCTCCTGTTGGAATTGCATGGTTAATTCCTTAAAACCCATGAGAATGGGGATGAGAGTGTGTAACCATTTTGCATCGAGCACAATGTCACAACCACCCATGTCAATAACAAACATGTGACATTTTAGGTGGTACTAGCCAATTTGGAGTTGCACATTTTCACAACATCCCCCACATTTCATGGAACCGCCATTGGCAATCAAAACTTAAAAATTGTTGATTGCGTGGATATAGCAATTGATTTCTTGGGAAATGCGGCGATGAATAAATTATGGGTGCTACCACTATCAACAATGATGATGACTTTCTAATTCTTAATGTAACCAATTAACTTGAGGGTTTGGGCAGCAAAGAAGCCAGTAAGGGCATTTAGTGAAATCATCGGTTCAAATTCTGGTGGATCAGAGGGTAGGGTAAGATCAGTTGGTCAGGGTAGCTCATCCACAAGGGAAACATCTACCTACTCTTCAGAAACATCCTCAGACATAGCCATAAAAATATTGTGTTCCTTACACTTGTGTCCTGGGAAATATTTTTCATCACAATTATAACAAAGACCCTTGAGTTGGCATTCAACCATTTATGCCCGAGTGAATTTCTAGATCTTGAGGGGAGTTGCAGGAGGGGCGAGATTGGTGGGTTTAGGGCGGGGAAGAAAGGAGGTTTTTCTGATATGGGAGGAGACAATATGTTGTTCTTCCTTGGCTCATTTAATAGCTTCCAACCAAGTTTGGGGATGTTCTATTAGGATGTGGTCATGGATTTCATCCTTTAGGCCACTGATAAAGCATTCCTGGAATAAGGCATCTAACATGTCCTCCATTATGAAATATAAGTGCTCAAAGGCAACGATAAAATCTTCCATTGTCCCATACTATTTCAAGTTGGTCAAATGACCTAAATGGTGGGTGTCGGTGTCAAAGCGTTCATAAATCTATGTAACAAATTGTGTCCAAGCAACATACCCTTGGCATTCATTTCTATGCCATTTCCACCATTTCCAGCGTTTCATATCTAGATAGAGTATACTATAGAGAAGTTTTGACAACTCATTAACAATGTCATGCAAAGAGAAATAATGTTCCACCAACTCGCGAGATCCAAGCCATCGAATTTGTTCACCTCAATTCTAGGAGGGCATAGGTTTCGATGAAGGTGATTGGAATGAGGACCTTGGAAATGGGAAGAGTCAGTGTCTTCATGATAGGAAGGTTTTTCAGAAGAGGTAGGGTTCAAGGTGTGACTTATCAATTGGTCGAGTGTGCCTTTGATGTATTTGATTGTGGCACATTGGTCCTAGAAGATATGAACAAAGGAATTGATCTTTCTAATGTTGGAATTTATGGTCTTGATGTCCTCCTTGTTATAGGTATTGTTGGAAATCAAGGTATTGAGTTCTTGGGCATGGGTGGCTTCCATTTGGGTAGAGGAAAAAATGGGCAGGCGGGTCTGCACTAATTTTTTTTACAGGTGAGTGGTATCACAATAGACATGGAAAAGAGATGAATCAAATGGGATAGGTGGAAAATAAGGGTGCGAGAAAGGGTGGGTGAGACCACATAAAAATTATGACAAGTGACAGGTACCACGATGATTAGGGTGAAAAGGGAAATCCAATGGGATAGGTCCCAAATAAGGGTGTCGAGAAGGGGGTCGGGTCCACGAAAAAAAAAGTCTTAAAAATGATAGGTACCATGACAATTAGGGCGAAGAGATGAATCCAATGCGATAGGTCTTGAATAAGGGTGCAAACGAGACTATTATATATATATTTTAACTTCTGCAGAGTTATACTTCAACTTGAATAATACTGCAGTGACGAATGTCCCAAATTGTTAACAAGAAAAATTGTGTAGGAATTTCGTAACCAGAATACAGAAGGTAGGGTTGCGTGGAAATATATCTCTTCTGGTATTTTTTTTTTGTTCCTTTCCCAAGGGTTTGGGTTTTCAGGGTTCCTACAGACAAGGATTTTCCATGTGTTATATCTCTTTGATATACGTGCGGGGTCGAACAATAGTACTCGACCCAAGATCTCAGGGCACCAACTAAGGAGGCTTCGAATGTCCTTAGCTATATGTTGATGCTTAGATTGGTCAAGATCCAAACAAAAACCTCAAAAGGATATGAATCCCCCTGCGTTTTTGTAGAGGTGGTACTCCTTTATAATTTTCCAAAATATGTATCTTGATGTTCTTGGATTGGATTGTCAAATGGGAGAGTGCTAGACAACAAACCCCAAGTCTTTATTGTTTTAATTTGTATATATAATGGTTCTTGATAACCATATTTCTTCTTGAATGGACCAAGAAGATTATTAACAATAAAAATATGAAGAAAGGATTCAACATCAAAATGGATATATGCTCAACTTCATTATTACAATCCTCTGAAATGCATGCAAACAAAATATGCAACCATATCTTCTTGCAAGAGAAAGAGTGAAATGATGTTTATCATTTCAGAGAACTTTAAAAGAGTATTGCATTTAAAACATAAACGAATAGGATAGATACACTTCAAAAATATCATGCTCATATACTCATAATTTGAGAAATCATTGAAACTACATCCCAAATTAGTTCTCTGTCGAGTTTCATAAAAGATATTCAACAATACAAATAATTTCAAGAAACCAATTGACTAATGCTCAGAAATGAAGCTTTCCAAATGCAAGGAATAAACCTATATGATGAATCATTTATTCAATCTTGGCTTACATTTTATCAATCACACATATGGCTGTAAAATGCTCCATGATCTTATAGAGAAATGTCTTGGAAGAATACAATAAAAACACTCAGGAAATCAACCTTATGCTCAGTTCAAAAATACAAGCATAAGGCCTTGAGAAAATAGTGTAGAAGAAGAAGAAACAAGAAAATTGGAGATATTTGTTTTTTGATCAAATATTTGGTGCTGATGGTTGTACCTTTCTATTACGATCTTCTGATTTCCCTCCAATCCTCTCGTTGATGGTGCTCTGTCTCTTTTAAAATTTGTTTCCAATGCTTCTTGAAGTAGTTAGGGTTTTGTTCTTTCTAGGAACTTCCACACGCTTTTATTCTTGGAGTAACCACTTTAATTAATTCTTTATTTAAACCTCATTAATTAATTTATGTCATTGAAATTTGTTCCTTGAAGTGGGGCCCATTTCGTCTTTAATATAAAAAAAAAAAAAAACTTTTATTTTCAAAATTTAAACTAGATGCCTTTTAGAAAAGTGGAATATGTTTTGATTTTTTGAGCATGATAAGTATATTATCATACATTTAAAACATCATAGGATCAATATTCATCATTCCAACTTTCCAATGAGTCCTCTTGAGTGAAATTTGGAGGTTTGGATCTCAATATATGAGCTCGAGAAGTCGAGGTACCAAAAAAATTTACTAGAAAAACATGAAAACATAGCTGAATGTTATTTCAATTTATGGGAGAGTTATGGAAAAAATTGTCCCTTAAAACTGATTCCATCGTCTTCCTCGTTGAATTACCTTTCCAACGAGGTATATGTTTTCCAAAATTGATGCTTGGATCTTGAGTTATGACCTCCAGAAGTTCATTGTTCAATAATCATCCATCAAGTTCATGGATTAATCTTGGCCCTTAATTAAAATTGACCTCTTAAAATGTCACATGAATTGTGGAATTTGATAGTTAAGTGTTTAAATAGTAAATATTACCATGCACTTCATGTGAAACAAAAAAAAAACTATGGAGGTCGAGCCTTAAAAAATCACGAGTTAATAGTTTTTTTATGACCCACTCACCCAGTTAGTGCCCAATAAGCATCATTCTCATCGCCCAGTCAACATTGAGTCATAAACCAATAAACATTGATTCATATCCCATTCAATTCCAAGTGTCTCAACATGATTGGATTCCACATGTCTTAGGATAAGAGGTCATCATGTGTCTTGGTATCATTAGTTGTCATGTCTGCCACATGTCATAAAGTGATTGGTTAACAATAAAAGGGGATGAGATTTAAGAAATTAGGATAAGTATGGGAGTATGAGAGCATGGGAAGATGGATTAAGGGGAGGGAAGGTAGGAGGATATATAAGTGGATGATGAGGGTCATTGGGGTAGAGCATAAAGGAGGGGACATCCGAACCCACAAAGTGAGAGATGACATAGGAGAGAGGAGAGAATGTAGAGGAGGTCGCAGGGATGGAGGGATATGGAGGGTACATCCAAACCAATAGAGTGAGAGAGGGGTGTGAGGTGAGGAGAGGGAGAACAAGTTTAAGTATGGGAGAAATGGGAAAGGGGAAAATATGAATTGAAAAAATTCTAAGTATGGAAGACTGGGGTGAAGTGAGGAGTCGAGTGTGAAGAGAGGGGGAATGGGTATGGGAGATATGGGAAAAAAATAAGTATGGAGTATAAGAGACTATAATAAGAGAGTGAAGTATGGAAACATGGAGAAAGAAGTATGGGAAATATGGAGAAAAAAACAATTATGGGAAGAGATGAGGGACTTAGACTCAAGACTATGAGAGGAAATGGACTCAAGAATGATAAATAAAATCGACTCACGAATGAGAAATGGAGTATCCCAAGACTTATAAAATGTAAGTATTCACAATATTTTGAGAGGAAATTAGTTATGCTGCACATGGAAGAAGCACTATTTGTGCAATTAGACAAAAACCTAGATATCTTGAGCATATAAAAGTAGATTTTGAATCCACAAAATGTGCGACGAAGCTCAAAATGAGGGATACGCCATGAAATTATGATCATTCAAAATTTATTTCTTCTTATATCAATTTTTTTATTATTCCAAGAGTGGGAAATCAAGGTGACCGATTTTTTATTATCAACAATTGGCTCCAACTGCAAGACACTGACCCCCTGTGGGTTGTTGATAACACTAGAATATGAATACCAACTTCCTGCTCCATTGGGCTATGGAGTCACATCTAGCAACTGCTTTATAATGCAAAACTTTGACTGAAGAAGAAACTATGTACAAACTCGATCTACCTACCCTAACCTTTTTGTAGGAAAGCAACACTTTCAAGTGTAAGTAGATTTTTAATGGAGCCATTCAAGAATTCAAATGATATTTGGAATGAAATCCAAAGTTGGGGAATATATTGGTGTTGCTTCCAAGGGATCAAGAGCATGGCCAAAGTGTGTTGAAGTAAAATTAAGGCGGATGTGTCCAGAATCTGATTGCATTGCTTGGCCAATAATGCTTTGGAACCATGATTCAATGAAATCAATTCTTGGTCGCTCAAGAATGTCGTTGTCTTTGGTCGAATGAGGAATTTACAATTTGAAAATACTTAATCTTTCTCATTGAAAACCACATCCAAGATTCTTGATTCGTCAACAATGTCTTGAAATCATTCTTCCTTCATGCAATGGTTGTGTTTCCACGGTGAGGTTGCAAAGATAAATTGTTGTTGAACATTTTTGGAGAATTGTATGGTTGTTTTTTTTTTGTTCACCAACAACTTTATTATCTTCAGAAATAAAACATATCACCCATAGATCATGTTGTTGCAAATGCCCTTATTTTGATGCTTGGGAGATATATTATTCGTTAAAGTCTACTTCATATGAGAAATCAATATCATAAAAGTTTGATGTAAAGTGATGAATATCATCATAAATTATTTTCATCCAATGTAAACATTCTTCTTGAGGCTTGGTATAAGTTGGTTGTGCCATTTGAGAATCTATTGCGACGTTTTCATCATGATTATATTGAATGAAATATTTGTGTTCATCAAGTGGAGGCTCTCCAAATTCATATTTAAACTCATTATGATCGTTACTCTCAAATTGAGCACATGAGAGGTTGAAATTTCCCTCCAGTGGAGCATGTAGAATATGGTGTTCTTCTTGGATTGAAACTTTAGGGTCCTCATTTTCTGTTTCAAGAACAAGATCTAAAAAAACAATTTCAGATCTTTCATCAATTTTTTCTTTCACATCCATTATTCCATTTCCTTGGAGAAATATTTGAAAATTCGATAGATTAGCACCAGTTTCATGAACATTTATTTCAATGACTTGAGCTCGCTACATTAACTCTTTCCAAATGCACTTTCCCTCTTTCTTTAGTAAAAATCTCATATTCACAGGCAAGGATTTTTCATAACAACTGAAATGATGACATCATTTGGAAACATTTCTTGAGGAATGTCATGAAGAACTCTCATAAATATGAAAGTGAAATCTTTGATTGGCTCTTCCTCACTCATATGGATTTCAACCAACTTCAAGAAAATAGAATATGGATTTTTCCTTGAGACATATTTATCGATAAACAAATTTTCTAGTACATCCCAACTAGCATTTTCCTTTAGAGTCAAGATAAATAACCGACATGCAACATGATTTTCAACCACATTATAAATCTTACAAGAACTTTCAAACTTAATCAAATGTTTCTCTGCATCCTCTAAAATATTTTCAAAGAACATGGGAAACTTGTCCATGGAAATATATGGCAAGGGATGAATTTCTCCTTGCAAATTGAGTGGACTTTTGTGCAACCATTTATTTATTTGGGTACCTTCTCCATTTATTGTAGCTTGAACAACTTTCAATGGATCTAGTGGGGAAGGAAAAATGTCATCACAAGATGAAAGAAACTCCTCAAAGGAATATTCATATAAATCTTCTTAAAACTCTGGAATCTTTTTATTGAAGTCACCCAAGCATATTTCTGGAGTTTTGAGGATGGAGTCACTAGGGAGATCATCCTCCCAAATCTTGGATGGTTCTTCGGTTCTATGGAAGTTGTCACAACTAATTTGTGACTGAAACTTCAACAATATGTCTTCAATTCCATTTAATGCTCATTGAACAAGGTTTTCAAGAACCCATTTCATCTTGAATCAATCTCTAAATCTTGTTTCAGAACTTCAACAAGACATGAACTAGTTTTCCAATAATATATAATCCTTAAAAGTATATGATTTCTTGAAAACAAATCGTTACCCAATATGGTCGCCAAAAATGTTGATGTTTAGATTGGTAAAGATCCAAACAACAACCTCACGAGGATATGAATCTCCCTATGTTTTTATAGAGGTGGTACTCCTCTGTAATTGTCTAAAAGATGTATCTTGATATTCTTGGATTGGACTGCCAAATGGGAGAATGCTAGATAGAAAACCCCAAGTATTGATTGCTTTAATTTGTATATAGAATGGTTCTTGATGACTAGATTTATTCTTGAATGGACCAAGCAACTTCTTAACAATAAAAATATGAATAAAGACTTCACCATAAAAATAGATATATGCTCAACTTCATTATTACAACCCTCTGAAATGCATGCAAACAAAATATGCAACCATATCTTTTGCAAGAGAAAGAGTGAAATGATATTGATCATTTCCGAGAACTTTAAAAGAGTGTTGCATTTAAAACATAAATGAATATGATAGATGCACTTCAAAATTCTCATGATCGTATACTCAAAATTTGAGAAATCGTTGAAATTACATCCTGAAGTAGTTCTTTGTGGAGCTTCATAAAAGATATTCAACAATACAAATCATTTCAACAAACCAATTGACTAATGCTCAGAAACAAATCTTTCCAAATGCAAGGACTAAACCTCCATGAATCATTTATACAATCCATGATCTTATATAGAAAATTCTTGGAAGAATACAAGAAAAACACTCAAGAACTCAACCTTATGCTCAGTTCATAGATACAAGCATAAGACCTTGAGAAAATAGTGGTGTAGAAGAAGAAACAAGAAAATTGGAAATATTTGTTTGTTGATCATATATTTGGATGCATGTTGATGGATGAAACTTTCTATTATGATCTTCTAATTTCCCTCCAACCCTCTCTTTGATGGTACTCTATCTCTTTTAAAATTTGCTTCCAATGCTTCTTGAAGTAGTTAGGGCTTTGGTATTTCTAAGAACTTCCACACACTTTTATTCTTGGAGTAACCACTTTAATTAATGATTTATTGAATCCTCATTAATTAATTTATATCATTGAAATATGTGCCTTGAAGTGGGGCACATTTCGTCTCTAATAAAAGTTTTTAAATAAACTTTTATTTTCAAACTTTAAATTGGATGCCTTTTAAAAAAGTGGATTGTGTTTTGATTTTTTGAGCATGATAATTATATTCTTAGCCATGTAAAACATAAAACGATAAATATTCATCATTACATGTTTCCAACGAGTCCTCTTTAGCTAAATTTCGAGGTTTGGATCTCAAGATATGAGCTCGGGAAGTTGAGGTACCAAACGAACTTACCAACAAACCATGAAAATAGAGCTGAATTTTCTTTCAATTTCTGGGAGAATTATGGTCAAATTAATCTCTTAAAACCTATTCCATCATCTTCCTCGTCGAATTGACTTTCGAATGAGGTATAGTTTGTCCAAAACCAATACACGGATCTTGAGTTATGACCTCCATAAGTTCGTTGCTCAGCAGGTGTCCATCAAGTTCATGACTTGATCTTGGCCCTTCATTAAAATTCACCTTTTAAAATCCCACATTCATTGTGGTATTTGATAGTTAAGTGTTTATATATTAAATATTACCATGCACTTCATGTGAAACAAAAGGAAATTATAGAGGTCGATCCTTAGGAAATTCATGAGTTAATAAAAATTTTGATTGCCCACTTGCCCAGTCAGTAAGCATCCTTATCATTGTCCAATCAACATTAAGTTATAGCCTAGTAAGAACTAATTCATATCCCATTCAATGTCTCAACATGATTGGATACCACATATCTCAGGATAAGAGGTTGCCACATGTACTGGTATCATTAGTTGTCATGTTTTCCACGTGTCATAAAGTGATTGATTAACCATAAAAGGGGATGGGATTTAGGAAATTAGGATAAGTATGGGAGCACAAGAGAATGGGAAGAGGGTGTAAGGGGAGGGGAGGTAAGAGGAGAGAGAAGTGGATGAGGAGGGTCATGGGGGTAGAGGAGAAAGGAGAGGGCATCCAAACTTGTGAAGTGAGAGATGACATAGGAGAGAGGAGAAGATGTAGAAGAGGTAGTGGGGATGGAGGGATAAGGAGGGTACATCGAACTCAAAGAGTGAGAGAGAGGGGTGTGAGGTGAGGAGAGGGAGAAAAAATTAAGTATGGGAAAAATGGGAAATGGGAAAAGATGAATTGAAAAATTCTAAGTATGGAAGAGTGGGGTGAAGTGAGGAGTGGAGTGTGAAGAGAGGGGGAATGGGTATGGGAGATATGGGAAAAAACTAAGTATGGAGTATAAGAGAGTGTAATAAGAGAGTGGAGTATGGAAATATGGATAAAGAAATATGGGAAATATGGAGAAAAAACTAAGTATGGGACGAGACGAGAGACTTAGACTCAAGACTATGAGAGGTAATGGACTCAAGAATGAGAAATAAAATGGAATCAATAATGAGAAATAGAGTATCCAAAGACTTCGAAAATGTAAGTATTTCCAAGACTTCGAGAGGAAATTTACTATGTTGCACATGGAAGAAGTGTTTTTTGTGCAGTTGGACAAAAACCTGGATATCTTGAGCATACAAAATCAGATTTTGAATCTGCAAACTGTGCGACGAAGCTGAGACTGAGGGATACACCATGAACTTATGACCGTTCAAAATTTATTTCTTCTGATATCAATTTTTTTATTATTATTCAAAGAGAGGGAAATCAAGGTGACCAAATTTTTTTATCAACATTGTACTACTTAATTACCTAGGTAATAGAGAATATCTTCCCGAGTGTTTTTCTCGATGCCACTATAGCAGTCAAGAGACCGATAAACTAATCTAGATATGGTTTCATGAGACATAGGGGATTCTCGATATACCTAACAATACATGGGAGTGATGGTCGTGTACATATTCTATCAGATGAAGTACTACTCAAAGGGTACCAACAGGGGTTAAAGAGGTTTTCAACAAGGTGAAATGTTTGTTTCTAAGTAACCTCATGAAATCGTTTGTATTTCATGCATGTAGTCTTCCCCACCACATTTTTACTTGATGATTGAAATACCTATGTGCTTTAAAGATGCCAACAATACACGTTTCTACCCTAGAAAAAAAATCCCCACAATTTTCGCAGAGAAAAGTTATATGATACCACTTGTTAGGTACCATATGTATTATAATAAGCAGAAACAAAAATATAGTAGCAAATACCAACAGAACAACAAAATGTAGACAACCACAACACCAAAATGATACCTTTATTTATAGAAATAAATGTTCACTTGCCTCTTCGAGGGGGCAACCTCCAGCAGAGCAATGCTCTATTACAATAATTCTCAATACAAGCTTTCTCATAACTTCTACTTCTATTTATACTAATTTCGTCTTCTAAAGAACATTCTAAAGGAAGATATTTCTAGAAGTGGAAGCTTCTATTAAGTATTCTTACATTATACTTGTTCACATTATTAAATAGGATTTATTGACTAATGTTGACCTTTATTACATGGAAAATATATTATTCTATCTACATGAGGGGTTAGGGAGGTTAGGTCCCTAACTGTTTCATAGAATATCTGGCTTGGTTTTATGATGGTATAACTCCAACATTGGATCTTCAACCCCCTCTCTTGCCTCTAGAAATCTTCCAAGAGTTTGCTTTGACTCCATTTTCCCAAAGAAAGGAAAACAACACTAGTCTCCTTGCTTACAAGTGTTTACAAAACCTAATACACTGTCTCTCAAAACTAACTTTTTGGTTGGACGCTTGACCGCATTCTTATGCTCAATCTAGCCCAATTCCTTGCAAATTAACTTGTTTGTTTGGTGTTTTTATAAAAGTTAGTTACAACCATCAGTGTTTGGTAAAATTGTTGATAACATACGTAATATTGTGGTCAAAGTTGCTTGGAATCATTGTCTAGCTATTGGATCTTGTTCTACTCAATAAGGGCTACAATTTAATATTTTTGTTGCTAATTTTGATGGATGATTTCTTGTTGTTTTTATAAAATACATATTGTTGATATACATTACCATTTACTACATATTTTACTACAACCACCATTTTATACTTGATATCTAGTGTTCCAGAGATTATTTTCATCATTTAGACTTGGTAATTGTTAATAAAGTCTTGAGATACCTTACACACATGTCACATACCAATTATCTCGTCTTATTCTCACCCTTTCCCTAACTCTAGACCATCCTTTTGAGGTGAACAAGATAGGGGGATGTAGGCTTGGATAATTTTTCTATAGGATCCCTTGAAGTCATCAGGGAAGCGTCCCTTGTGTTGGAATTGTCCTTCACTAAAGAAAGGGGATTGTTTGCTAAGGTGACAGTGGTAGACATTCCTAGTCTATTACACTTGTTTTCCACTTGTGAAGGATTTTCACTAGTGATAGATCTTGTGATAAATTTTGGCACCATTGCCTAGGAGAATCAAGTCATTATTCTTACAAAAACTTCTCAGTAAGATTGTCCTCCAAAGCCTTCCTACCTAGCTTACTTAGTGACTCCATTTAGGGAAGAATCCCCTTATTCCTTTTTGGTGATCCTTGTTTAGAAGGACCATCTGGTGACTCCTCCTATGCAAACACTAAGAAGAGCATATCCTACTAATCCTCCTATATCTTGAATGTCTCTTCAACCATGGGTCTCCAATACTTTTATACCCTTGAATATGACTGGGATTCAAGGTTTCCCCCATGTTCTTCCTAAATATGTTGGGAGGTCGATTCCTAAGTTTTCAAACCATAGTTTCATATCTACTAAAGTGCATTTTCCCTCTTTCTATGATGCCTCGGGAGTTCACAATGTTCAGAACATGAAGATTCATTAAGAGACTTTTATCTTCTTCATTGATAGGATATTCTAGGAAAAAGTACAATAACCTTCCTAGTAAAAGCATTAAAACTTGGGAGACACTTGAAAATGGCTTATTGAAAATATGGGAGGTAAAGGAAGATGGAAAAATTCTCTTATCCCAATTTCACCACATTTGAAGAAAGTGAGAAGAACCAATCAACGAATTCAATGCAAGGTTTGATGCATTAATAAAGGATTTTCATGACAACCTTTGACCAGAGGATGAATTAATCTTGTTCTTTTATAATAATGCCTTTGAAGGACAATTTGGTATTGTCTTGAGAGACAATTCCCCCAAAACCTTGTTGTAAGATCAATAATGGGAATCTAAGATAGAAATTAACCTAAATACTTCCAAGATGATTGAGTACCCTCCAAAATTAAGTGATGAAAATTTTACTACATTCAAACAAAGAATTGAACAACTTAACCAAGCTCAAGAAACGCTTATGAACGAGATAGATGTGCTTGTAAATGAGTATAATCATTGCAAGAAAGACCTCAATACTATAAATACCTTTGAGTATGAAAATTGGATTGGTGATTATGTATCATCAATAACAACCTTTCCTATCACCATAAAACAATTAGAGCTTGAAAAGGGTAAGGTTTCCAAGAGGGCCAAGACATAAATTCTCAATTTTATGAGTGAAGAGCCCAATCCTTTTAACAACAAAATTGACCATCTTGACGATGAAGATCAAGAGTTTAAAAATACTAAACATGATTTCCCTATACCTTCACAAGATCCTAGATTCAAGGAATATCTTGATCTTCAAGACAATTTAGATCCCCTTGTGATTCTCCATATTGTAAATATTGATAGGAAGAATAGAAGGCACACACCTTTCTTCATTACATTGATGGTAAATGAAATTTTCCTTCATAATTGCATGCTTGAAACAAGTGCCTCTACTAATTTCATGTTTCTAATGGTTATGAATCAACTTGGCCTAAAGATCACAAGACCCTATAGGAACATGTGTGGTATTGACTCAAGGGCTATTCCTATTTGTGGCATCATCAAGGACCTTAAGGTTAGCCTGGTTGCTTACCCTGACATCTCCCTTATTATGGATGTTGTAGTAATTTATGTGTCTGATGGTTGGTGAATGTTATTTTCTATAGTGTAGGCTACAACCTTGGGAAGTAGTTTCCAAATGGATCTCTCCTATGCCACTATTGCTCATTATAAACGAGGCTTTGTTACCCTTTATAGAGAACCCATTGTAAGTGTTGGAAATGTTGTTCTCATTGATGTCAAATATAGGGGGAGCCTATAGATGTCCAAGATAAATATTACAAGCCTACAATATGTTCAAGATAAATTTTGCAAGATGGAGATTGTTGAAAGTATTATTTTTGGATTTTGATTATCAATTTGGATACCCTATCTTTGAAGAAATTTTTACCCTACATACCTAGATAAAATGGGATTAGAATTTATATGGTTGTAAATATTATTCTGAGACCTTTCCAATGGTATATGGAATTACCTCTAACTCCTTACGAATGAGGAGATATGGATTTTTTCGTCAGACAACCTAGTCAGAAATTGAGGTTGGCTCATCCAGTCTTTATAGGCCGTCCCTGAAAGTGGGGACAAAATTACTATAAATACATGATAAATTTTCTCATTTATAGAGAAAACAAGCAAGAGATCAAGCTTGAGGTGCGCATAAGTGATCTGAGGTGCGATAAAGGTGTTGGGGTGTCTTTTTGGGATCTAAATGTGCGCAAGAGAATTCTAAGGGATTTTCTTGAGGTCTTTCTTGTTCTCAAGGTGCGCTATGAAGGAATGAATGTTTGTGATGTTTCCATGTGCATTGTTTTGAGGTTTTCATGTTGCGATCAATGGATGTTTTTGTTAGTGTATGTTTTCGTCAGTGGATATTTCTGTTAGTGGATGTTGTTATCAGTGGATGTTGTCGTCAGTGGATGTTGTCGTCTATGATTACATTATGGGAATGATGCTATGAGGCTTGCTAGGGTTTGAAGGATTTTTTGTGGAATGAATCATGTAGGTGAAGTCAAAAGTACTATGTGTATGCATATATTGGATTGGTGTCTACACATATCTTATTGAGTTGGTTCTCAGTTGAGGAGAATGGTGTGTCTAGTAGGTTAGTGCCTACATCTTGTTGAGTTGGTGCTCAGTTGAGGAGATTGGTGTCTCCAGTAGGTTGGTGCCTACATATTGCTGAGTTGGTGTTTAGTTAAGGAGATTGGTGCTCAATTAAGGAGATTGGTGTCTCCAGTAGGTTGGTGCCTACAATATTTGTAATAGTATGTCGGTGCCAACATACATTTATAAAGATAACTTTATGGTTTTATCTTTATTGGGTTTCCATGTTAAAATTTGTATGATTTGAGTTTATATGTGATTATTGTTTCTCGACTAATGAATGATTTATGAATGGTTAAATAAAGTAAAAATTATCATATATTGATTCATCCCCCCTCTCAGTATAAGCATAAGTTCAACAATTGGTTTCAGAGAAGGTTCCTTCAGAAATAATTTAACTAGTGGAAGGAAAATATTGAGAACAAATGGATTGTAAAGAAGAATATCTCTCCAAAACCATGGAAACAAAACCATTGATGAAGAAAATGAATAAAATTAGAAAGAAAAATCATATTCAGAAGAATATCTTGAAGAAAAACTCATTAGTGCCTTAGAAAAAATAGACAAGCTAAAGAAAAAGAAGTAGAATTTTTTTTTGTAGAAATATGAAGAGGAGGATCATGATATTGAAGAAACAAAGAAGATAGTTATCATCCTAAAGACTCAACTAGAAGAAGCAAAAATTATAGAAAAAATAGTGAGAAGCTAGTTGAAAGAAAAGGAAGAAAATTGCAAGAAGCTAGAGGTTGAAATCGTTTCCTTAAGAAAGAAACTAGAGAAAACAATCGATCGGTTGAATAGAATATTGAAGTTTGGAAAGAATACTAAAATATTAGATAATATTCTCAGTTTCCAAAGGTCACCATTCATCAAGATAGGTCTTGGATACGACGAAAAACAAAAGACCCCCAAGGGAGATGCAAACATTAAGGTCGCAGAGCCATCAAAAAAGGAAATGGAAGAAAAGTCTAAAATCTATGCCAATATTCTCAAAGTCTCCATCAACAATGAAAAAAGAAACATGAAATGAAATGATGGCCAGCAAAAACCTGAGTCTTCTCACAAGAATAACAAGAATGAGTTCAGAAAATTTGTTCCACCAATAAGGTCTTTCACAAACCGGTACCAAAATCTCTTTCTTGGCTATTTTTTTTCTTGCACTAATTTTGGTCATAAGGAAATAGATTGTAGAGCTTATGCAAGAAGTGATCATGTGAGAGATAGAAATAGAGATTGATCTAAAAATGAAGAAGACTCGAAAAACTTGAAAAAACTTATTGCAAGTGAATGTTATGTGTTTTAAAGAAAAAGGATCAGTTTGCAACACATAAATTAAAGGATTACTTATGCAAATTACACATAGACAACAACATAAACATTGAACATAAACACATAAGCACAACAATTGATAAAGGAGTTCACCCCTCTTATGGGCTACATCTCATGGTCCAGCTTCCAATGGATCATTATTATTAATTTCTCAAAAAGGGATCAAAAACATGTCTTACAATGCTCAAACTGACAAACCGACTGCTCCAATGGCTTTCCAGCATCCCAAAACCCCTGTCTGGGCTCTTTCGGCACCTCAATCAGTCGAAAAATGAAGAAGTTAGGCCTCCTGGAAGTCTCCCTCTTCAAGCTTGTTGTCTTTGGTTCTACAATTCGCACCCCTCTTCAATGAACCTAGCTCACGCGCTCATTTAAGCGCAAAAACCCAGCACCGGGCGCAACCGCGCCAATGGTGCAAACCGTAGAACGGTTAAGGGCTCGCCAACTCCTAACTGCCTCGGCACTTGGGCATATGGCCATGTGACCTCGCGCTTTGATAAAAGGTGGTTAACCGTTTGAAAACCATGTAAACCGACTCACGCGCGCACATACAAAGGTTATATGTTAAAACCGAGGTTAAATGTTTATAACCCGTGCACAATTCGTTAACACCACCCTATATACTATATGGTCACATAGTTTACAATGGAACCACGGGACGGGGCTAGGCCCCGGCCCGCCCCCCCTTTCCACTTAATACAACACACACATTTAAATATATGCACGTTGACATTCATAACAAGGAACATCGAGCGGAAAGTTGGTTAGTGGAGTTTGCAAAGGAACTATGTGGAGGAGAGGTCCAGGGGTCAAACCCCACGGCCTCCAACATTTTATACATAGAACTCCTTAGCCAACCAGTGAGTGACACGTGGCGCCCTTGGATTGGGCCACGTGTCCTCCTATTATTGGCCACCCAAGGACACGTGTCAACACCCGACTCGCCAACAATCGACCAATCAGCATCTGCCACGTCACCCCCGTATGGTCTATATGGACCTGCCACGTCAGACCGTACGGACTGTACGGACTGTATAGACAGGTACAGTCAGCATCAAACTTTTTGCTTGTTTGGCTTGACAAATAGATCACGATATCTTCTCCATACAGACTTCGTTTGAGAAAGTAAATATACCACCGGAATCAGGAAGACGAGACGGACGCAATGGCACTATTTTCGTCGCATTCCGAGCACTTTGAAAATTGAGCAAAATTTGATCCCCTGATCACACCTCCCCATTGGGAAGCTTTTGGACCTCCAAAAGACTATCTCAGTCTATGTGAAGATGAGGGTATAGTTCCCTCACCCTTCCAACCTCAATCCACTTGACCTTGCTTGGATTCATCCCTTTAAGACCAACTCACAAATACTCCACATTTCCTCGCTTCGAAGTTCGCATTCTCCTGTCAAGGATGGTGTCTTCCTGCAGTTCTATTAGATACTCTGGAGAAAAATCATCTATGGAAGGAATATGAACATGCTCTCCTTCATCATCAATCAATGGAGGCTCATACAACTTCAAATTCTCAACATTAACAACTGCATACATCTACATATGAGGCAAATCTAAACGAAAAGCATTGTTACCAATCTTGTCAACAATCTTGAAGGGACCATATCGAATTGGTTTCAACTTTTTACCTTCTCCTTTAAGCCTCTCCTTGCTGATGT
>ML776961.1:118731-159333 GCA_009831015.1 Picea engelmannii
TGCTCCAATGGCTTCCCAGCGTCCCAAAACCCCTGTCTGGGCTCTTTTGGCACCTCAATCGGTCGAAAAATGAAGAAGTTAGGCCTCTTGGAAGTCTCCCTCTTCAAGCTTGTTGTCTCTGGTTCTACAATTCGCACCCCTCTTCAATGAACCTGGCTCACACGCTCATTTAAGTGAAAAAACCCAGCACCGGGCGCAATTGTGCCAATGGTGCAAACCATAGAACGGTTAAGGGCACGCCAGCCCCTAACCGCTTAGGCACCTGGGCATATGGCCATGTGACCTCACGCTTTGATAAAAGGTGGTTAACCGTTTGAAAACCGTGTAAACCGACTCCCGCGTGCACATACAAAGGTTATATGTTAAAACCGGGGTTAAATGTTTATAACCCACGCACAATTTGTTTACACCGCCCCATATACTATATGGTCACATAGTTTACAATGGAACCACGAGTCGGGGCTAGGCCCCGACCCGCCCCCCCTTTCCACTTAATACAACACACGCATTTAAATATATGCGCGTTGACATTCATAACAAGGAACATCAGGCGGAAAGTTGGTTAGTGGAGTTTGCAAAGGCACTATGTGGAGGAGAGGTCCAGGGGTCGAACCCCACGGCCTCCAACATTTTATACATAGAACTCCTTATCCAACTAGTGAGTGACACGTGGTGCCCTTGGATTGGGCCACGTGTCCTCCTATTATTGGCCACCCAAGGACACATGTCAACACCCGACTCGCCAACAATTGAACAATCAGCATCTACCACGTCACCACCGTACGGTCTGTACGGCCCTGCCACATCAGACCGTACAGACTGTACGGACAGGTACAGTCAGCATCAAACTTTTTGCCTGTTTGGCTTGACGAAAAGATCACGATATATTCTCCATATGGACTACGTTTGAGAAAGTAAATATACCGCTGGAATTAGGAAGACGAGACAGACGCAATGACACTGTTTTCGTCGCATTCTGAGCACTTTGAAAATTGAGCAAAATTTGATCCCCTGATCAGAGATTCTTATAAAACCAAAATTTCTCATGGGTTTACTAATAGAAACTACAATTCATTTTCTCTTGTACTTGATTACAATATTGAATGTTATAAGTGAAATAACTATGGGCACATAGCACATTACTATAGAAGTAGTATAGTTGGACCTCCTAAACAAAACAAGGAAGAATATATTTTTACCAAGCTTAGAGAAGAATAGTAAAAGGTTTGGAAAATGAAGCAAAAGAAAAAAACAAGGGAAGATAAAATTGTTTGTTATGAGAAAGGATGTGATAAGCTAGATGAAGATGGCAGGGAGATCCATTGTTTTGATTCTTACTCGAGACATGTACACCCCATTTCTAGAAAAGGTAAGGCTGGGGCATTTCCTTGTGAAAATGGAAATTCAAGTTTACAATACTATTTTGAACAAGAGAAGTTATTTGATTGGTCCTTGTAAAAAATGAATGAGGTAGAAACGGATTCAAATAAAGTCAATACTAAAGTTTCACCCCATTCAGAAGATCAATGTCATGACTTTGGAGTGGAAGGTTTGATAAATAAAAACAATCAAATAGAAGGATCAATGTGTTGAAAGATTAATTAATTATCGAAAAATATTTACTGTAAAAAAAGATTAATTAATTATTGGAGGGATAATTAATTATTGAGATTAGTTGGCATTGATGTTAACCCTTAAACAAATTTGCACGTCAAAGTAAAGTGGCAGTAAAAAAAAAAAATTAATTATTGGAGGGATAATTCATTATTGCAGGAATAATTAATTATTGGAGAGGTAATTAATTGTTACGGGGGGGAGATTGGAGTGAACAAAAGATAATAGGTTGCATGTGAGTTCCAACATGAGTTTCATGCCATTAATAAATTTATCCTATATAACAAAGAGAATAGTCCATTACAAATCACTTCTGTGTATTCAGCTCTAAGCATACAAGTTGGAGATTTGAGACAGTGAGTCGAAGACAGAGAATTCAAGTGAAGTAAGAAGTTTGCAGAATATGAGAGCAAGGAGAAGGGGTTTCATACAAGAATTCCTTGAGTATACCCGCGAGTTTCAGGAGGAAAAGTGCGGACATCCACGACCTGTAGTGAGGGAAAGCACAGATACCCACGGGTATACAGTATACACTGTCGGGGACCTATGAGGAAAATTTGTGGAAGATTAGGGATCTGAAACCTTGGGTTAGCTACAGTTTGAAGGTATGTTTTCCTGAGAGTGTTAAGGAGTTATTTTGAATAAATTAGGAACATGTATGTCTCAATAATTCATAAGTTGTTGATTTGGAGAATTATCTTATGGATTTTGGTATGAGGAATAAGTGGTTGTAGTCTTGATGAGATATTGATATCATAAGTAGAAAAAACAGAGGTTTTAGAAGTAGAAGTAAAAACAGGTTATCAGTTACAGCATCAGAGGTAGTGACAAGTTTTTCTACAATTATATTTCATGGCGGTTGGACGGGGCAAGGAAAGGGGGTTGTAGCCTCCTTCTCGTTGGAGCCATAAAATTAGGGAGTTGGAGCTTCCTTCAGGGTGTAGCCTGAAAATAGGGGGTTGAAGCCTTTTTCTAGTTGTAGCTGGAGAATAAAGAATTTGGTGCTTCCAATGAATGTACTCTTTGATCAATATGAAAAAAATTCTGTGGTTTTTTCTCGCATTAGTTTTCCACATAAATATTTGGTGTATTGTATTTATGTTTTGATTTATGTTATTGATGCTATATTGAATGTTGATTGAATATCGTTGAAGATTTATATTGTGATTAAAGAAAGAAAAGTACTAACATACCTTCTGTAATAAAAGGGTGAAAACATTTTTACAAGCACAAGGATTTGATGTTTGGAAGGCAATAGTAGATGGATATACGACACCAACCACTCCCCCAACCGATAGAGATAGAAATAAGCTCAGTGAGAAAAACTCAAAGGCTAAAGGTACTATTCTGAGTAGCTTAGTTGATTCAAATTTTGTCAAAGTTATGCATTGTGATAGTGCAAAGGATATTTGGGACAAACTCCAAAAGATTTATGAAGGAGATGTCAAGGTAAAGGAAGCTAAGATTCAAATTTTTAGAGCTAAGTTTGAAGAGTTGAAGATGAAGGAATATGAAGACATTGTAGCCTACCTTCTGGGAGTTGACAAAGTGGTCAACACTATTAAAGGATTGGGAGTATAAGTTGATGACTTAGTAGTTTTTCAAAAGGTGTTGAGGTCTCTTCCTATGAGATTTGACTCTAAAATATCATCCCTAGAAGAAAAATAAAATTTCAGTACATTGATCATGGACGAGCTACATGGAATATTTACAGCCTATGAGATGATAACAAAATATGAGAACGCAATCACAAAGGAAGCAACTTCCAAGGCATCCAAGAAGACAAAGAAGAAGCACAAGAAAAATTCAAAACCAAGTTGCAGTTGCAGTGATGATTCAAACGAAGATGAAGAGATGGATAACTTTGTAAAAAAATTATAGAAAGGAATCGACAAGTATAAAGGTATGCTTCCATTAAAAAAAAATTGTTGTGGTTGTATTGGTCATTTTTCTTCTAAATGTCCTCGCATAAATAAAGACAATGATGAAGAAGAAGTTTCTAAAAAGGAAAATAAATTTCAAAAGGGAAACAAGAGAAGAAAAAATCAGAAAGGAGGACAGTTCCTCATCAAATTTCACTATCATTATCCTCCTTTCTGATGAGGAACTGTCCTCCTTTCAAGAAAATTTTCTACTCGAAGGAGGACAGTTCCTCATCAGAAAGGAGGATAATGATAGTGAAAGTGATTCTGAAAGAGTAATCATCATGGCAGTAGAATATGATTTTTAAGAAGAAGGTGAAGTCAATCTCAGAGCAGAGCTAATCAATGCACTAGAAGAACTCAAGAAGGAGAGAAAGAAAAAAAAGTCACTCAAGGCAGAATTAAAAATGAAAGAGGGGTCTTAGAATTCCAACTCTGAAGAACTAGAGGAGATGATCACAATTCTTAAAGTTCAAATAGAATAAGACAAGAGAATTGAGGAAATTCTTAGAAGTCAGTTAGAAGAAAATGAGAAGATGATCGAAAGCTTGGAAGAAGTGGTCTCTTTAAGAAAAGATCTTCAGAAGAAAGATATGCAGCAGAAGAGTATCAAAATATTGGATCAGATCATCAACAGTCAAAGATCATCAGATGACATATCCAGCCTAGGATACAATCAAGTACATATTGAGAAAGGGTCGAGCTCCCAGACAACATAACAAAGAAGCTATGCAGATATTGTCAAATATTTTGTCAAGAAGGAAGAATGCATGCCCCCAAAGAGGAACATTCCATAAGTAAATAAGACTCATGAAGACAAATTCAGAAGGAGTGCATTACAAAGAAGATCATCTATTCCCAGGTATCAAAGATTCTTTTATGGTCATTGTCTTAATTGTGCTAATTTTGGACATAAAGATGTAAATTGCAAAGTCTGTCCCAAGAATAGAAGTAACAATGCATGACATCCCAAAAGATCTTATGAAGAATACATAAGGAACCAAAACAATTTTGGTTCATTAAGCAATGAAGTAGAATTCTACAAATGAAACAATTTTGGTCACATAGCGAAGAATTGTAGATTGATGATTCCAACCAGGGAATCACAGAAGAACATTAGCAGTTAGATATCAGAACCACACAGGATATGGAAAAGAAAGAATAATTAGTGCTCACTTTCTCTACAAGCCCAACACAAGAAAAGTGATTGGTATGTTGACAGTGGTTGTTCAAAACATATGACAGACGACATGAACATGTTTCTACTCTGAAGAAGGAAAAATATGGATCAGTTTCATTTGACAATAATCATTCAACTAAAATCATAGGTAAAGGCATGATTAAGCTTGGAAGCAAAGATGCAATGGCAGAAAATGTTCTACTGGTTGAAAATATGAAGCACAATACGTTGAGTGTAAGTCAAATGTGTGATCAAGGACACACACTTCAGTTTGACTCTAAGAAATGTGAAACAAGGAAAGAAGGATCAGGTAGGTTAGTGGCAACAAGTATAAGGACTCCGAACAACATATGTGTTTTGAATGAAATTGGAAAGGAAAGTTGTTGTTTAGGAAAGGAGAATGAAAGTTGGCTCTGGAACAAAAGAATGGGTCACATGCACTTTGAAAATCTTGTAAGAATCAACAGAAAGGAAGCAGTTAGAGAAATGCTTAAAATATCAAAGCCCGCAAATACTTTATGTAAGCATTGTCTACAAGGAAAACAGACCATGACCAAGTTCAAATCAAAGTAGTACTCAAAAATAAAACCATTGGATATTGTACACACTGATCTATTGGGACCAACAAGGACAAAGGGATTAAATGGTGAGTAGTACTTGATGCTATTGATCGATGACTACACAAGAATGACTGCAGTTTTCTTTCTCAAGAAGAAGTCAGAGGCATTTGAGCACTTCAAGATATACAAAGAGATGGTTGAAACAGAGAAAAAAATGAAATCAAATGCTTGATCAGAAAATGGAAGAGAATTCACATCAAAGGAATTCATGGACTTCTGTAGTGAACATGGGATAAAGAGACAGTTCTCAGGAACAAGGACACCTCAGCAGAATGGAGTCACTAAAAGAAAGAAAAATATAGTGCAGGAAATGGCCAAAACCATGTTGAAATATTCCAAGTTGGGTGACAACCTTTGGGCACAAGAAGTACATAGAACATTTCATATATTGAATAGAGGAATGCTCAAAAGTAACAATGATAAGATTCTCTACGAGCTATGGAAAGAAAGACCAGAAAATGTGGATTATTTCAGAGTGTTTGGAAGCAAGTATCAAAAAAAAATATGGTAGGATTGGGAAGTTTGACTCTCGATTTGACAAAGACATATTTTTCAGGTACTCAAGAAAAATCAAGGAATACAAGTAATAGTGGAAAGAATCATTGTACAGATTGATGAGGCTAGTGTACGAAATTCCACAGAAGAAAGAAAAGACTCAACACAACATGAAGAAGAAGAAGAAGAAGCATAATAGAAATAAGAGGAAGAGAAGTAAGAAGAATAACAAAAGGAAGAGGACCAACAAAATCGTCATATATCTCCAAAAACTCCTAGCATGAGAATACAGAAAAATCATCCACCAAAATAGATCATTGGGAGTTTGGATACAAGAGTTGAAACTCAGAGAAAATTATGCTCACCAGAACAAAGGCATCTAGTATTCTTGTCCACAGTTGAACCTAGTAGTTTTGAAGAAGCCGACACTGATGAGCACTGGATCAAAGCTATGGAAGAAGAACTGGATTATATAGAGAAGAATGAAACATGGGAACTTGTTCCAAGGCCTAAGGATAAGTATGTGATTGGCACAAAATGGGTATTCATAAACAAGTTGAACAAGGATGGACAAGTAACCAGGAATAAAGAAAGGTTAGTATGCAAAGGATATGCTCAGGTTGAAGGAATAGATTTTGAAGAAAAAATTTCCCTGGTTTCCAAAATGGAAGCAATCAGATTGATCTTGGCTTATGCATGTTCGAATAGAATCAATGTATATCAGATGGATGTAAAATCAACCTTCATAAATGGAGAATTAGAAGAAGATGTCTACATCGAACAACTAGAAGGATTTATACTATCAGAAAAAGAACATTATGTTTGTAGATTGAAGAAGGCACTATATGGACTCAAACAAACCCCCATAGAATAGTATTTAAGATTGGATAGGTATCTACAACAACAAGGATTCAGGAAAGGAAATGCAGAAAACAATCTCTACATAAATGTACATCAAAATAATTTGTTGATCATTGAAGTTTATGTTGATGACATTATTTTTGGCACTAATGATGATAGGATGACTTCAAAATTTTCTAAAGACATGTAGAATGAATTTGAAATTTCATTACTTGGTGAGTTGTCTTTATTTTTGGGACTCTGCATATGTCATCTAGATACAGGTATTTTCATCTCCCAGACCAAATATATCAAATAAATGTTGAAGAAGTTTAGAATGGTAGATTGCAAGCCCGTAAGTAATCCCATCCAGACCAGTTGCAAAATGAACAAAGACGATATATCAAAATATGCATATCAAAGGCTCTAGAGATCGATAATTGGCAGTTCACTCTATGTGACAGCTTCCAGACCGGATGTGATGTAGGCAGTTGGACAAGTGGCACAATTTCAAGCAGCACCAAAGGAATGATATATCTCTTACAAACTACACAGATGCATATTGGGAAGGTAGCATTGATGATAGTAGAAGTACAAGTGGAGCATATTTCTACTTGGGTGATTGTCTGGTATCTTGGTTGAGAAAGAAACAGTCTTCGGTATCATTGTCCACAGCAGAAGTAGAGCATATTGCATCAACAACATGTTGTATACAGGGTCTATAGATGAAGAAAACTTTGCAGGACATACAGGTGGAATATGACGATCCTATTATGATATTGTGTGATAATACTAGTGCTATAAGTATCTCTAACAATTCAATGATGCATTCCAAGACGAAACACATTCCGATCAAGTTTCACTTTCTAAGGGAACATGTTACAGAGAAGAACATCAAGGTAGAGTATGTTGGTACAAAAGAGAATATTGTAGATATCTTCAAACCTCTTCCAAGGGATACTTTTGAGTATCTTCAACAAAAACTTGGAGTGGTTTCAGCCCCAAAATGAATTATTTTTGATATACTTGAATGATTTTCAAATGATTTTTATCAGAGATGTACAAGAGGAAGCACCATGAAGATAAACATGAGCAGAGATCATAGGATGACTGACAGGGGGAGCATCCCCCAGGATAAGTCATCATTTTCCATTGATGTCAAAGGGTTGAAGAACAGAGGCATGGAAGAGAAGAGGCATGAAGACAGGGGGAGAAAAAACATGAAGACAAAGGGAGTCAGCATGAGCATGAATGTTTCCATGGTTGTGTTTAAATGTTTCCATCAATGCCAAAGGGGGACATTGTTGAAAGATTAATTAATTATCGAAAAATATTTACTATCAAAAAATATTAATTAATTATTGGAGGGATAATTAATTATTAAGATTAGTTGTCATTGATGTCAACCCTTGAACAAAGTTGCATGTCAAAGTAAAGTGGCAATAAACAGAAGATAGTTAATTATTGGAGGGATAATTAATCATTGATATTAGTTTTCATTGATGTCAACCCTTGAACAAAGTTGCATGTCAAAGTAAAGTGGTAGTAAACAAAAGATAATTAATTGTTGGAGTGATAATTAATTATTGCAGGAATAAATAATTATTGGAGAGGTAATTAATTATTACAGGGAAAAGAAAACTGGAGTGAAAAAAAGATAACATGTTGCATGTGAGTTCCATATGAGTTGCATGTCATTAAGAAATTTCTCCTATATAACAAAGAGAAGAGTCCATTGCAAATCACTTCTGTGTATTCACCTCTAAGCATACAAGTTGGAGATTTGACCCTGTGAGTCAAAGACAGAGAAGTCAAGTGAACTAAGGAGTCTGCAGGAATCGAGAGTAAGGAGAAGGGGTTTCATACAAGAATTAGTTGAGTATACCTGCGAGTTTTAGGAGGAAAAGCACGGACATCCATGACCTACAGTGAGGGAAGGCGTGGATACCCACGAGCATACAATATACATAGTCGCAAACCTATGAGTAAAAATTGTGGAAGATCATGGATCTGAAAGATTAGTTTAGCTACAGTATGAAGGTATGGTTTCATGTGTGTGTTAAGGAGTTATTTTGAATAAATCAGGAACATGTATGTCTCAGTAATTCATAAGCTTTTGATTTGGAGAATTCTCTTATGGATTTTGGTACGATGAATAAGTGGTTGCAGTCTTGATGAGATATTTATATCAGAAGTAGCAACAACAGAGGTTTCAGAAGCAACAACAACAACAGGTTATCAGTTACAACAACTGAGGTAGTGATAGGTTTGTCTACAGTTATATTTCGGGGCAATTGGACGGGGCAAGGAAAGGGGGTTGTAGCCTCTTGGTTGAAGCCAGAAAATTAGGGAGTTGGAGCTTCCTTCAAGTTGCAGCCTGAAAATAGGGGGTTGAAGCCTCCTTCCAGTTGTAGTTGGAGAATCAGAAAGTTGGTGCTTCCAATGAATGTACTCTTTGATCAATAAGAAAAGCATTCTGTGGTTTTTTTCCGCATTGGGTTTCCACATAAATCTTTGGTGTATTATGTTTATGTTTTGATTTATGGTATTGATGCTATATTGAATGTTGATTGAATATAATTGAATATTTATATTGTGATTAAAGAAAGAAAAGTACTAATATTGATTCACTCCCCTCCCTCTCAGTATTCCAACACAATGTTGGATACTTGTAGCAGAGATAACTAGGATAATGATATATTAGATATATACTTTTAAATTACGCGTTGGATTGCTTGAAGGGAAGCACAAGCTCAAGGGAGAATCTATTTTCCATTGATGTCAAAGGGGGAGAAGTTGTAGACAAAGGGAAGAGTTGCATACATGGGGAGTATTACATAATTGACTAAGGGTTTCCATCAATGACAAAAGAGGAGATTGTTGGAAATGTTGTTGTCATTGATTTCAAATAAAGGGGGAGCCTACAGGTGTCAAGTTAAATATTACAATCCTACAACATTTCCAAGATAAATATTGCAATATGGATATTGTTGAAAGTATTATTTTTATTTTTTTTTATTATAAATTTGTATACCCTATCTTTGAAGGACTTTTTACCCTACATACCTAGCTAAAATGGGAGTAGAAATTATGTGGTTGGAAATATTATTATGAAACATTTCCAACATTATATGGAATAACCTCTAACTCCCTAGTAATGAGGAGATATGAATTTTTATGTCCGAAAACCCAACCAGAAAATTGAGGTCAGCTCATCCAATGTTTACAGGCTAGTCCTAAAAGTGGGGACAAAATTACTATAAATAAAGGATAGGTTTTCACATTTGTAGAAAAACCAAGAAGAGATCAATTCTGAGGTGCATATAAGTGATTTGAGGTGCACTAAATGTGTTGGGGTGTATTTTTGGGATCTAAAGGTGTGCAAGAGAAGTCTAAGGGATTTTCTTGAGGTCTTTCTTGTTCTCAAGGTGCACTATGAAGGAATGAAGGTCTGTGATGCTGTCGTGTGCACTATTTTGAGGTTGTGATGTTGTTTTCGGTGGATGTTGTCACCATTTGATGTTGCCGTTAGTGGATTTTTCCATTAGTGGATGTTGTTGTCGGTGGATGTTACTGTCAGTGATTACATTATGGGAATGATGCTATGAAGATTGCTAGGGTTTGAAGGATTTTCTGTGGAATGAAGCATGCAAGTGAAGTCATAAGTACTCTATGTATGAATATCTTGTATTGGTGTCTACACGTATCTTATTGATTTGGTGCTCAGTTGAGGAGATTGGTGCCTACATCTTATTGAGTTGGTGCACAATTGAGGAGATTGGTGTCTCTAGTAGGTTGGTGCCTACATATTGTTGAGTTGGTGATCATTTAAGGAGATTGTTGTCTCTTGTAGGTTGGTTCCTACAATATTTGTAACAATAGGTTGTTTCCTACAAACATTTATAAAGATAAGTTTATGGTTTTCTCTCGATTGTGTTTCCATGTTAAAACTTGTATGATTTGAGTTTATCCGTGGTTATTATTTCTCATCTAATGAATTATTGATGAATGGTTAAATAAAGTAAAATGTATCGTATACTGATTCACCCCCCCTTAGTATAATCATAAACTCAATAATAAGTTACCAAGTCGAGCCCCCCTAAAGTTCTATGGACGAGGTATTGTATTTATATGAAACAATGGGTAATGTTTGTGCCATTATCTCTATAGCTCAAGAAGAAAAGTGTAAAAGTGTTAGTGATATTTGGACTTTGGAATTTGATGGTGCTCACTCTAACTTGGGATCTGGTGTTGGAATTTTCCTTATACCCCCTTCACATGAGGTCACATTTTTCTCTTATATGCTTGAATTTGATTGTACAAATAACATTGTTGAGTATGAATCCTTAATCATAGGACTAGACCTAGCCCTTGATAGGAATATTAAGTGCCTAAGAGTCATAGGGGACTCTGACCTAGTTGTTTACCAAGTAAAAAATAAATTTGTTGCTATAAATGAAAGGTTGAGGAAGTATAGGAACTTGATTTGGGACACAATAGAACTCTTTAATTCCTTTTCAATTGAATTCATCCCAAGAGAAAAGAACCATATTGTTGATTCTTTGGTTGTCTATGCAACTACCTTACAACCTTGTGAAGAAATGATTCATGACATATGAAAAATGGAAGTTTTATTTAGGCCATCTATCCTTGATAACCTTGAACATTGGCAAGTTTTCAATGAAGGTGACCAGATCCTTCAATTCTTGCAAAGAAATTGTTGAGATCAATTCCTACTTCCGAAATTTCCCTCCCCTTTTCTATTTTCCCAACTTTTTTTCTCCGTTTTTTCCCTCTTCTATACTTACCCAATTTCCCCTTTTCCTTGTTTCCCTCATTTTCTCCCTTTCTAGTTTTATACTTAGTCATTTTTTCAAAACGACGGGTTTTTGGGTTCCTAGATTCACGGACTCATGAATCCTCATCTCCAATCCACACTCTCACATATTGAGTCCGACTGACCACCACATTATCCCATACTTAGTTCACTGGTTTTTTGAACGAGTTCCGTGATATACATTTTGCATCCAAAAGATCTGTGATCTACATGTTGACCCCTGGACTCCCTAAGATTCCAAGTATCTCATTTCTCCTATGCTGAGTCCGTCTGACCGCATCACAACACTTAGCCAATTTTCGACCTTCTGCATTCGAGGGTTGGCGGGTTCACAAAAGTCTCAAATCATATTTCACTCATGTCCATCCCTGCTACCTCCGTGTTTTTCCCAATGCAAATTTAGAATAGATTAATGCTAATAACTCATTATGCAGGTCCCGTAAATATTGTCATTAATAGGCAAAGGGATCGATGAATTTCCTCATTAAACCACATTAAAGCATGATTTGCGGAAGATTATATATTATCTCTCAAGCACTCGTTTCTAATATTATCTTGATCAAAGGAACGCTCTCATAAACTTATGGCAGCAACAACTCTACAACAATTTTTTGGAGATACCTTGAACATTTTTGGATGAGAGGATCATAATTTTCAGTGGTCTAGAGCATACTCTTATTATTCATCCCCTTCTGCTCAAAAGGAAGTAATTTGGACATCCGGAATTGCATGTGCAGGTTGTGTTCCTGAATTTTTTGACTGCAAGAAATTGGTTTCCTGGTGCGTCGAGAAATACATACCAAGTCAGCAGATGATTCCACTCCAGGACCATTCTCTCGTCATTCGTTCACCTCAATTATTACGTAAGATGTTGAGACTCCCAAAGCCAATGCTCACCTTCAATGGTGAAGATTGCAGAGAATTTTTGAAAAAACATGAAAACAGCATGGATCTCTTACCAGAATTATTAGAGAATCATGTTGCCATCCCTGAGGATATTACCAGACTGCAGGTCAACTTGTTCAAAAACCCATTTTTTGTAAATTGCTTGGTTATTTACCAGAGTTACAAGCCAAGAAAATATTGCTAGCATTTCCCGTATGATTATTTACATATTATATTTTACCGTCAAGGAGTAGACCATTTTCTATTGGGGGAAGTTGATTTCCATTGAAATGTCTTCCCAATAGTCTCAATATAAAAAGGATAAGGAACTCTTTATGTCTTGTTATTTGGTTTTCGTGATAGCACATTGTTGTCAGTTTCCTAAATTGTCTATATGCAAGAAGGTGAATTGTGAATTTGACCATGTGACTTTTTGATACCAAGCGTTATGGAGGCACCAAACTTCCCTGCATTTTTATGAAGTTTTCAACGACTTTGTCTCGGTTCTTAAATAATTTTTGTTTGGATGGGATACCCCAAGAATATCTTCTCAAGCTAGTAAATTCCTGGATAGAAAGGGGACTTTGGAACAAATGGAGAATTACAATGTCATCAGGATTTTTGGGTCTAAGGAAAATCGTAATTTTCTTCCATGCCATATATCTGACAAAATGTTTGTCACAGAAGTCACAAGGAAATATAACTTTTGGCTGCATTTTTTTCATGAAAAATGAAAAAAAAAATTCATTCATTTGCCTTGGAAAGTTGGGGATTTTGTATTCAAAATTATGAACAAAATTGATGAATTCACTAACCACTTCCACAACTTGAATCTCAAGTATGCTGAAAATATTAGAGGGTTTGACCCTAATGGAATATTTTTGGAACATATGTTAACAATGGGTTTTAGCAGTTCATTTATCCATACATTTCTAGGAGAATAAGAAGATAATAACCTGGGAAACCCTACCCGCAATGTTGGTGACTTAGAGACGATACTTAGTACAAATGAACTGTATAAACATAGATTAAAAGGTCTCAGTGAGAAGAGTGACCAGTCCCCAACTGTCAATCCTAAGACTACAACAACTCAAAGCAGTGCTCCAACGACCCACCCATCTAAGAAGGTAACCAACAGTAGTTCAGGCGGAGGAGGAGATAAGAACCCCCCTCTAGGAAAAATTGAAAGCTCCCATAAACTTCCTTTGAGGAAGAAGAGGAATAATATTGTACAAGAGGAAGAAGAGCATCACGTCGGAAGTAACATCAATAGATTATCCCTCAAGGATATGGAGCTCGAAGCTGACATTGAAAAGATGTTTCCTAAAATTGATCAACCAGGAGGCGCGGTCCACCTAAACGAATCGTTGGAAATTGTTGAAAATGAGATATTTGATGAAGAAGAATAATTTGTGTTTTAGAGCGTTGTTTTTTACAACGAGTCTAAAAAATTAATTATTGAGAAGAGTGATGTGAAGAATAAAAAGGGGAAATCTTGTTTAGAGTTTAACCTGAAGAATATGCGTCCTTCCCAGGTATCCAGAATCCATAAAGCCATTGATGATGCATTGGACAATTCCATTGGCAATATCGAAGCAGAAAATATAAAGATAAAGGAAAGGATTAAGGAACTTGAAGAGACGTTGATGCCTCTTCCACTCCTTGCCATCCCTTTGGTGATTGTCGGACCCTCCACGCCCGCAGTCAAAATAAAAGGATCCTCAATCTTGCCCACATCGTTCAGGATCTATGTGGAGAATAATATCAAGAAAAGAATGGCACTAATTATAGAAGCTTGGGAAATTTCAAAGAGCATTGTTTCTTTTGGCTCAAGGGCGCATGCCTTCCTTGAATATCTATAGGCCGACCTAAATAACGAAGAAGGTTTCTACTTTGATGTCATGGTACCCTTTAGTATTAAAATTACTAACATGTCAAAGCTAAAGGGAAGAGACGAAGACCTTCCCTCTCCAAGTTGGATCAAACAATTGAATGCCTGTTGGAAAGAGAAAATACAAAACTTGAGCAACATCGTTCAAGCGTGCAACCAAGCCATAACAAGGAGAGAAGAGCTATTCAAAAGACTCATGTAGGTGGACCTAGTCGGAAGCACTAACGAGGTCCAAGATCCCAAGTTGATCCTCAAATCATTATTCCTAACAAAACAACAGTTTGATGAGCAAGTTTACATTTTAAAGGATTTTCAATTGAAATATTCTATGGCATAATTGAATATGATGAGAACTCCATAGATAACTAGCTAGTATATTATTCCATAAAAAATCAGGATATTGAAAAAGTATTACATGGCATTTCCATTGATCTCCGTGAATTGGAGGGTGAGTTGTTCAATATTAAAATACGACATGAAATCAACGTGGCACCTATGAAAAGTTACATCGAAGAATGGTTCAAGAAGGTTATCGACAAACTGACAAATGAAGAGCAAGAAGCAGTTGAGACGGTTCCTGTAACTGTCAATGAAAACAATAAAAGGACATCATCGAGCAAATGAACACATGAGCGACCATCATAGTAAGTTTACGTTGATCGCATTCTTCTTTTCTTTATCAAGTCCTTCATCCAATTATTCCACCTCTTTCACTAGAAAGGTTTAACCGAAGACTGATAACTCCTTTGTTCTTCTTACCAGGTCTTGTTGATCCTTCCACTGCCCATCGGCCTCTTTCTAAAAAAATATTTCTTGTATTTATTTGCTTAATAGTCAGCGAGAGCCCCAATCCTAGTCTTTAAAACAAACGCATTTACATTTTCAAGAATATGTAACAAATTATATATTTTTTGGACATTTCAAGAGAACTACTTTGGGAACAATCTCGATTGTGCTTTGTAACCCTGTTTTCATAATATAAAGTATTTGAGGTTGATCTATCATTATCTTTATTTGAGTTTCTCATGTATCCACTCTATTAAAGTTCTCTTGTGCATGTGGATCATCTTCTTTTGTTTTTTTTATGTGATCAGAATATTTATCTTAAAACTATGATGGATGTGAGGAAATTTTGTTTACTTACTTTAAATGTGTGACGTGTGTGATTCCTGGTCCTCTCTCAGGAACTTTCTTTAAAAAAGAAAAAGAAAAACTTTTATTTTATTTTGCTATATTTACGTTGCTTTGAAATACTCCGATGGATTTGTATCAAGTCCCACATTTTGAACATTTAAAAATATGAAGAAAATCTAAAGAGGAGTACCACCTCTATAAAAATGCAAGGGGATTTACATCCTCGTGAGGTTTCCATTTCAGTCCTAACAGATTCAAGCGTCAACAGAAACAAGGAATTTTCAGACATTCAAGTTACTTTCCTAGATGAATCCATGGACTTAAGGATCAAGGACTTTCCTAATGACACTCTTCCAAAATGGATTGTTCCTTTAGAAAGGATGTTTGATATATATGAAATGTACAAAGGGAAACCAATCATTGACCAATATTATGAGGCCTTTGAGTTCAATATCAGCTCGAAAAATGATCAAAGAATGTTAAAGAAAGGAAAAGGAACCACCCATACTGAAATGGAAAACATAATAAGCCTTATCCGAGATTATAAAGATATTTTTGCTTGGACCTATGATGATATGAAGGCCTATAAGGGTGATATTATCCAACACTCCATTCCTCTCAAAGAGGGAGCCAAACCTTTTAGACATAATCTAAGACATATTAACCCTAAGTTGCCTCCCCAAATCTAAAAGGAACTCTAGAAAATGGTTGATGTAAAGATCATAGCCCCCATTAGATATTTCTCTTAGATGTCCAACTTGGTTGTTATCCAAAAGAAGAGTGGAGATATTCGACTATGTGTGGAATTTAGAAACCTTAATCAACTATCGTTCAAAGACAATTATCCTCTCCCAAACATGGAACATTTTTTGCAAAGATTCATCGGTGTCGAGATAATTTCAATGTTTGATGGTTTTTCTGGGTATAACCAAGTCTTAGTAAGGAAGGATGATCAACTTAAAACTACCTTTACCACCCCTTGGGGAACCTTTATGTATTTGAGGATGCATTTTGGTCTTATGAATGATGGATCCACTTTTCAGAGAGCAATGGATTTTGAATTTAGGGATTTTATAGGGAGAATCATAGAGATATATCAAGATGATATAACAATTGTTTCTAAGGAAATAAATGCACATGTTTCACACCTTAGGAAGATATTTGAGTGATGTATAAAGTATGTTATTTCCCTAAATACCAAGAAATTAATCTTTGGTATTTCGTCAATAATATAATCCAACCATGAACAAGTTCTCAAGAGCAACATATAATGAAGAAACCCTAATAAAAGGCTAGTGCACAAAATAGAGCTATCTCACCAAATAGTTGTAGCAACAACACCATACAAGATAGTGCACCTATTCCCTGAGAGAGCGCACAAGAGAAACCACCACCAAGAATAACCAAGAACCTCAGATGTTGCAATGTTGCGTCTTCTCCTTCCCTCATATTAGCGTCTTCTTATTGAGTGAGAGATGAGTAAGTGTGTGTCCAAATGAGAAAGACGTCTCCCTATTTATAGTCTTCAAGTCACTTTGGTTGGGGCCAACTTCTTCTCTGGGAAATTCTATTTCCCTTTATCTTTTCTCGTGGGCCGACTTCTCTTCCCAGAGGTTCTAATTCCGCTTTATTCTTTTCCTGTGGGTCGACTTCCCTTCTAAGGTGTTCTTCCACTGTTCAATAGTCTTCCTTTGACTTCTGGAATCTTCTTCTCTTCTAAGAAAGGTTGTCCATGAGGAAAATACCTCTCGCAGCTACCAAAACATCAACACCTGAAACATTAGTGTTAGTAAATAAAATACAATTGCATTCAAATGTGAAAGTTGTTGCACAACAAAACCAACCCATCAGGAGACAAGAGTTGCATTAATTAGGAGATGACAATGATCAGGAGAGGACGTGTATGCATTGATTTGGAGAGGGTGTTGATCAAGAGAGGAGAGTGGCATTGGTGCTTGCAAAACTGCAGAAGTTCCATTCAGGTATGCACAGAAGAATTATTTATATGTTTAAATGTGTTTTACTTTGGAATTAATGTGATTTTTCCACCCTGCATCTCTGCATATATTTACACTACACCTCGTATATTGTTTCCTCCATTTCTTTATTTTCTTTATGTTTATGCATTAACCCTCCTCGCCACTCCTTCGAGGTAAGGTTAATGGGAAGGTGCAAAAGCATTGTTGATTCTTGTCTTCCCTAAGAGATACATTAAGAGATGTTGGGTTCGTAACGCCTCCACCTATTTCCCTCTAAACTTGCTAGGTCTGTGCACCGGGAAGGTGCAAAAGCATTGTTGATTCGTGTCTTCCCTAAGAGATACATTAAGAGATGTTGGGTTCATAACACCTCCACCTCTTTCCCTCTAAACTTGCTAGGTCCGTGCACCGAATAATGCACGAGGTCACTTAAAAAAACGAGATAGAAATTGTTTATAAGATCATAAAAGTTATCACATGTATAACTCATCCCTAGAATGATATCATGTGCCGGGGTTGGGCCTAATAGTGGACAGATGAGTTGGGTTCCTAGAGTCTCCACCTCTTCGCAAGTTAGCCCAAAATTCATTATAAACCCTAAATCTGTCGAATTTATTGGAAACCCTAATTTGTTAAGTATGTTATGTTTTATAAAAGTTTAAATGTTTGCATGTTTAAAAATTTAAATATTTAAATGTCTCAATGTTAGAATCTTAACAAATTTTGTAGATATTAAAAATTATCTAAAACGATTATTGTTAGAAATGTGACGGAATCAAGTGTGAGAGGATGGCGAAGATGGAAAATAATACTCGTTCTTCCAAAATTAGGATTGTAGTTTTTGAGTACGTATTAACTAGCACAACCACATTTAAGTAAAAGTGGTTGGTATACACCAATCAACGTCATTTTCCATCTTTTAAAACTAATAGCATTGATTGACAAATATCAACCACTTTTACTTAAATTGCATTTTTTGTAATTAGCTCTCATTTCTTATGCAACGGATTTGGTATGGATTTTATGGTTGTTAATATAGAGCATCACCACTTTGAACATTACCCCTACAATACTTAACTAGTTATTGTTGATATCAGAGTTTATCTTAACAAACTTGAGAACTTTATCTATCCTGGCTTATGTTTAGAGTCGTAAAGCATAAGAAACTTCTCATCATTTATTATGAAGGTACCTTTTACAACTATCTTAATGTATTCTGACCCATCTCTTGAAGCAAAGGATTGCAATGTATTGAAAGAATAATGAAAGAATTAAATCTAATAAATCTTCGAGCAGAAGATAAACTTATAACTTGGAATAGAAGCTAAGGATTGCAATGTATTGAAAGAATAATGAAAGAATTAAATCTAATAAATCATCAAGCAGAAGATAAACTTATAACTTGGAATAGAAGTTCAAGTTGTCAAAAGTGATTCATGGTTGTGATGGGATACAACTACGAGTCTTTGATTAGMAAATCAACCTCCAACTTCCTYCGGCTGCTCAATAATAGATGAGTCAAACACCTTCAATGCATCATTYTGTGCTTTTGGCTACTTTGTGATTAGCGCCAGTTTGGTGCATTTAAAACTTCAAGCATTGTTCCTCTCATCTGACAGATAAATGGCTTTGGATAGATGTCATATCTAATTAAAGGCATKCTTTCAAACTCTCTAAGACCTAGCTTCCATGATCACCTATTGTAACTCCCAGTAGATATTAATTTGAGAAGCTACACATCACAAGCGTTGAATCTTCCAACCACCAATCCTTCAATAATCAAGGTGAATCATGAAAAGCAATCCCAAGAAAGAAAGGATCATTTGGTTAACTTGGTAAACCATATTATCAATACCTACTCCACCTGACACGGAAAAGAATTGATCTTTTTCATAAAATTGTAAAACGCTAAATCCAAAAATAAAGGATGCAAATAGAAATCAATCAATGCAATTCACTTAATTGGATACCCTTGGAATGTCAGTTGAAAGCTAGGGGGCAAGTGCTAACCTTTCCATCTTTCCTCCACATTATCAAAACATCAAGAACTTCAGAAGAAAAATTGTTGCATCTTTGGCTAGACAGGTCTTCGATAATCTCTAAAATTTGGCTTCTCATCCTTCTGACTGTAGATGTTGTCACATCGCCAAGATTATTTATATTTTCTTCTAACTCCTCAAAATTTTGCATGTCTTCTCCCCCTATAAAATTTTCATTTTTGAAGGGGGCTTGAATCTTTTGATCTTCATTCTTAATTTGTCTTTGTTGTATTTGAGGGTTATGATTCCTTCTAAAATCCTTTCTAGGGAACTGATCATTCTTCGATTGATCTAATTCCATTCTTGAGATTTTATTCGAAAATTCTTTAATTATTCTCGCCATGTCATCCATCTTATCTTCCGAAGACCTCCTAGATCTAGAGGGTCTCGCTTGTTCTTTGTACCGTCTAGTTTCTTTATTTCCCATTTCAAATTTTGTTTCTAACTTTCCCGATGCCATCATGTTTGATTCGATTTCTACAATGTCATCCTGCATTTTAGTGAGATCAACATATCTCCTTTCTCTCAACAGTAGAGAGAAATCCAGATCAAAAGCCCCAACGAAAGTTACTTTTGCTGCAGGTTGGGAAGGTTTAACCTCAGCTGGAATTTTATTATATAATTTATTGAATCTTTGGGTAAACTCAAGAACTGATTCTGAATTTTTCTTTCTCAGAGCCCCAAACTCGGTTAGATAATAGAGATGACCTTTCCTTTCTCCCCATTGTCTAATAAAATCATTTTCTAACTCATCATATGATCCTATGGACCCTGTTGGGAGTCCTCGGAACTAGGTTCTCACCTAACCTTCGAAAGTTTGAACGAGAAGCCTCGAATAAACGTCTTCGTGCTCAAGGACAAGGATATCAGCAAATTGGTCAAAGAAATTGATGTGTTCGGTAGCAGTTAAATCTCTCTCTCCAGTAAAATTCGGTAGATTTTTCATACAATTTTCAGGTAGATCATGGAGAGGGACTGGGAGTACCAAAGGGGCATACCTAGCAGCTACTTTGGCAAAGATTCTAGGAGGTGGGGTGGTACTTGACCGCTCCCTCCTCCCCTGGCAGCACCACCTCCTCCAGCCGCAGCCATTGATAATTTAGAGAGCGAAACTTGGAGATTATAGAGAAGACTTTTAAGGATATGTGGTGACCTTTCGGTTACGTCGGGAGACAAGAAATTTGAAAAATAGGGAACTGGAAAAAGGGGACTGGTTTCTTCGAACTCAGAGGATGTGTACACAGGAGAACCAACAGGAGTCGAGTCAAGGTATACAATATATTCTTCTGAATTCTGAAAGGTTGTAGACTGAAACTCGGGAACTGATGAAACATCAATCGAGGTGGGAAGTGAGATGGATCTTTTACCTCTATTGGTAAAGGAGACAGTTGGAAAAGTTTCGGCTTTAAATTCGAGTAACACCAACTCAGGTTCTAGGGTTTTGATTCTATCGACGGATGTTTCTCTAAAAAGGAGTTGGGTATTCGAATGTTTAAGTAGATCCTTATTTTTTGACTAAGTGGATTTGGGTTGATAAATCTTACTTGTTGATGAAGTAGTCTGTTTAAGGTATCTTCTTGTTTTCAAAAGTTTTTTAGGATCGGATATAGGGGAGGTATGCTTATCGTCTGAATTCTTTCTGGTATTCTTTTGATTAGAAGCCAGTTTATTAATCGTGGAGTCGCCAAGTGAAATATAAAAGTAGTCTCATAAAGTGTTCGATCTCTGTTCACTATCAAAGAAGGAAACTTACCAATTTCGTTCTTCCTAGGGAAAAATAACTTTGTTTCTTTGTTCCCTGGAAATGGCGCCAAAAAGATGTTGTTCCTGAGTTTATACTTAAGGCTTAAAGTATAATGTCAAGGCATCCGAAAAATAAAAAGAGTTTAAAATATGAAAAGAAAGTCAATCCTTTAGGGAAAGAAGCTATGGTTGATTTTTGAGTTGTCTTTGCCTAGCTTCCCAAAATTCCTGGATGCTTATGTCTTGTCCAATCACTGCCCATGAACGTTCAAGTTAAACTCGGGTGTTAGCAGTCTCTAAGATGGTATTAAACAAGGTTAAAAAAATGCTAGTCTGATCTGTGAGATCGGGTTCTATATTAGGCTATCTTGAAACAGGTAAAGTCATGGAAGAAAGAAAATTAAAAGATTTGTTGTTGTTATGTTTGCTTTTTCTTGTCTTCAATTATATGAGAAAAATTCCTGAAATTGAATTAATAGTATAACAATTCAGAGGTCGTTTTTCGTGTCTGAGTCAAATTTGAAAATAATGAATGTGATGAAAGAAAAACATAAAGATGTTAACAAAGTGAGGCATCAATCACAAAAGAATCTCACTTTGATACAAAAGAACAAAAATGGATTTGAAACATTTAATGAAGCATAAAATGTGGTAATCTAACTAATTCACAGGTTTTGTATTTGTTAATAGCCAACACAAAGGAAAATCTGTAAACAATCAGATAACTAAATGAACCATATAACCACAATAGATGTTGTATTAAGTTGTGATTAAGCATTCATCAAAGACATATAAATAAAGATGCCAGAATACAAAAGAACAGAGGAACACATAACTCAAGATTGGCGAAATATGGTGTCTCTGGTCTACATTTGTCTTAATTCTTGAAAAGGGGAGATCTCTCTATTACAATCGGCCAGGAAAAAGCCCTCTCTTTGTCTTTTGAAATTATATTTATACAAAAGGTTACCAACCCTAGACGGTTGGAATTTTCCTTACTCCTAGATATTAACAGTTACAAAATAGAAACTTAAACCGTTTCACTTGTTTCCTTTCTATCTCTTTCTCATATTGGTAGAACGAGCATACATGTGTTACTTCATTATTTCTTTGAAGTACTTCCTTCACCTGGCTCAAGACAGTCGACGCACGTGCTTAGAAATTGTACTAAAATTCTGGAAGGCTCTGTCACATCCTTTGCCTCAAAAAGATACAGCTTTCTTTGTAATTTCAACAACCTGTCTTCAATATTTTTACCTTCGAAATTTATTGACTGCAACTGTAGATTTGGCTTTACCAGCCATCTATCCATTTGAGCGACGTCAACCTGTTTCAACTGTGAAATTTCAATCTGAGTTTCATTTAAGCTTTCTTTGATGTCCAATTGATGCTTTATAACATTGATTTGCCCTAATACTCCAGCACAATTGTCCTTTCCAATGCCTAGTGATTTTTTATCTAGCAAATCAAAAGCCTCTTCACAATCTTCCTTTATTTCTTTGGCCATTTTCTTACTCTCGGCTATATTGGCCTACCATGCCTTTAGGATGATATCACCCCTAATTTGTTCTGCGACAATTAATCTGGGAGTTGTTGATACCTCTTCCCTAACCGAAGATACAACTGCCTTTTGAAAGGTGGTTCGGGCTGCAGTAGCCTCTTTTTCTCTGAAACCAATATTATCTAATGATTGACCCATCTCCCAAAAATAATCTTGGATGATCCCTACCTTAGAAAACAGGCTTTGTTGTACTGCTTCCAGCTTCTGATGCACTTCCAATGCCTGGGCTTGAAACACTGATATATTTACAACCTGGCTTTCAGTAGAACTCAATTTAGCTTGCAGTTGCCTTATTAATTCTTCTTGATGGATGACCTACCCTTAGCTTGCTTGAGCAGTCTTGTGTACTTCTTCAAGATCAGATTTAAGTTGTTGAATCTCTTTCCTGTCTTTGGCTCTAGCCTGTTCGAGTCCTTTGTTGACTTCACTTTTGACATTATTCTCTACATTTCTTATTTGATCTCGCAGCTGATTTATCAACTGATTCCTCTGCCTTAGCCTTTCTTTCAGATTATCAACAGAAAATAAGTTGGTCATTGCAAAAGCTCCTAAAAAGCCTGCCACCTTTGTAGCAAAATCTTCTTCTTCCAAAATTTTCCCATCTAATAATACTCGGTGCTTTTTTACCATTGCACCCTCTCTCATGTGCATTTATTTCTTCACCACGGCGTTTCTTTTCTTACTGAAAAAGAAATCGATGGGAGGTATCTCCTCGACAGAGATAGGCGTGAAATCGCTTATGAACATTGCCTCTGTATTGGGGTTTCCTTTGGTGAATTGTAATGGTGTAATAACCTCAATGGGGTTGTTGATTTCCGTGGACAACTTTTTCCCGGCTTTTTCAGTAGTTGATTTCTCAGGCGAAGACAACAGTCTATCTTCTCCATTCTTTATTATTGTCTATTTTCTATCTTTTCTCTGGTTGTCTAGTATCCTCGTCTCTGGGATACTTCCCTTCTGAGTCGAGACCTCAACTTTCTCCTGGTTTTCCAGGGTTTCTTGTTTGGCAGAGCTTCCAACTTCTGGATTTTGGGTCTCTGCTTGTTGTGTATCTGAAAATTTTAGGCTTTTCCCTTGTAATACTTTGGGTAGGCCACTTCTCTAGTGTTTTTGGAAATTGTAAAACTCAGCCATTTCACTAGGTAGAAGAGCTCGCACTCGGCTCAGAACTTCTTGGTAAGATCTTACCCCTCGGAATATTTCGTCATGAGGGGACTCTTCATGTTCATATTTTCTAAGATTGCACTCGACCATATGGTTTCCCACGACCCTATGTGGGTCGTGCTTCTTGAACTCAATGCTAACCAGCTTTATCTCTTCTAAAGCTGCAGCCTCCACCCTGGAGTGACCGAAATCCAATAAGGAAAATGAACCAATAGACAAAGGAAAATATGGCCATACCTTTTTCTGCACGACTTTTATCTCTTTGCTAATCCCGCCGAGTACAGTTTGTCATGCAACTTCACGGCACGCCAGTATGTCTGGTAAAAATTGCAGTAATGCATATGGAGGGACCAAGCAGCCGAAAACTCTGATATAAGAGAAATGTTCCTCTATGTACCAGTCTGCCACTTTACCCAGGCTAACCATAACTTTGTCTGAAATTCTTGGCGGTGGGTGACCAAATATAACAATATGCATCGGCACCACTACCCAGTTAAAGATTTCATAAAATAAATATTTTTCCTTGTCCTCCCAGAGCTTTGAATGGTAATCATGAATTGTTTCTGCGTTGTCTGGAGTCCAACTCCAGCTCATCAGCGGGAAAGGCGTCAAAGGCGTCATGAAACAGATAGCGTCCATAACATTGGAGTTGGTTGCCCTTTGGTTTTCTTCGTTTGGTATTCTGAGATTTTGCTAGCCAGATTATCTAACAATATCTTTGCCCAGTCAAAAGAAAATCCTTCCGCCACCGAGTGAATAATGGGAACCCATGGTAGGAAGAAATGGGCCATGTTCTCTTTTCCATAAATTCTGCACATTATCATGGCTATATACATGAATCGTGGTTCAAGCGATGAGATAGAATATACGCCGTGAGACTCGGCTCTGAACTTTTCGGGACATGAACACCAGTCTTTGATCAGGTCGGAAAGACTCTTTCCAAACTGATCACACTCCTTATTATTAAAATCGCAAGAAAACCGACGTTATAGACAAAGTTTGATGTTGCAAACAATTTATACATGACCTGTATGTGTTCCGGTCGAAATGACCCAACAACTACTTTCTGAGAGTTGAATATCGTTCGAGTCAGGATATCTACATGATCCAGCGCCCATTTAATCATGTCGGTGTAAGGTAAAAGCCTCGGTCTGGTTGCTATCTTATGTAGTTATGCTTGAGCAATAATCTTATATTTGGTAGATAAGTCATCATTTTCATTGTCGCTTGAATCATCAGGACAGTTTACCACTTCGTATTGTATGGTGTTGAACACATGCGTCCAGGTTTTAACTGTGTTTATACTTCTGGTCGAAGTATCAGAAATAACGTCTGTGTTCTGGCCAGAACTTTCACCAGTTGCTTTAGGCGCTTTCCGTGGAGCCATGATATCAAATTCAGAGTTCTGTTACCTGTTACAAAGAATGAGAATGCATAAAACTAGTTATTTCGCTAAGCCATCTCTAAGAAAACAAGAAAGTGATTCAGAACTAAAAATCATTTTTTCCTTAAACGCATAAACCATGCGTATACCTTCATTGACAACGCATTTAATTTCTTTAATAAAAAGATTTGGGCATTAAAATTTGATCCTATGTGGAATCATTTCCCTAAATCAGATATTAATGTCATTTATGGTCGATATCTCGGGAAAAGTGCAAAATTTGAATGTATCCGAGTTAATTTTGAGCAATAGATTAATTAGAGTATAATAATCATTTAGTACCTTAATTAATCGTACCTATCACTTAATCAAGTTTCAGCATTTCGGGTCTCAGGGATCTTTAAAGCAGTTTAAACTAAGACTTACGAAACACGAAGTCGCGATGGGTTTTAATTAACTATAATCATACTTAACACTCTTGATTAATCGCGATTAGTTTTAAAATGTAGGGGTTTCAGGTATCGGGACTTCAAAGCCTTTATATGTAAGAGCATCCCAATTCGCGAAGTCACGACGAGATTTACTCTTTGTTAATCTTACTTAAACATTAATGAACCCGGCTTAACATTAACTATTTTCGTGAGTTCGGGTATTGGGACTTCGAGAATGCTCAATATCGAACCTTCGTATTTCGCGAAACCCCAACTCCCGAAATTTCAAAAGAAAACCTTTATATAGATTGATTCATTAATTAAAAAGGCGGCTCCATAATCTGCTAAGACATTTAAACCTTTGGATTGATCGGAAGACTTCATTTCGATGGTGATTATCCAAGTACATTTTTGTGCTCCTTTTTATTAAAAAAAAAACGAAATTTATTTTAGTCTAAGGTTTAAGGAAATATATATGTTTCAACAAATAGAGCAATAAATAAAGGCAATTTGAATTACAATGCGATAAACACAACCATACCATGAAGGAAACTATCAGAGAACTGCATGAACTAAAAATAATTAAATCCCTTAACTAAAAATGATTAAATCACTTCTTCCATCTCCTGTATGAAAGTTTGTACAGATAAACTTATAGAAATTTTCAGTATCTTATATTAAAAACAATGTTACCAGACCCCACTGGGAGAATGACTTGACCGGGCTGGGAAAAAAATTGAGTCAAGTCCACAAATATATAAAAAAAAGTAAACCAAATTTCAGGAAAGAAAAAAAGTTATTTTTCAATAATATGGAAGTGTACAATGATCATATAACGCAAATTTTCAAAATAACTCTTTTCAAATCACAGAGATGATACCAATGGGGTGGTGGTTCAGAGGTTAATGGAGTAATAAGCAGTTTACCAGGGTTCCATTCTTGCAAAAATGCCAGTATGACATGGGCTGCTCCATGAGCTGACTCAGTTTGGTTTCCTCAAAGAGCAGAGTTAATATCCAGAGTCGTCTGGCACTCAGAAGAGTCTACCAACAGTGATTGGAAAAAGCAAAATCCCATTCAAAAATTAGATGTGGAGAAAAAGGTGCAAAACAATGAGCTATTCCCAAACTGAAAGAAATCACTTCCATACCATCTTAGCTTGTAATTTAAAAAAATACCGTAAAATCCTTTCAAAAAACCTTTAAAACCCTTTTAAGGAAACCTGTAAAACCCCATCTGTATCAGATAATCCTTCTGTAACAGATCAGATAGAACAATTGGTGTGAGAAGCCATTATATAACTTGCTTGCTCATTCATTCTCTTAAATTTTCTTGAAAAATCGATATTATAGGGTGCAAGGCAAGAATGAATTTTCAAACACAGACTCATAAGGAAATGCACAAAATGATCCATGAGATAAAAATTGCAGGCAGAAATTCAACAAACACCTTTCAATCTGACTCCTCTCCACATTGGCAACGTCACAGGCATTTAGAGCAAGAGAGGCAATTTATGCTTAATTTGGATTGCATTTTATAAGCTCTATCACCGTGGCTAAGAGAAATACATCACAATCATAGCCATTTCTTTGCTGAGGTGTCAAATACGAGGTCAATTTGGCAGATGATGCAGGAGGAACAATAAAGCCCTTATTAATTTCAAGCAATTTCCTTGCATAAAATCTGTTCCATTTAAATAAGTTAATAACTGTCATAGTGCTCAAAGATAACAAAGAAAATTTAACATACTCAGAGGTGGGTAAATCATCCTGCCGTCTAACAAATATAAACAGCTATCCGTGCACAGACATCCAATCATGGAGATAGTTACCATAAAGGAAATGCCTTCAGCATAGAAATAATGTCACTAAATATATAGTAGATGGCAAGAACTGCTGGGACATAGGAACTAAAAAAGATCCCTCTGTTCTTTCAAGAATATTTCTGGGGACATTCTAGCTTTCTCATGTTTAGTTATAACTCTAGAAAGATTTACATCACCCAGCTTCCACTCTACCCAGGCTTATTTAAAAAATCGTGCAGATACAACAGTAAACCTTCTTTCTAATTACATAAAAAAGCATCCATCTCTCGTCAAATGATTTTCAAATTAAAAAAATTAGGTTTGGGAAAGAAAAAATGGTGTTATTGTGGACACCGTTCAAAACCCAAGAGAGAAACATTCATGAACTCAATTTAGAATGTCCACGAATTAATAGGATGCTACTGTCCCCTGAGCATCAAGGATGCTTGCAATCATTCGTAGAGTTCCTGTGATTTATAGGTTCAATTGGGCATAAGGATAAGAATTGCTGATCCAACAGAAAGCCCACCATGTAACATTTAAGTGTTCCCTTTATATATATCTCTGAAGGCCATGCCCTACCACGCGACACTGCTTTCCTTATATCATTATGGCATATATAATACAGCTCAAGTCAGTACACACCAGAGATTTGTAATGCATAATTCCATTAACACCTGTAAACTAGGCTTTGCCAAGTCCAAAATAATACCTAAGCTCCAGTTGCCAATATAAAGGGAATAATCAAAAAGCTTTAAAATGTCGCTTGCTTTGCTTATTGTCACCAATAATCACCACAAGAGCAAAGTCCATCCTTGAAATGATGGAAACGACTTGTATCCCTTACGATGATTTCTCGATTAACGATCTTAGAGATAAACTTGATGGCAGTGTGGCAATCACCACACACACGAAGGTTCTTGATAATAAGGAGCGGTGTCCCTGGAGTTGTGCTTATAAGCCCAAAAGCAATGGCCAGCTTCTCACTGTGGTGGGAGAGAGATTGTTGTTTCTGCTCTTGTTCTACATCATGCAACACAAGGTTGGTGTTGACCACATATCCTGCTTCTTTCATCTGCTCATACAGATTCTCCAGCATTGCATAGATATCTTCCATCCGAGGGTGTGATCTGTCTTCTGCAATAAATTTATGCAATTTATTTTTCACCTCAATGCAACTAAGGCCTGGCTCTTTCTTCACCCCTCTGTCTTTCATCAATTTCCTCACCCTTGCTGCATCATCCCACCTGCCAACTGCAGCATAGATATTTGACAGAAGAATGTATGTTGCAGAGGCTTGTGGTTCAAGCTTAAGAAGACGTTCAGCTGCATGTATACCTAGCTCCACATTGCCATGGAGTCTACAAGCACCAAGTAATGCATTCCACACATTTGCATTAGGTTTAAACGGCATGTTGGTGATACAGTCCATTGCTTCATCCAGTTGTCCTGCTCGACCAAGAAGGTCAATAAGACATGCATAGTGATCTTCTTTTGGAGTGATACAGTGATCTCGAGCCATTGAATCAAAGTACTTACGGCCTTCATCCACTAGGCCTGCATGACTGCATGCCGAGAGGACAACAATAAATGTCACATCATCTGGCTTCATACCTGACTGAAGCATTTCCCCAAACAACTTAACGGCATCCTTCCCAAAACCATGCTGCGCATAGCCTGCTATCATAGCATTCCAGGCAACCACATCCAGCTTAGGCATCTTATCAAAGACATGCCGTGCATCTTCTATAATGCCACATTTTGCATACATATCAGCAAGGGCACTAGCTACAAAGACATTTGATTCAAGTCCAACTCTGACAAGCTGGGCATGGACCTTCTTGCCTTGTTTAGGAGCTACCAGGCCTGCGCAAGCCTTCAATACACTGCCAAAAGTAAACCGGTCTGGCTTCATGCCTTCAACTTGCATTTCATAGAAGAGCTCCAAAGCCTCCTCGCCATAGCCCTGCTGAGAATACCCCCCTATCATAGCAGTCCAAGACACCATATTTCGCTCCGGCATTTTGTCAAATAATTCCCGACCAGATTCTACATTCCCACACTTTGCATAGCCTGAAATCATTGTTGTCCAGGATAACACATCCCTCGTCAACATTTTGTCAAACACTTGGCGTGCATTCTCTATGTGTCCGCACTTTGCATAAGTATCAACAAGGGCACTGGCCACATACAGGTGTGATAAAAACCCAGCTTTGATGGTAAGCCCATGAATCTGCTTCCCCTGTTCCAATGCTAATGATCTCGCACATGAGCTCAGAACATTTGTAATACTAAAGTGGCTCATCGCAATGCCTTCCTGCTGCATATGGTAAAACAATTTAAACACTTCTGAATACTGGTTATGCTGCACGAGAGCCGCAATCATGGTATTCCAAGTGACGGTGTCTCTCTTACGCATTTTGTCAAATAGGTTGCGTGCAGAATCCAGCCTCCCACATTTTGCATACCCTGAAATCATTGTATTCCATGAGAAGACATTTCGTTCAGGCATTTTGTCAAACACATGGCGTGCATCCTGCAAATTGCCACACCTGGCATACATATTGACTAGATGGTTTGAGACAAAAGCAGTGGGTTTTTCCCCACTGTGGTTCATATGGACATGAACCCTCTTACCCTCTAGGAGGGCATTAGTTTGAGCACAATGCTGGAACAGAAGACCATAGATGTCAAGGCTTACCCGAATGCCTCGTTGGTCATATATATGCAGCAAGTCGACGGCTTCCTTCAGTTTTCCCTGCTTGCAAAGCCTATTGATATCTCCATCCAGTCTTCCAATACCCACTCCATCGTTAATTTCATTGAATGTAATTGGGTTTCCTTCAAAACGAGAAGTGTTGACAGTGGAAATACTAGAAAAAGTTCTAATATCCATGGCGGGGTGCCAACCAAGCAAGTGATTGCTAAGTGCCAAGGCATCGGCAGTGAAGATGGATAAAGTGTTGGAGGCATGGTGTTCAATGGCCTGTAGTGGCGTTACCAGAGGTGTGACGAGTTTTTTCAATGGGATCATGGCTCCCAGAATTGTATGCTAACCTAAAGGATTGAAATTTGAAAAGCAGATGAACTTATTGAATTGTTTGTTGGAACTCATTACGAATTGCTTCACGTATCCATCAAAAAAATTTGGGGATGGACAAACGCCTTTGGTTCCGGATACAATTTTGAAATCTTGGACATGTTGCCCTGGGAATTCTTTGGTAGGAATGGTAAGAAGTGTGTTCGAATTATTGGACATGTCGCTCTGTTAGGAATGGTAAGGACTATGGCCTTCTCAAGCAAGGACATGGATCTTAACAGTGTTGGTTGTTTTGAAAATTTAAATTTATTCTTTTTTTTAATCATGGGAACAGCAACCTTCTAAGAGTATATCTAACAGCCCGTAAGCCAGATATACCAATAACTTGTGACTCAGCAGGGGCCGAGACGTCGGTCACAACGGGCCAATATGAACATATGAACATCCCTACCCCCGCCGGTTTTGAACTTGTGACCTCCCCGGAAATAACACACATGCTCTTAACCATTAAGCCCACTCAGGTGCTCAAGACAAAATTTAAATTTATTCTTATTATGTGAATCCATTCAATGATTAGTTAACTTAGTTTGATTCTAGTATTTTTAACCCCATTATAATTAAGGCAAGGTTTTTAATTTTGCATTCATTATAATGTTGTTATTATTAATAAAATTTTAATTTAAAAAACAAATCTACAATGTTAAGGTTTGCATGGGATGTCATAAGGGGATATAACTAATGTATTTGAAGTATAAAAATACAATTATTCAATTACCTCTTACAATGTACTCATTTTGTACAAGACGGTGTTACAATGTAGCTACTCTCTATCTTTGGAGAATATAGATATATATAGGTAAAACCTACTATTTGATTTTTTAATAAAGGTATAAAAACGACAATAATATAGTGATGTAATTTTTTAATTTTTTGATAAAGGTATAAAAATGACAATAATATAGTGATGTAATTTTTGTGTTGTATATGTATACAAGTAGACGCAGATTATCATAGGTTTACTATTTATATGATTGTTGGAAATAAGCTTTTGTTGTTATATAAAACTAGGATTATGAGGATAATAACTATGTGCCATTTGTAAACATGAAAAGAAGAAAGACTAATAAGTTGTTTGGTTTTGTGGATTCCAAAACAATAATAACATTAAATGAAATAACATACATGAAGTGAATACATAAAAAAAAAAAATATGGTCAACAATATTGAAAAGGTTAACGATGAAAGTAAGATGATACAACTAACAGAATAGAAACAACAAAATCATGATAGAGTATGATTAATAGCTCATAATGGTGTTAAACAATCAAAGTTGTTGAAGTTCAAATGGATATTCCCATTTTACAGACATAGTCGTATGAATCATGTGAAAAAGACACCATCTTCTAGAGAATTTAATTATGCCACATTATGTCTAGTATCATGATATTGGGTCTAGTGTAATAACGGCGTGTGTAGACAACATTTGATTGGATTTCATGACATGTGCCATTTTTTGTCCATGCATGTCACTTTCTATTGATGGTTGATGTTCAACACGTAATAAATACCAATTATATAAAAATAATTGACATCTAAAAAGCAATCTAATTCACCTCTCTTGCCATCATCATAATGTGATGGATACGAGAACTATTTTTTAGAGTCAATCTTGAGAGAAGAGGCTCTTATGAATGATGCATGTGATAATATTATACGCTTCACTGAAGGATGTAGATCCGTGGATATTTTAGATAGAAATGTAGATATAGAATGTGATTGTGCATTATGATTATAACTAGCTTGAGAAGTGTGAATTGTAGGGATACAAATAAAGACTAAATTAGGTGATATGCATCATGATTATTGCTATATCATTAAAACCTAGCTTTACAAGCTGTGCATTGGCAATATTCGTCGTTACAATTCCATTTGCAATAATTAATGACACAAATAAATTACTATATAAATTCCATAGAATTTGAACTATGTGAAGAGTGATTTAGTGTAATGCAGAGAATATTGTATGGCCCGAGATACATGAAATTACCTCTATGTATATAAAGAGTATTTGCATTGTTCTAATATTCCTCAATTCAATTTCATTTTATAGAAACAAGGGCTTTTTCTATTTTCTTAAAGTTAAACATAGCTGGAAAATTATTACCATCAGAAAGCGAAGAGAATTTTGAATTTTTATTTGAATTTAATATCATATTTGGTTTTTTATTTACCAAAGGAAATTGTTTTCATAGGTTAAGAAAAATGAAGTACTAAACTTAGACTCTATTTGAATTAATAATTTGACGTAGTTGTTGTCCTTGGCTAGTTTGAGAATATTCATGAACAATAAATAGAAAATGCAAGGTCAAGCATTGTCATAAAACAATGAGATGTGCATCCATCTCTATTTAACAAAAATAAGAATGTTATGTTCTAATTCTTGGCATAAAGGTGTGATTATTTGGTTAGGTCTCCACATAATCAACCCACTACTAAAGTGATGAGGCTCATTGAATGATGGTCAACCACTACTTGGTTGACCAACTAGGTGGGTGATGAGGCTCCTAAGAGCACCCATAATAGTAACACTTGCCATCCCCAACAAAATCAATGCCAACATATCTTCTTGATGGTTAGAAAAACTTGAGATATAAATGGAGCCTACTACTATTCAAACAACCAAAAAGACAACACAGAAGAATGGAGCATTATTGTTCAAGTAAAATTTCATTTATAATAAAATGGAACTAAAACGATGTGAAACTGATCATTCATCCTCCTAAAAACTATTTATACTATTTTAGAATTCCAAGACAAGAAAAGGATTGTATGTGTGATTTAATTGATCCCTTTGGAAGGAAATTGGGTGGAAATGGCCAAATATTACAAAGTCTTGAGGTACGTTGTGTTGGTGAATAGGGTGGAACATGACATCAAATAAATGACACAATATTGCAGATTATCGAAGAGGAACAAAAAAAATTCGAAGATACATGTGGTGTATAAAGACACCATTACAACACTTAAGCAAAGCACACTATGATTAAAACATCACAAAGCATGTTGCACATCTTGATATACATGATCTTTTCACAATCTCTTGTTGTGATAATGACCCAAGGGGTCTGCTTTTATAGTCTCAAGATCTAACCAACTTCCATAGAATCTGGAAGATCTTGTCCAAATGTAATTGTCGATTGTTAGAGTTGACTCCACCAAATCTGTTATGTCGATTTGGCTCGACAAAGATGCTTGACCCGACCACCTATGCATCCAAATCATAGTCGATTGTTTGGTTGGTCAATCCACTGCCCAACTATCTTTGACTATTGGTCAACTGTCTGACCGAAAGGCACGTTGATTACTCGACCAACTGGTGCAGTGTGTTGGTCGATCGTCCAACCAACTGTATCCATATGTAGGTTGACCTCTCAACTGACTGGATCCATGAGATGTGTGATGAACCATCAATGCTTGATGTTCCAACACCCCCCCATCAACACACAACTCTGGAGTTTCAGGAGGTGAAATTACATCACTAGGAAACCCCCCCATAATTGCAACTTCCTGAAGCCCAAGCATCGTGTGGAGCTTGATAAATCTGGCTTCAGCTAAAGGTTTGGTGAAGATATCAACTACTTGATCTTTTGTTTTGCAATATTCAAGAGAGACAATGTTCTCATGAACCAACTGTCTCAAATAGTGAGCATGGAGCTCCACATGCTTCATCTTACTATGGGAAACAAGATTGTTAGCAACCTATATAGCAATCGTTTTATCATAGTAGATTGTATCCGATGTATGAATAGAAAGTCCAAGATCTCCCATAAGTTGGCGAATCCAAACTGCTTCAATATCTTCTTGAACAATGCCATGATATTCTACTTTTGTAGTCAACAATGAGACTACCTATGTTTCTTATACAACCACACCAAAGGTCTAATGCTATAGAGAAACACATAGCTATAAGTGGACTTCCGATCATCACCAACGCTAACCTAGTCGGAGTCAGTGTAGCCAACTAGCGAATATGAACTTCGAAAATACTTGATACCAAATTGAGTGGTACCCTTTAGATAGCGAACAATTTGTTTTACTACTTTCCAGTGGCTATGTTTAGGGTCTTGCATGAACCAAGAAACCACACTAACAACAAAGGAAATATCAGGTCAACTATGAGTAAGATACATAAGATTGTCGACCAATTGTCAATAAAGTGTAGCATCGACTGCAGGTGTTTGACAGGTTTTAGTGAGCTTTACTCCATATTGAAAAGGAGAAGAAAAAGGCTTGCAATCAACCATCTTAAAACATGTCAACAAATCCATCACATATTTAGACTAAATATTGAAAAATCCATCACAAAGTGGTAATACTTGAAAACCCAAAAAATAATGCAGAGTACCAAGATTTGTCATATCAAAGGAGTCAACAAGTTGTTTCTTCAATCTAAGGATGATATCATTATTATTGTCAGTAATGAGTAAGTCATCTACATATACAATAACAATCAAAGTGTCTCCATTGGTATGGAGTACATACAGGATGTGATCAGATTTGCACTGTTTGTCGAAGAAAGAAATTGTTGATCTTAACATACCAATCTTGAGGAGCCTACTTCAAACCATAAAGTGACTTCTTGAGTGATGATTCGACACACCAAATTTGAACCTGTCACAAAATCGAGTGGCTATTCCATGAAAATTTCTTCAAATAGGTCTCCATGAAGAAAAACACTCTTCACATCCATATGATGGATTTTCCATCCAAAATGAGCAGCAAGGGAAAGAATCAATCGAACAGAGTTCATCTTTGTGACAAGGGAAAAAATTTTAGTGTAGTCGATGTCTTCTTGTTGATAAAATACCTTTGTAATGAGGTGTGATTTAAGTCGCTCAAAAACACCTTTAGAGGTAAATTTGGTCCTGTAGACCCATCGATATTTCACAATGTTCTTTCCTTGCGGTCGGGGAACCAAGTCCCAAGTATGATTCTTCGAAAAATAGTCAATTTCAGTCTTCGTTTCCTTCTCCCATTTAGGTCGTCCTTCTGCATCTGAGTAGGTAACAGGGTCATAGGTTTCAAGTACATAAGTCATCAAGAAAACACCAACATGTTTCTTTTGACTTCGAGTTTGTCGTCCTTAGGAGGCATCTCTAGCATCATCTTTGACAGCTTCAATTGTTTTGGTATCCCATATGGGAAGACAAGAAACAAGTGAACTAAAATTCACTTTAGTAGGTCGAGAAGAAGTTGAAGGGTCTTCAGTCAGTGGACCAGTCAAAACAAAGGAAAATGGGCTAATCGACTAGGAGGTCTGATGGTCTAGTCGAAACAGGGAGAAAGTTTGATTGTCCAATCGAAAGACTGAACTATGGAACATAAGATCCAGTGTCTAAGACAACATCAAAGGGATAATGTTGCAGCAAGCCAGAAGAGGCATTCAACAACTAGATGTCAAAAGACTTCTATCAAATTGTACAGTGTGTTTGATAATGATTTGTTGTTTGATAGGATCAAACAATCGATAGGATTTCAACTCTTCAGATTATCCCATCATGATGCACGCATGGATATTTACATCCAACTTCTTTATGCAATCATCAGGAATGTGATCCCAAGAAACACATCCAAAGACACAGAGGTGGTCAACTAAAGGCTTCTTCCCACACCATCGTTCGACTAGAGTTATGGAAGGAACAATTTGAGTTGAGATGCGATTGAGCAGATAATTTACACAGTAGACTGCTTCAGCCCAGAAGCAAGGGGGTAGGTATTTGGCCTACAAAATACATCTATCCATGTCAACTAATGTCTATTTTTTTCATTCTACAACATTGTTCTACCGAGGAGTGTGAGGAATCAACCGTTTCCATTCAATACCATATCGAAGCAAGTATTCTTCAAAAGGTCGATTTACATACTCACCACCAATGTCTAATCTTGAGAATTTGATGGGTTGATCACATTTCTTTTCAACAAAGGCCCAAAAAATCCTTGAACTTCTCAAAGAAAAGGTTCTTATTCTCTAGGAAAAAGACCCATGTGAAGCAAGAGAAATCATCTATGAAAGTCAAAATGTACCTTGCACCTACCGGTGAAGGTAAATTGATGTAACATACATCATTGTGAACCAATTCTAGTAGGTTCTTTGTTCTCCACACTTTGTCAGAGTTGAATGGTGCTTAATGATGTTTCCCAAGTACACAACCCTTACAGACTCCTTCAGGGGGAAACACCTTTGACAAACCAACAACCATATTTTGAGTTGCTAGTGCTTGCAAACTTCGGAAATTTAGATGTCTAAGTCACTCATGAAAAATTCAACTTCTCTCATTAGTGTGAGAGACAAGTGTATTCGGTTCATGTTCAGATCAAGTTGAGTCACGAAACTTGTACACATTGTCCATCTCATCAAGAGGCCCACCGATGAAAATCGACTTACTTTTCTTCAAATCGCGAACATAGAATCTATTTGGCCAAAATTCCACAATCTTACATATATGTGTTAATTGAGAAACATACAATATACTGGTGTTGAGATATGGCACATGATAGACGTTGAAAATCGTCCCATGTCAACAAGCAACATTACCCTGACTGGCAACATCCAGAGAAAATTCATCAATAGCATAGATTTTACTTTCCTCAACTTTATTTGGTCTCATGAACAAACATGCATCCTTAGCCATGTGATGGGTGCACCTATAGTCGACTACCCATTTTTTATGTGTAGAATGAGACAACAAGGCCTGAGAAGTTCTGACTTGGAAGGTGAAATTATTATAGGGTCATCATACAACAAACATGTCTCCTTCAAGGTGTTTAACCTTCTCCTCTAAATCATCTCTCTTCTTATAATAGGTTTTCTCTACATGTCCAATCTTTCCACAGTACTACCATGTCTTATTCTTTCGACTTCATTGTATTGCATCTACCTGTCTCTAAGGTTTTTGATCATGGTATGCAGGTTTATGTGTAGAGGCATCAAACCGTACTCTATTCCTGGGCTCCATTTTTCCCTTTCCCTTGAGCAAGTGGGCCTAGTGTTTACCACCAATCTTTCCTTCTCTAAGAAATATATGTTGATTAGTGATCAAAAGGCCACAAAAAGCTTCAAAGGTGTAATCCTTGCTATCTTCCTTGCATGCTTTCCAGTTGGTGTGGAAATTCAACACAAACACATCAAACAGTATTCTCAAGTTCATCAGGACCATCTCGATGAGTTGTCCATCCTTCTTCTAATAGTTATTTCTACATTCACCCAATTTCAATTGGAGTTCCTTGACACCTGCCAAATAGTCCTCCATTCTTTCAAAAGAATGAGGATCAAGAGAGATCAACTCTTTCTCCAACTGCATGATGTGACTCTCATCAACTCTGTAACACCATGTTTCCCCCAGTCTATAAAAATAACTATTTTGGCCAAGAACTATGGAAAACTCAAAGGTGTGAATGTTTGATTTGATGGACCTTTGTATAAAAGGTCAATGAATGCAAATTTCGTTATGATTATGTGTTGCACGATTATTGGGGAGGGGATGTGCTAAAAGAGACCACGATGGCTAATAAAAGGTGGTGGAAGGGACCTGGAATGGTTGTGTTAACTTCCACCGAACCAGTACCATACTGGTTTTTACTTGCTCAAAGACCAAAGCAAATCTCTGACCCTGGAATGAATTTCCCGTTAGGATGGTAGGTGGGGAGGCTCCTCAAGAGTCAATAAGGGGATGGGGTGAACTGCCCATCCATAAAAGCTCTAAAACCTGACTATGGACGGGTGAATTCGCACCACATGCAATCTTGCAGAGAAAGGCAAGAAAGGAAGTGCGGGAAAAGGGGGGAGAGAGAGCGCTCGTGATGGGGATCGCAGGAGAGAATCGAAAACTCTAGAATCACAGGGGGTTCTGAACATAGGAGAAGAAGAGTAACCTTCATCCTTGACCTATGTTGAGCTGGAGGTAAGAGATTGAATCTCAGAGCATCATGGTCTAGCTCGGGGGTGGCTAGTGATAAATCTATTTGGAGTCACTAAGCCTATGATTGGGTGGAAACGAGCACCCTCTCAACAGTCGCCTCACGCCTTGTGTTTCTGATAAGTGTTTTATGTCTTGTATTTTGAATTGAATTTCATGGATGCATGCTCATGTTTATACGCCCATAAATGGTTTCTGTATGCCATGATTTCCCTTGTATCTTAGATTGGAAATAATGAATGCACGTGTATACATATATGCCACAGTTGATTTCTATATAAACTGAGTAAGTCTGGAGTATGAGACCGATCCATTGAGAATCATCCCATCTTCCTGACTCCCTTAAGTGTTCTGGTTTAATCCCCCGAGGGCACTTTCCCTAGGGAATTTCATCATGTTCCAGAGTCGTAGCAAGCTCCTCGGCATGGCTACCGCTACGGTAAATCCATGAGATTTCCCTGCCCCGGTGTCATAGCCTTAACTTGGGAAGTTAGGAAGGCACTACATTCAGATCACCAGCCTAGGAATAACTACCCAAGAACCCTCTGAAGGATCATGTGATCCGGGCCTGGAAACTTGGTGTAGGAAGGAGTTAGCTCCTGAACTTTTTAGAGTCGTGGTAGATTGAAGCTCTGAGAAATTGATTTTTGTCGCCTAAGCTCAGATAGGATAGCGAGTTCAATTAGCGAAAAGGGGCAGATCCTTTCATTTGCTAGACAAACGAACGAGATCCTTTCAGGAGTACCCCAGGTCTATCAGGATCGATGGATCTAGAAGAGAAGCACAAGCGTTAATGCCTCGACCCCTTCTATCTTTGCAAGTATCGAAGGAATCGGGACTGTAGATCTTAGGACCCAACAAGAGTTACCTCGACTGTCCATCAGAAAGGACACGTGGAGGGAGATTGGCGTTTCACTGACTCACACATCAGAAGAGTCAACAAGCAGAGTTCTAAGGATTCGCGAAACACGAAATCCCAGTTTGAATCAAAACCGTCCATTGTCGAGGATAGGTGGCAGCAGATCCAAGCAACTGGAGTTTTGGTCACCGGAGAAACGGGAGTGAAGACTTCCCAAAAACACTGAAAGAAAGTCGTCGGTTTTAATCTGGGTTGTTGATCAAATAGAGGATTTGGACCGTAGGTCTAGATGGCATTGGGTCTCCGAGTTTCGGGGATTTGAAAAGGAAAGGAGGGGGGGGCATTGCATCGTGATTCCCCGAATCGAAAAATCCAAAGGACTCGGAGGAGTAGCCCTAGGCCACAAGACAGGGTCATGTGAGCGGAAATAAGGGAAGGAGCCAAGCACCTTATCCCTGTTTCGAGTTTCGGGGATTGGAGGAACAAGAGTTCCTTTCCACCGAAAATTCGGAAGCCGACTCCCGGTAGCACCCATTTGCGATAAGAGTGTGGTCACGAGTAGGGGTCACATGGAGGAAACCTAGAGAAGGAGCTAGAGCCCGATAAATCTATTTCGGGTTTTGGAAATTGAAGGAGTCGAGGGACTCAGCAACAGGACTCACGAAACGCGAATTTTGAAGCGTCTTTTGAGTGAGGCCATGGTCGCAGCTGACGATCACATGGAGGAGGATAAGGGAAGAGCTAGCCTGCGCTAGGCCCTGTAGGAATTCAGGGATTCTGTCCCTCGAAAAAAAGGAATTTTTTTTTATATTTGTGTAGTGGGTGAGTGACAAATTGGTATCAGAGCATGGTTACAACACTTGGCCTTCTTGGGCTCATGAACGAGTCGCGCGGAAACTCCATTTGAAGTACTCTTAAAAAGAGTAACCCTCTATCTTAACCCCCTCTACCAAAAGCCGAGGTTAAGAATGTCATTAAGGGAAAGAATGAAATTTCTACTGTGTGTATGCATTTGAGAAATGGAAATTTATGTGATGGTTATGAATGAATATAATGTCAGCTAACAACAAGTGTTTTGTCTGCACGCAAGTGAATGACCAACAGCGGAAAACTACAAACATATAGGATGGTGACGCACCACGAAGTGGGGGATGGCTCCCACGATAGAGATGAAGATTTTGACAAAAGGAGGGTTGTAGAGACC
>ML776961.1:159383-171458 GCA_009831015.1 Picea engelmannii
CCTTTCAGGAGTACCCCAGGTCTATCAGGATCGATGGATCTAGAAGAGAAGCACAAGCGTTAATGCCTCGACCCCTTCTATCTTTGCAAGTATCGAAGGAATCGGGACTGTAGATCTTAGGACCCAACAAGAGTTACCTCGACCGTCCATCAGAAAGGACACGTGGAGGGAGATTGGCGTTTCACTGACTCACACATCAGAAGAGTCAACGGGCAGAGTTCTAAGGATTCGCGAAACACGAAATCCCAGTTTGAATCAAAACCGTCCATTGTCGGGGATAGGTGGCAGCAGATCCAAGCAACTGGAGTTTTGGTCACCGGAGAAACGAGAGTGAAGACTTCCCAAAAACACTGAAAGAAAGTCGTCGGTTTTAATCTGGGTTGTTGATCAAATAGAGGATTTGGACCGTAGGTCTAGATGGCATTGGGTCTCCGAGTTTCGGGGATTTGAAAAGGAAAGGAGGGGGGGGAATTGCATCGTGATTCCCCGAATCGAAAAATCCAAAGGACTCGGAGGAGTAGCCCTAGGCCACAAGACAGGGTCATGTGAGCGGAAATAAGGGAAGGAGCCAAGCACCTTAGCCCTGTTTCGAGTTTCGGGGATTGGAGGAACAAGAGTTCCTTTCCACCGAAAATTCGGAAGCCGACTCCCGGTAGCACCCATTTGTGATAAGAGTGTGGTCACGAGTAGGGGTCACATGGAGGAAACCTAGAGAAGGAGCTAGAGCCCGATAAATCTATTTCGGGTTTTGGAAATTGAAGGAGTTGAGGTACTCAGCAACAGGACTCACGAAACGCAAATTATGAAGCGTCTTTTGAGTGAGGCCATGGTCGCAGCTGACGATCACATGGAGGAGGATAAGGGAAGAGCTAGCCTGCGCTAGGCCCTGTAGGAATTCAGGGATTTTGTCCCTTGAAAAAAACGATTTTTTTTTTATATTTGTGTAGTGGGTGAGTGACAAATTGGTATCAGAGCATGGTTACAACACTTGGCCTGCTTGGGCTCATGAACGAGTCGTGCGGAAACTCCATTTGAAGTACTCTTAAAAAGAGTAACCCTCTATCTTAACCCCCTCTACCAAAAGCCGAGGTTAAGAATGTTATTAAGGGAAAGAATGAAATTTCTACTGTGTGTATGCATTTGAGAAATGGAAATTTATGTGATGGTTATGAACGAATATAATGTCAGCTAACAACAAGTGTTTTGTCTGCACACAAGTGAATGACCAACAGCGGAAAACTACAAACATATAGGATGGTGACGCACCACGAAGTGGGGGATGGCTCCCACGATAGAGACGAAGATTTTGACGAAAGGAGGGTTGTAGAGACCCCCCCGGATCTGGATGAGACGGTGAGGAGTCTCATGGCCGAATTACAAAGCTGCAAGGCTGACAATGAAGGGTTGATAAAAGAACAATAAAATCAAACGAAAATTAATGTAGTCTTGCTGCAGAGTTTATTCGACATCCAAAGACAACTGCAGCATGGACTTGACACCAATCACATGGACCGACGACAGAAAAAGAGGAGTCGAAGTCCACCTGAGATATGAAAATGCGGTTTTCTAAGTGGCCACACCGAAAGGAGCACCTCAAGAAAGGTCCACCCCGGAGGCAAGGTGCAGGCACCAGACGATTTCTCTGGAAAGGAAACCAACGACATAGAGGGATCTTCTAGTAGCAGAACTAGTTCACATTCTCAAAGAAAACAGAATAAACAAAAGCACCCCAAAGGTCATAATCTCGAAGAATTCAAGAAGGCCAAACCACCCTCTTTCGACGGCGAGATTAAGAAGGGAGAGGAGGCGGAGGCCTGGCTTCTTGGACTAAAGAAGTATTTCAGAGTCCATGACTTCTCAGAAAACTTGAAGGCCCGAGTAGCCACTTTCAACCTGAATGGAAAAGCTTCCATTTGGTGGGAAGACCTTAAGAATGTGAAAGGAATTCATGAAGAAGACCTGTCTTGGGAACGGTTTGAAAAACACTTCAGGAAGAAGTATCTGTCTGAAAAATATTTCGATGAAAAGACTAAAGAGTTCTATGAACTCAAGCTGGGACAACTCACTATAGAGGAATACGTCAACCGATTCCTTGAGTTGTTGAGGTGTGTACCCTATATAAAATCAAAAAAGGCAAAGGTGCAACGATTCATCAGCGAGATACCTAAGGATTATTAGAACAAGATTGAGTTTGACGAGCCAAGGACCCTAGAAGACACTATCTGAAAGGAAAGATATTGTTATGAACAGTTCGGGCTTCGGCCAAAACCTCGCGAAGGCTGGAAGCAGAAGAATAATTCAGGATTCCAGAAAAAGGGGTTTAAAACCCTAAGATTTAAAAACTATAAGAAGGATTTAAGGATGAGCTTTCCGACCCGAAGTGTACACCAGCAAAATTTCCCTTCCCAGAGCGGAAATAAACCTTTTGGATCAACCTCATGAAAGACTGATAACCCAAAGAAGGAACCCTTGAAATGTTGGGGTTGTGGAGAAGAACACCTACTGAGGGACTGTTCGCACAGACGACAGAACAGTAGGAGAATTTACAACGTCCAAGAAGCTACCACGTCAATGACGTGGCCAGGAGTATACCATGAATTTATGCAGCCGTGGATAATAAACAAGTCGACCACCAAGCTTCAGTGGTGGAGATGGAAGGTATGATTGCCAACCATCTAGTGTCTATTTTGATTGACCTTGGTTCAAATTTGAGTTATATAGCTCCTCAGGCTGTTGATAAGTGTAAATTGCAACCACATAAACATGCCAAGCCATGGTTGGTACAGTTAGCCACTGGGACCAAAAGAAAGGTAGCAAAGGTCATACTAGCTTGCCAATTTTCTATGGATGGATTTTCCACCCAAGAAACCCTTAACATACTACCCCTAGGATCGTATGACCTGTTGATTGGTATGGACTGGTTGGCTGCATATAAAACTAAGTTGGAATGTTACCTTAAAACCTTCGAATGTGTAAATGAAGAAGGAAGAAAGATAACCCTCCAAGGGATTCAGAAGCTTGTCTCAGTGAGATGAATATCAACCCTTCAAATGAGAAAGTATTGCAGAAAGGGATGTCCACTATATGCGATACAGGTGTTGGAATCAATTGAAGATGACAAACCAAGCCTAGAAGACCACCCCATACTAAGAGAGTATAGAGATGTATTTCCAGAAGAGGTATCGGGTCTACCTCTGAGAAGGGACATTGACTTCTCGATAGAACTTGCACCAAGAGCAGTGCCAGTGTCCAGGACACCCTGCAGGATGAGCACACCCGAGCTAGTTGAGCTTAAACTATAGCTAAAAGAAATGATGGACAAAGGCTATATCTGGCTCAACGTGTCCCCATGGGGAGCACCAATCATGTTTGTGAAGAAGAAATATGGTACACTTCGACTGTGCATAGATTATAGACAACTCAATAAGGTAACCATAAAGAAAAAGTACCCCTTACCCAGAATCGATGACTTGTTCGATCAATTGGGAGGTGCTTCCATCTTCTCCAAGATCGACTTGAGATATGGATACCATCAGGTCCGAATCAAGGGAGAATATATCCACAAAACCGCCTTCCGGACGAGATATGGTCACTACGAGTTTGTGGTAGTACCATTTTGATTGACCAATGCCCCTGCCTCTTTTATGTGCTTGATGAACAATGTGCTCAACAAATTCCTAGACAGATTTGTACTGGTTTTTATTGACGATATATTAATCTACTCCAAGAATAGATAGGAACATGAGGAACATCTTAGACTTGTGCTTCAAGTGCTAAGAGAACATCAGCTCTACACCAAATTTAGCAAGTGTGACTATTTCCAAAAGCAAATACACTACTTGAGCCATGTCATATCTGAAGAGGGGGTAGCAGTAGACCCTGACAATATCAGGTCTATCATGGAATGGCCTACCCCAAAGGACATTTCAGACATCAGATCCTTTATGGGCTTAGCAGGGTACTGTAGGAGATTTATAAAAGGATTCTCCAAGATTGGTTGCCCAATCACTGCCCTCGAGAAGAAAGGGGTTAAATTCCTTTGGACCCTAGGATGTGAAGAAAGGTTCCAATCCCTAAAACACCTATTGAACCATGCACCCGTGCTAAAGATCGTTGATCCTGAAAACGACTTCCTCGTGTGCACAGATGCCTGCAAGGAAGGGCTCGGAGGAGTCCTTATGCAAGAAGGAAACATAGTTTGCTATGAATCCCAAAAATTGAATGAGAACGAGGTCAATTATGTGACCCACAACCTAGCGTTGGCCACCATAGTGCATGCCTTGAAAATGTGGAGGCATTACCTCCTGGGTAGGAAATTTGTACATATGACAGACCACTATGGATAGCGGCACTTGTTTGATCAACCAAAACTCAACACTAGACAAGCTAGATGGATGGCCCTCCTTAGCGAGTTTGATTTCGAGATCAAACACATCAAAGGAAAGTAAAATAAGGTGGTCGATGCCCTTAGCAGAAGTATGAAAATGATTCATTTAGCAGCAGTGAGCACCTGTGAGACAAATATCAAGGAAAGAGTCAAGAATACACAAGAAACAGACGCGTTCTTCCAGACCGTGACCTCATACCTGGAGCGAGAACCCGCAGGGCTAAAGTATGAAGGCTACCAGATGCTAGGCAGAGGTCTGCTAACTTACAGAAACAAATTGTATATTCCAAACTATGACGACTTGAAGATGTTCATAATGGATGAACTACATAAAAGACCATATATTGGTCACCCAGGATACCAGAAGATGATCATGGCCACCAGGAAACAATTCTATTGGTCGGGACTGAAGAAATACATAGCTAAGTACTTAGCTAAATGTATAGAATGCCAGTAGGTTAAGGTAGAACACCGGCACCTAGCAAGATTATTACAACCTCTACCAATCTCGGAATGGAAATGGGAGACCATCTTCATGGATTTCATCATCGGATTACCAACATCGACCAGACAAAATGACGCCATCATGGTAGTGGTGGAAAAATTAAGAAAGTTTGCTCACTTTATCCCCTCAAATCGACTTGCAAGGCAATAGATATTGCCAACAAATTCATGAAAGAGATATTCAGACTACACGACATGCCTAAGGAAATCGTGTATGACAGAGACACGAAATTCACTTCAAACTTTTGGAAATCCTTGATGGTTGGTATTGAAACCAAATTATTGTTTAGCACAGCCTATCATCCTCAAACCGATGGACAGACGGAAACAATTAACCAAATATTAGAAGACATGCTAAGGATGCATGTAATGCATCAACCTAAAAAGTGGGAAGATTACCTGCCACTAGTAGAATTTGCCTACAACAACGGCTACCAAGAATCACTAAAGATGAGCCCTTTCTAAGTCCTCTATGGTAGGCCGTGCAACACTCCAGTCAGTTGGAGAAATCCCATGAACATGATTACTATTGGACCCGACATGTTAAAATAAATGGAACGACAAGTGATTCAAATAAAGCAAAATCTGAAGGATGCTCAGAACAGATAGAAAAGTTACGCCGACAGAAAGAAAACTCCAAGAGAATTCAATACGGGAGACCACGTATATCTCAGAGTTAGGCCCAGGAAGAGTTCCCTAAGGATGGGAGCTTGTGCCAAATTGGCACCTTGGTATTGTGGACCCTTCGAAGTTCTAGATAGAGTGGGACCTATAGCCTATAGGCTAGCACTCCCTCCCATAGTAAAAACACATAATGTTTTCCATGTTTCATTATTGAAGAAATATGTGCATGATTATGATCATATAATTGACTGGTTTATCATCCAGGTGGAACCGGAGGGAAAATTCCTGCCAGAAACTCAATGCATACTGGACAGAAAGGAAACCCCACTCAGGAACTGAACCATTGCACAGGTCAAGGTGTAGTGGAAACATTTTGGCCCAGATGAGGCTACGTGGGAAATGGAAGATGCCATGAAACAGGCATATCCAATTTTGTTTAACTCTGTACATACACGTCATATTGATATATAGAACATCGAGGGCGATGTTCCTTTAAGGGGGAGGGAGTTGTAACACCCTGCTTCCCCTAGTCTATAAAAATAACTATATTGGCCAAGAACTATGGAAAACTCAAAGGTGTGAATGTTTGATTTGATGGACCTTTATATAAAAGGTCAATGAATGTAAATTGTGTTATGATTATGTGTTGCACGATTTTTGGGGAGGGGATGTGCTAAAAGAGACCATGATGGCAAATAAAATGTGGTAGAAGGGACCTGGAATGATTGCGTTTACTTCCACCGAACCAGTACCATACTGGTTTTTACTTGCTCAAAGACCAAAGAAACTCTCTGACCCCGGAATGAATTTCTCGTCAGATGGTAGGTGGGGAGGCTCCTCAATATTCAATGAGGGGATGGGGTGAACCTCCCATCGATAAAATCTCTCAAACCTGACCACAGACAGGGGAATTCACGCCACACACAATCTTTCAGAGAAAGGCAAGAAAGGAAGTGTGGGAAAAGGGGGGAGAGAGAGAGCCCGCGACGGGGATCGCAGGAGAGAACTGAAAACTCTGGAATCACAGGGGGTTCTGAACATAGGATAAGGAGAGTAACCTTCATCCTTGACCTCTATTGAGTTGGAGCTAAGAGATTGAATCTCAGAGCATCGTGGTCTAGCTTGGGGGTGGCTAGTGGTAAATCCATTTGGAGTCACTGAGCCTACGGTTGGGTGGAAACGAGCACCCCTCTCGGCAGTTGCCTCATGCCTTGTGTTTATGATAAGTGTTTTATGTCTTGTATTTTGAATTGAATTTCATGGATGCATGCTCATGTTTATATGCCCATAAATGGTTTTTGTATGCCATGATTTCCCTTGTATCTTAGATTGGAAATAATGAATGCACGTGTATACTTATATGCCACAGTTGATTTCTGTATAAACTGAGTAAGTCCGGAGTATGAGACCGATCCACTGAGAATCATCCCATCTGCCTGAATCTCTTAAGTGTTCTGGTTTAATCCCCTGAGGGCACTTTCCCTGGGGAATTTCATCATGTTTCAGAGTCGAAGCAAGCTCCTCGGCATGGCTACCGCTACGCTAAATCCATGATATTTCCATGCCCCAATGTCATAGCCTTAACTCAGGGAGTTAGGAAGGCACTACATTCAGATTAGCAGCCTAGGAATAACTACCCAAGAACCCTCTGAAGGATCATGTGATCCGAGCCTGGAAACCCGGTGTAGGAAGGAGTTAGCTCCCAAACTTTTCAGAGTCATGGTAGATTGAAGCTCCGAGAAATTGATTTTCATCTCCTAAGCTCAGACATAATAGCGAGTCTAATTAGCGAAAAGGGGTGGATCCTTTTGTTTGCTAGATGAATGGATAAGATCCTTTCGGGAGTACCCCAGTTCTATCAAGATCGATGGATCTAGAAGAGAAGCGCATGTGTTAACGCCTCAACCCCTTTCATCTTCGCAAGTAGCGAAGGAATCGAGACTGTAGATCTTAGGATCCAATGGGAGTTACCTCGATCGCCCATCGGAAAGGACACGTGGAGGGCGATTAGTGTTTCGCTGACTCACACATCAGAAGAGTCAACGAGCGGAGTTCTAAGGAATCGTGAAATGTGAAATCCCGGTTTGAATCAGAATCGTCCGTTGTTGGGGACATGTGGCAGCAGATCCAAGCAACCAGAGTTTTCGTCACTGGGGAAATGAGAGTGAAGACTTCCCCAAAATGCTGAAAGAAATACATTGGTTTTAATATGGGTCGTTGATCAAATAGAGGATCTGGACCGTAGGTCCAGATGGCATCGGGTCTTTGGGTTTTGGGGATTTGAAAAGGAAAGGAGGGGGGGAATTGCTTCACGATTCCCCGAATCGCGAAATCTGAAGGACTCGGAGGAGTAGCCCTAGGCCACAGGACAAGGTCATGTGAGCGGAAATAGGGGAAGGAGCCAAGCACCTTAGCCCTATTTCGAGTTTCGGGGATTGGAGGAACAAGAGTTCCTTGCCACCGGAAAGCCGGAAGCCGACTCCCAGTAGCACCCATTTGCGATAAGAGTGTGGTCACGAGTAGGGGTCACATGGAGGAAACCTAGAGGAGGAGTTGTTACCCATGATTTTGGTCAATCTTGATGGTGTATTGATGATGGTGTACTCAAGCTCCTCATAAGAACTTTCTCCTGAGAAAAGTGGCATTCATCTCTTCCCATAAAACATACTTTTGAAGAGAGTTTGCAGGTTTCCCATATCCTAGGGTGCGAGAATGACCCATTCTCGTAGGCTGCCTTCAGCTAGGGTGTGAAATTCTCGCACTGTGCTACATAGCTAGGGTGCGAACTTGCTCTCAAGCTTGGAAAAAGATAAAGTCTCGATGGTTCTAGAAGGGAATCTTCTAGAAGAATGGGTTGGCATTCGAATGCTTATCCTTTTACTGGTTTCCCTGATATTGTGGGATCATTCTTATCCAAGTAAGCATCTCATCCTCTCTTATATATTGATGGAATTCTCAAAGATTCATTGGAGAATTGGTGAAAGAATTGTGTGAAGGACCTAGCTTGAATAGGAGCTTGGAGACTCTAGCAAGTCTATCAAGAGGAATTGGATCTTCTTCATACAAGGATCGAGCAAGTGTGTGTGTTGGAGCCAAGAGACACCGAAAGGAATCTTGCGACATCAAGGCGATCAGGTTGTATCTTATACTTTCGATTAATATGATACAGTGGCATGTCCTTTTCCCATAAAGTCATTCTTACTTTATTGTGTAATTCCTTGATCATACGCATAAGTTGACAATTGAATATATTTTTCTATCTTCACTTTGGTTGGTTTGTGTTGTCTTGGTCTTGACCTCACGAGAGCACCGGAGCGAAGCGGGAGAAACAGAGACCCTAGGAAGCAATACAAAGGTATGTTACCTGTTCCTCCCTACTAGCTAATTCAATGGTCAAAACTTAGGGAAAGAATCATGTCCTATCCTGTTTTGTTCTAGATCCAGGTGGATCTAGGGAGATCTGTTAGTGTCTACACCTACCGATTAGTCCGATAAAAAAATTGGCGACTCCACTAGGGAGATAACCCGTTTTCTTTGTGGTTTTTGGTGTTTTTCCTTGGCCATTTTCTCTTGCCTTACCTTTCTCCATTCATATCAATCTCTGAGTCTTCAGGATACCCTGATAGACCCTCTGGGTCCAGAGGCCTCTTCAAATTGTGTGTCTTCTTCCAAAAATTTGCTTAGTTTCAAACATTCTCACACTGCACTCCACAATGGCCTGCGAGAATATATGAAGTTCGCACTTTGCTTTAGGTCCAGTGCAAGGTTCTCGCACTCTGCTTAAAGATGGCCTACGAGAATGACCCATTCTCGCACTGTGTAATATTGTTAGCCTGCGAACCCTCTTTTCAAAATTTTGGATTTGAGATTTTTGCATGTACAGCTGCCCAGATTAGTATAGGTGCCTGAAAAGAGCTTCTTGGACCATTGGTTGATGTTTTCTTGTCTTCAAATTTTGTGCACGAACAGTATTAGGAAATCAAAGGCTCTTCCTGTCCATTTTTCTTGACTTTCGTTTCTTGACTTTTCTCTGCAAAGATATACTCTCTGATTTTGGAATCTAAGTGTGCTTGTTTGGTTAAGAACCGATGATCGGTTGAAAGTTGAGCTTCTTTGTCTTTATCATTTTCTCATTATTTGACAGATCACTTTTCTCATGCAATTGAAAAGACTAGTTTGGTCTGTGTGTTATTTTTGTTTCCATTGAAAGATTGGTTTGGATTTTTGTCTATTGCTTGTTCATTAGTTTTTGGTTTTCTTCACTCTTACCATCATGGTGTAGGTACTTTTTGAAAAGTGAACAACGTTTTTCTTTCAAAAGAATTTTCGTCTTCGAAAGTATTGAAAATCGATTGTTGAAATTATTGAAAAAGAAACAATAGAGAATTGTTATTATCGTGTGATTTGTTGCAATTGCATTTTAAAGGAAATTGTGTATCGTAGTTCATGTTTGATCTGGAAAATTTCTCTTTCCCTCCCATACATAGGATTCATTGAACGAAAAATGATATTTTTCATTCCTATCTATGCATCGTTGGGTCAGAGTCTCATACAACATCAGTTTCATCTCCGCTTCCTTTGAGTAACAAAATCCCTTAATAACACTACGCAATCGTAAAATTTAACTAAGTAACTCTTTTCTAGGGCTCTATTACACCAACATTTAGCTAGGATAGCGCTTTGGAATAGGTAGAGAGATACACTCTCCAAAGCACAAAACACACAATAGCATCTTGTGTTAAGGAGTGTCAAATTCCATTTACAACATCTTGTCCTGGGAAGCCCTTCTCACACAAGGGTCAAATACGAGGTCGCATTGATATTGACAAAGTTACTCACCCTGCTTTGTTGATATCGGTGTAGAGATTGCATGTATTACGAGGGCCTCTTGGAGATATACCCACAATGATGAATGGAAGCCTTTTGAGTTGATTTTGGGCTAGATACCCTACCCTTTCATGTGGATCAGACTGTCGAATTTCCTCCTAAGCTTTATTGTTTCCAGTGGTAACCTTAGTGGCCTATATTTCTAAGGTCTTACACAAGGTGACTATGAAGGGGAAAGTCTTCACAGTACCTGGAATCGACGTTGGCCAAACTCACTCGAGCTCCTTGGAGGGTATACCCACGATTATGTCTGGGAGCTTGCACCAGTGTGTAATTCCATTAAGCAGGTCGTCAGCGTAACTTTTCCACCCTAGCCCAGCCCCTTCTCGTCTCGTTGTTGCGACATTGGATTTCATCACCAACTAGTGACTTTGGAATTAGAAGGTCTTGTTTGCTTGGTGTTGTTTCCTAGATTTTGTTTACTAGCGTGTGTTGTTTGCTTACCAAAGTTGACCATACGATTTTCTTTGTAAGTTTGTCACTCGTTTACAATATCTCCTCCACGTCGTTCACGTAGAATGCAGGGTTTATATCCAGAGCATCTGGAAGGTTCTCAACCCTTGCCTACAAGTTCACCTGAGGGATCTCCTCGGCAGAGTGAAGTCCAAGACATTACCACGCCATAAGTGGAACGAACTGAATCTCTAGAACATTTCTGAATTACCAATAAGCGAGAGGACTTTCGACTTCACCCCAATTCTGAGTGACAGTTTATACGACTGAATTCTTCCGGAGACTTAGTTGTTGTGTCTTTTGGATCACCGGTTGAACCCTTTCCAGGCATAGAAGGCCAAGATCCTTTTTGATCTATGGGCATTTTTAGACGGGACCTTTTTGGTGCAGGATCAGGCGTTGAAACCATCATCTCACCTGTGATTTCTGAACTCTCTAGCCCAGAGACAATACCGTTTACTACTGCCTGTTAATTTCCTAGTACAGACGCCCCACGATCTGACCACATCTTGACCATCCCTATCAAAATGACCCATCACACAGATACTATGAGTGTTCACACCAGGATTACCGCGGTTATCCAAGCCCCCATCGGCACACCTCTCACGCCCAGTATCACCCCGACACTACCGCCCGAATACCGTGCGTTGAATGCTTCCATTTCAACTCCTCCGCAAACCCCCTCCGGTTCTCCTGGTGGTCCCTCTTCTTCTGGGCACTCTCTTCCCAGTTTTATTCCGACACTCCCTCAATTTACTTTTGGAGGACCTTTCTTGTCCTCCACTAGCAGTCTTAATTCTAGTGGCACTATTCCATCATTCACACCAAATTACCAGATTCCCATATGTTATCACTCCAGGAAACTCTCCTAGGCTGTAAGTCGGAGATGCCTGGTAACTAACTCTTTTTGAAAATGTTTTCTTAATATTTGATATGGTTTGGTGGATCAAAATGAATATCCAAGGGATGGACTGTGTTTTCAAGACTGTCTAGAGATACAAAATTTCACAAGGCTTTCTAGCACCGTGTTCAGATAAAATTTGATTAAATGGGGAAAGAAAACAACTATTGAACCAGATTATGTTTCATGCCAACAAACACAATGGGTCTAACAACCAAGAAATAACTTATGATAATCAACTAAGACAATTTATCAGTGAGATGACAGTCGCTGAAAATTGAATGAGCTTCAACAAAGGACTTCCACTCATAAGCTATAA
>ML776961.1:223114-247943 GCA_009831015.1 Picea engelmannii
CTTTTGCAGCTATGACCTACACCCTCAAGCTACCCATGTAGCTTATACTCGTCACAAGAAGCACCTGTCTTGTTTAAATCGATTTCATTAATAAAATCACAATTTTTATGATGCATTGATTTACACATCAAGTAAAAGAGAACGTAGCATCGAATTGAACTCGAGGCACACCCGATACCGATAAATATACATTTTTTACATCACAAAACTTGTATTCTAGAACGAATGGTCGGCAAGAAATGTGCATGCAGGTTGCCACGCTACCTATAATTATGCTCCCAGTTATCGTTGCCAGAGCATCGACTGCACTAATCATTCACTACAATGTCAGAGTCGAGTGCGCAACTCTCTCCACATCACCTCACATTCACAGTTTTCCAGAAAATGTACAGCCACTTATTTATTTCTAGCCATCAACTCGGCGGGTTGGCTTCACTAACCAATTAGATGTCAAAAAAATGTTTTTAAATAATTAAGAAAAATAAAATTCAAACTGTAATGTAAAACTTTGGAAAACAACTCTGAAAAATAAAGAAATTGAAACTGTAATGTAAAACTTTGGAAAACAACTCAAATTTGTTTTGGTAGCCATCAACTCGGCAATAACGGCTTGGTTTCACTAACCAATTAGATGTAAAAAAATGTTTTAAAACAATTAAGAAAAATAAAGAAATTGAAACTGTAATGTAAAACTTTGGAAAACGGCTAAAAAAATTTGGTCCACGATGAATTAATAGATAGTCAACGCCATATCGATACCTATATACCATGTCGACGGCAGGTATAATAAATAGTCCTTTCCAAAATAGTAGACTTCAATCTTCCATTATATTTTTATTCTTCCATTATATTTTCATTTGGTTTTTAAAGCTCTAATGTTTTTCTATTAATATATTTGAAGATAAAACTATGATATTTTTAACCATGGTTGTGTGAATTATTAGTTCCATATGCATGGACATGATGAAGATGAACATCGGAAGACATTCTCTTAGATCAATAATTAATAATATAATTATTAATTATTAAATAATATATATAATAAGTAAATGATAATAATAAATAGTTATTGATTATCCAAGGGATGCATCATTTCATAGATGGTCATCATATGTTCTCTATATATGGAACACTCATCATTGTAATAATATTATCTCACATAGAAAAATCAACATGGTATCAGAGAGGGATTGGGATTGATTCCCTCACGGGAGGGCCCAAAGCAGATTCTATATTTCCTAGTGGGTAATGTACAACCCTCAATGTCAGATATAAATATCAGATTATAGAGATTAATCTGGGATTACACATCTATTAAATAGTTTTAATCTCTCGGTGTGTATAACTTTCACTAAAAGGATTAAAGATATACAAATATCTTTCTCATGGCCATTGTAAGACCATGAGTGTCATTTTTAGCACACGTCTGATATTGAAAGATATTGGTAGACAACAATATTACACTGCAAGAAGATATGAATGGATATGAAGTTGCGCTTGTGAAACACGTGGTTGAAGAGGTGGATAAACATTGTACGACGACCGTTGTAGCTAGCCTTAAACTTAATGTTACTACTCCATCGTGGTGCATTAAATTCCTATTTTCCTGTGGTTCAATCACAAGCCATATTTTTTATTTTTGAGTGCCTATGGTGAGCATCTAATTGAAGGAAAACTCCACTTGTAGTTCCCTTGGTTCGATCGAACACAAATTATATTTGAAATTTTTAAATGCCTATTGTCCTGGGAGAGATGGATCTGAGATTTGGAGAGACTTTTCACTATTTGGTTGAAGCCCATGTTCAAGAGATGAAATTCACGAGTTTGACTCCCTGGGAAGTGCGTAGGGTTTCCAATGGTTGTTTACTACACAAACATGCTCATCGTGAGCTCACAACACGAGGAGGAAAATAAAAACATACAGTCCATGGTAACAATGAGGAAGGGTTGACTTCACCCCATTCCTCTATGAGTAGTGGGCATGCTAATTTTGTGGAATCATTATTGCAGACATGTACAAATGTTTATGTGGTAAACTATGGTGAGCACACAACTTTGCATTACGCTATGAGCAAAGGGTGGGTTAAGATTGCCCACGTTTTAATCTCCAATGGTACCAACGTTAAGATAAAGGACGAGTTTGGTTACACTCCATTGCATCAGAAAGCAGGGGCAGGGCATCCATAAATATGCAAGTTGTTGAAAGAGATGTTTGAGGAAACAACGTGATGCATTCTTCCTAGAGGGTCCTATGTGGACTTCATACTAACGTGCCTCAGACGGTCAGATGAAGGAACCAAGACATCGGTTTCACGAGGAAAAATCAATATGTCTTGGGCAACATTGCCTCCATGAGGAAACCTCGATGTGTCCTAGAGAAGACATTGGTTCCATGAGGGAACCTCAATATGTCTTAGACATGTGTTCCATGAGGGAACCACGATATGTCTAGTATGGACACAATTCATGAGTAAAGATTGAGGTTGGACACTTCAGGATATTTGGGTGTCCAATATACATTCATGTACCCAAGGAGAAAAGGACCAAGCTAGACCCTTCAGGAAGAAATGGTACATTTGTGGGGTACAATGAGTCTTTGAAGGCATATCAGATCTACATCCCTAGTCGGAGATAGATTGAGGTGAGCAAAGATGTTACCTTTGAGGAGGAGGTAGCATTCAGGATATCTAGAGGATATCACATGGAGATTGATAGTGAGAGACAGGGAGAGGTGGTGCCTTCTCCCCCTCACCCTCCAACAGTTCAGAGGGAGACAATTGATCCTATTGATCCAATTGATCCCATTGATCTTGTAGCTTCAGTTAATGTTCCCAGAGATATTGCAGTAGGTCGGAAGAGACTTGCATGGGCTCGTTAGACTGTGTAGGAGGAAAAAGGACATGAAACTCCTTGTGGTACCTTCTGAGAAATCAAGAGACCTCAGAGATATTTGTTCTATGTCGCAATTATGAGACACAATCATTGATTTTGAGCCTTCCTGTTATGAGGAAGCAACTAGTCATCTAGTATGGAGAGATGTCATGATGGAGGAGTATCAGTCCATCATGAAGATTGATGTACGAGATATTGTTCTGAGACCTGAGGGGAAGTTTGTAGTGACTTCCAAGTGGATCTATAAGATCAAACACACATCTGACGGGAGAATCGAGAAGCAAAAAATGAGAATTGTTGCTAGAGGATTCTCTCATGTGGAGAGAATATATTATGAGGAGACATTTGATCGTGTTGCTTAATAAACTTCTATCTAGATGATTATTTCCCTTGAAACATCCATGGGTTGAAGACTACATCAGATGGATGTGAATACAACCTTTATCAATGGAGAGATTGAGGAAGAAGTATACATCAACCAGCTAGATGGTTTTGTGATACATGAGAAGGAGTCGCATGTGTGCAGGTTGAAGAAGACCTTGTATGGACTCAAGCCAGCACCTCGAGCTTGGTATGCGAGGATTCATGGATACCTGATGAGTTTGGGATTCAACAAAAGGGTTGTTGATCCCAACCTGTACTACAAGACTGTTAATGGTAAGTCCTTGTTTTTGGTCCTCTACATTGATGATTTATTCCTCATCGGTACAAAGAGCCTTATTCTTGAATGCAAGTGTGTGTTGGCCTCTGAGTTTGAGATGAATGACCTTGGTATGATGCAATACTTCTTGGGACTAGAAGTGTGGCAAAGAACTGATGAGATAGTTCTGAGTCAGGGAACTATAGAGTTGATATATTAAAGAAGTTTAGGATGTTGAACTGTAAGCGCATGGCTACACCAATGGTGACAAATTTGAAGAAACTAAGTGTGTCTTCTTTTGATTCCGACGATATTGATATGACCCTATACAAACAACTGATTGGATCATTGATGTGTCTGGTTAACACAAGACCATATATTTTCTATGTAGTGAGTGCACTTAGCTATTTTATGAGTTAGCCGAGACAAACATACTAGATTGATGCAAAGCATGTGTTGAGATATCTGCAAGGCATAGTTGGACATGGTCTGAGATATACTTCTAGTATTTACATGATATTGCAGAGATATACTGACTTTGATTGGGCAGGGAGAGAAGTGAATAGGAAGAGAACCTCTGGGTGTTCTTCACTTTGGGATCTACCATGGTTTCCTAATGTAGCAGGAAATATATTTATGTGGATTTGAGTACCGCAGAAACAAAGTGCATTGCATTGAGTGTGGAAGGCCACAAAGCAGTGTGGCTTCGCAAGCTCCTTGCATATTTATTTGGATATGTGTTGGATTCCATCATTATTCATTATGATAACTAGAGTTGTGTGAAGTTATAAGAGAATCCAATGTTTCATGAAAAATTAAAACACATTGATATCAAGTACCATTACATCTAAGACATGGTGTAGAGGAAGGCAATATTTGTGTAGTACCTTCCTATAGATGAGCAGGTTGTTGATGTTCTTACCAAACCAAGATGAAGTACTTCCGTAACAGACTTGGCATGGCAGAGAATGCCTCCCTCGCTGAGAGGGAGTGTTGATGTTTTCATCTTCCTGAGACATTCTCCAGATCGTACTCCTCTGTGACTAAGTTGAGTTGATCTGTGAGGACAAATATCCGAGAAGGGATAAGTGGGTTTGGGATTATATCCCAACATCCCTTGTGGAGAGCACATGAGGACATGTCAAGGGAGTTGACCTTGACGTCACACACTATGGGGAGTTGACCCTAGTGTTTTTAGAGGGAGTAACCTCTAGAAGTCCACATGGGAGTGCCATGTGTGACAGACATTCTCCATATCGTACTCCTTTGTGACTAAGTTGAGATAATATGTGAGGACACTTATTCAAGAAGGGATAAGTGGGACACTTATCCGAAAAAGGATAAGTAGGTTTGGGCTTATAGTCCAACATCCTGTGGAGAGCACATGAGGACACATCCCTTGTGGAGAGCACATGAGGACATGTCAAGGGAGTTGACCTTGACGTCACACACTATGGGGAGTTGACCCTAGTGTTGCTAGAGGGAGTAGACTCTAGAAGTCCACATGGGAGGGTCATGTGTGATGGACCTTTTGCTATTACAGTGGTTGTGTACCACTGGCAGTGAATGTGTGTCACTGGACAATAGTTGTGTGCTACTATTTGATTACAGAGTAGTCAGTGGACTACTAGATGAAGACATCATGGAAAGATACCTCCCTAGATAAAATGGAGTGTTGATGTTTTAGCACCAAGCGAACCTTCTTCTAGATTGGGATGTAGACCAAGGGAGATAGGATACATTTATCATAAAGGTGCACTTTTGGTAAATGGGCCCATGCATATTCCTTCTTTGATCATGACAATGAATAATATGGACTCAAGGTGTTTGAGGTGCTTTCCACGTGTCAGTTAGCATCGCACTGACATTCACTCATAGGGGTGTACTTGTGGTGAATGACCCTAGTGTAGTCTTTGTCCTAATCATGGTGATTTGACAAGGAATGATAAAGACTCAAGATGCTACATGCGGACCCAGAGTGAGCCTGATCTTAGAGAGAGTCAACTGGATTAGAGGGAGAGTCGTAGAAGGAGTTCTCCTCAATTTAGGTAGGAGAGAGACATCTCCCAAGACTAATAGACAAGAGTCATGAGTCTAGGGTGAAGTTTGTATACTTTAGAGACAAGCTTGGCATGATGCAGAATGTCTCCCTCGTTGAGAGGGAGTGTTGATGTTTGGACAACATCGGGAATAAATTCTCTTAGACTAATAATTAATAATATAATTATTGATTATTAAATAATATATATTATAAGTAAATGATAATAATAAATAGTTATTGATTATCCAAGGGATGCATCCTTTCATGGATGGTCACCATATGTTCTCTATATATGGAACACTCATCATTGTAATAATATTATCTCACATAGAAAAATCAACAGAAGAAAGGTATTTTCTATAAGATTAGGGTCTTGTCTCGATTTTGATTTGGTTAAGGGTAGACATCTCCTGAGATAGAGGTTGCACTTCGGTGGGTTTCAGGACGTCTTGGCCCTTACTAAGTTATAAGTTTCCTGCTAGGCACTGGCTTGCGGGATATTGGCACTAGCCTAGGAGTTGTAATGGTAGTTAACTGGATTTGGACCTAGACCTCGCCTAAGTAATCCTGATGAGTAACTGATTCCTCTAGATCTTAAAAAAAAAAAAAAAAAACTAACTTTAATTCAATAGTAACCAATAAAGAATGTCTAATATTACGTGTAAAAATGTCCTTATATGACTAAACCATGGTTTTTTTTATTATTATGATTTTTTTTTGTTATTATTGATTGATTAGATTGAGTAAGAGTCTTTAACTTAACTTAAATTATGTTATTTAATTCTTAAATATATAATAACGCCTAAAATGCTAATAAAGCTCTATATATTATGTACATCCCACAATTATTTCTATGTTTAATAAGATCATAGATGTTAATAAGACCACATATATTAAGCACATTCCTTAGTATCCAATAAGTTGATAATAAATGCCACGTATATTAATTAAGGGTTGAGGTATCATTGACATTTGGAATAGGGTAGTTCGTTTAACAAGTTGGGGTAACAAACTTATTACGCAAGCAACCCTAACTTGTTACGCAACCTACCATAATCCTAATATTAATCAACCTTAACTTTTAAATATTATATGGGGCCTTTATTAAAATTTTAAGCCTTATTGCATGCTTGAGAAGGTATACAATATACGTGGCCTTATTAACATCCTAGGTTACCCAAACTACCATGATCCTAATATTAATCACCCTTCAACCCTTAAAAAATATATGTGACCTTTATTGACGTCTTTGGCTTAGGCCTTATTGTATACTTAGGAAAGTACATAATATATGTGGTATTATTAGCATCCTAGTCCTTATTACTTAACAAGGTACATAACATGGCCCTCAGAAGAACTTTTCTCTTAAAGCTTGCCACTAAAGAGACTAATATGCACATGCATAAGCTTGATCACCAACAAATGGTCAACTGCAATGATTGGAGTTGATACCAAGGTGAGACACTAGCTTCTTGTTGGAAACACCATTATGTAGTGCAATTAATTAAAGAACAAAGTTCTTGTATAAAGGTTATACGATCGTTTTAAATAGCTACACTATGTGAAGACAAATGAAAATATAGTAGTAGTCGGTGCAAAGAAAAACATAGGAAGGTCATGTAAAGTTGGTGGATTATATCCATATGTAGAAAGGTCATCTAGCACTTAGATTCCTTCTTCTTTTGGTCTATATACAATAATAATATTTCAAGGAGGCTAACATCCCAACTTTGAACATTTGATCTAAGTTCCACCTTTTGATCATCAAATTTGTGGATGGTTGAATGGCTTGAATGAGCTAATCATGCCATGGAAACTAAGTAGGTGAAATTGATGTAATTTTTAAAATAAGGCTCCTTGCATTGATCATTTATCATGCCCCATTTGAAATTAGGATGACTTAGGTGGAATTGATGTAATTTTTAAAATATCATTTATCATGCCCTATTTGGAATTAGGATGGAATTAGGATGAGGTGTAATTGATGTAATTTTTAAAATAAGGCTTCTTGCATTGATTATTTATCATATCCCATTTGGAATTAGGATGACTTATGAAACATGCTTGGTGAATGTAATAGTAATCATAAGTTTTATTTTTATTATATAACTTATTTTCTTTATATAATCTTTTAAATTTGATTTGGTATTTGTTTTCAAACTATAATTTCTATTGGTTCAATTAAAGATCCACGTAATGAAATATACAAATTATAAAATATGTTTTACAAACTAAGTAAAGACTTTTAGTCTATTATTTTTCAAGTTAAATGGTGAAGCTTTATACTCTAATACACATCGATGCACATTATACAATAATACACATCGATGCACATTATACAATAATACACATTGATGCATTTAATTTTATATTGAACATCACATATCCTATGCGCAACTACACAAAAATCTTGTGCACTGATACATTTTATTGTTTTTCATGTTCGATGGTGTGCTCTATAGTAATAAATGCACCAATGCATATATTTTGTGCAATGCACATTATGAAACCGGAACATGTTTTTCAAAAAAACCGACAAGGCCAAGCAATTAGCTCTATAGTAATAAATGCACCGATGTGTATTTATTGTACAATGTGCACGATGAAACCCTAAAAGACCTTTTCTTCCAAAATGATAGGGACAAGTTTTGGAATTCAATGCAATGAGGACCCCAATCCATTACAATATTATTTACATCAAAATAACTATCGAAGCCAACAAATACCCAAAGCCCCCAAAAAAGAAATATTATTGTGAAAGGGTAAAGAAACTAAATCCATGTTGTTAGGGTTTGCAACAACATAAAACAAAAGAGAAGAAACAACAAAGCTAGGGTTTGCAACATTGAAGGTGAGTATGAAACCCTTATATTTTGTTGAAATGAATTGTAAATATGAATAAAGAATAAATATAAAATTTCTAGGAATTTTTGAATCAATTGAGAGAAATTTTGTTGAGATGAAGAGAATCAAGTTTCAATCTACCTAAAATTTCTCCTTTGCAGATTTGTATGCAACTCACAATGACCCCTTACAAATCCATCTCTTCAAGAAGATATGTTCGCTCCAATCTTTTACCTAGTAAATCTCCCCTCTAAATTTTGGCACAACAACGATTAGGGACTAGGGTTTTATTTAACTCACTTTTATAAAATGAAAATATCACTCTTTTTTTCATTTGATTTTTTAGCACAATAATGAAAAATGCACATTTGTCTTTCAAAAAAGACATTTTTGGCACAATATACACCTATCAAATTTAAGCACGCTAGTGCACTATATTACTTTAAATGCACCAAAGTAACATTTTTCAATGAAAATTGAAGTGAAAACCTTCACAATTAGTACTTTATATAGCTTTCCTTTACAGAGGTTTTAGCATGGGTATTTTTCCATTCCATATCAAAATCTAACACACCAGTACGTCTAGTATAAACAAATGCATTGGTGCACCAATGTAACCATCTACTTAAAAAATACCTTCCAAAGTCTATTAAGAATGCTTCTCAAACTTTCTTTTAAGAATGCAAACACATATTGAGTCTAGTTTTTGCTCAAATATAGGGGGGAAAGTTATAATATCAAATGGTCGATTATTTAGATTATGCATTCCATATCATTATGTGTTCACCATGTTCTCCCTTGTCATTTGTAGTTAGTCTTTATTTTATTTATATTTTGATTATTTGATTGAATATACATGTGCATTTAGATAATTGAGCATTGAATTTTGCAAGATCCTAATTTAAGATTGAACTCATTTGTACAAGATATTCCACTCGTACAAAATGCCACAAGCTCTTATATAGAGAAAGATACCACATGCAAATTGTAGATGAAAATGAATAACTACTTTAATTCACCAAATATAACATGCCATCTTCTCGCCACCATGAAGGGTTGAAGGTGAACCCTCAATGTATCACATTGTTCTATTATCTCAATGACCAACTATCCAAATTTAATGGTCAGATACCTCCCACTGTGGTTAAGGATCCAATAGGAAATATATAAAATCCATTTTGGGGGATCAATAATGCCTTCGGCTATCATTGAGAACATCAATCTCGAAAAACCTTCATTTGGGCCCTCAAAATGGCCCCGAAAGTTAAAACCTGCTAAAAATAGTAAATTGCCAAAATTGCCAGAAAACTGTTTTGAACCAGTTCGAAAAGGTGGGTGGCCACCGATATCCACCTGGATCAATCCTCCCTCCTTAGGAAGCAATGGTCTCCATTGCGTTGAGTTCCCGGGTGAGAGGGAAACACATTTGTTGGATCTGCATCTTGGTGAGCCACTTGTATTGTTGGAGACATCGCGCTGCTTAGTTTGTGGAAGTTTGTTATGAACCTGTTGAAGCTGAGGTTGTTCAACAAGTCGAGCTACATGAGAGGAAGGTGTGCAAAAGGAATATTTGTGCTTTGTTGCAACCTTATCGACCTAATTCTGTTGGATAGAAGGTGCAGGGGGTGACGCTGTAGTGGTTGTAGTGTCCTTTTGTTCCCCTTTTGAACAAATTGTGAAGACGCTGAATTTTGCAGTATGAGATACTACCTTGCGACACTTTTTAGGTGGAACAATAGTTGGAACTACCTCTGGTATTCTGTAGAGATGACCCCCCAAAGTAACAATGACACTATGAGGTTGAGACTCATAAACAACATGGCATCTCCACATATATGGTTGGCCCAAGAGAACATCACAGACATCTAGTGGGGCAACATCACATAATACCTCATCCTTGAAGGGTTGGATGTCGTATGACAAGCGACACTGTTGGCTGACACAGAGATCTCATCCTTGTCGAAGCCACCTAATGTTGTATGGCTGCGGGTGTGGTGTTGTCAACAATCCCAACTGTTTGATGACCTCTGCTGAGATGAGATTTTTTTGGCTTCCGCTATCAATAATAAAATGCAGCGGGGTCCCCTTCACCCACATCTATGAATGAAAAAGGCGCTACCCCTCTTCAGGATCTGTTGGTTCTTCTGGTTGAATTGTTGCGGTTGCGACAATAACAGTGGGGTCTGCGTCAATGATTTGTCCTTTACCAGTATTTTGAGAATCAGATTCTGACTCAGGGTTTGACTCCTTGTCTTTGATCTCGGCCACCAATGACTGTTTTGAGCGACATTTATCGGTGTTGTGCCGGGGGATTTTGTGGAAATCACACCATTTTCCGGTGTCCTTCTTTGTCTTCCCATGACCCTTCTTTTCTTGTGTCTTGGACTAATTTTCGGGAGACTTTTTGTTAGGGTTGTCTTTGTCATACTTTGGTTGTTGCGGATTTGCAGACCCAAATTATCGTTTGTTCTGGTGCTTAAATTTCTGCTCAATTTTAACAGCATATCGATAAGCAGCATCGAGTGATGAGATGTTCAGAAAATCCATTTCAGTCTAGATGTATCTGTGTAGAGCCCCACGGTATTTCAGAACCAAATGTCGCTCAGAGTCTTTGATACCCAGCTTGGTGCGCAAGTTATGGAAGGTATTGGTGAAATCCAGAACTGCTTGGCCCCTCTCTTGTCGCAGTGTGGTCCATCTCATGTACCAGTCCTCATAGTTTCCAACAGGGTAATACTGTTCCTTTACCGCATCCACAAAAAAATCCCAAGTGGGATCGGCCCCATATATTCCAGACTCCTCTGTGGAACTTTTCTCCCAGTAATTTTCCCACCAATGTTTGACATGAGGGAGAGCTTTAAGGAGTGCGAAGGTGATCTTTTCTTTGTCGAAAAAATTGCGAACAGAGAAATAACCTTCTAGCAGAGTTAACCATTTTTCTAGGGATTTTGCATCTATCTGTCTTTCAAATACAGGAATATCAAAATTAACTTGTACCTTGAAAGTCGATGTGCCTCCAAAGTGGTCGCTTGATGAAGATGTGTCTGCTATTATCGACAAGCATTGAAGGATGTGGGAAAAATTCTCCATCATTTCGTCCCTCTGTCGCGTGAGAGTTTGCTTAAGCAACTGATTGATAGGATCGTTTGCTCCATCGTTTTTCTTTTCTTTCTCCATTGAGGGTTTATTGGGTGTGCGAGAGCGATTGTCTTCAAGAGGGAAAATCTCGAGACCCAACTTGCTATACTCGAATCTCGTCGGGGAAATGTACTGAAAAACGATCAAGAGTAGCCTGCTCTGATACCACTGATCTGGATTATTTTCGGCATGAAATGAGAGCGAAGATATAATAAAGAAATGCAGAGAGATATCGCATATATTCAATAATATAACATAAATGTATCAAAGATTCAACCATAAACATAGATATATAGTAATACATGATTTCTATTAATGAAAGAAACGTACAGAGACTGTAAAAATACAGAGTGAAAGACTCGCTAGAATGGTGGCAACTTATCTCTGAGAAGAGATGTGATGGCTACTCACATTCACAAGAAGATGATTACAATGAGGCTCTGAAGGCCTTTTTACAATAAGCAGGAATGCCAAAATCCCTAGACATCCAAAAACCTAACCCTAGGAGATGAAGCGCCAAAATTCATGTGGGCCTCGTTTGGGTAAGTGAGTACATCAACTTCCCGGGGTTGTAACTTTTGCATACAATCTTCGTTTTAGGCGTGTGATAGCTTGTTGGAAAGGTATTGTCGAGGAGATTAATTTTGGGGGATCAATTATGCCTTAAAATATTATTGAGAACATCAATCTTGAAAAACCTTCATTTGGGCCCTCAAAATAGCCCCAGAAGTTAAAACCTGCTAAAAATAGTAAATTGCCAAAATTGCCAAAAAATTGTTTTGAGCCAGCTGGAAAAGGTGGGTGGACACCGATATCCACCTGGATCATTAATAGTAGGTTATTAAAAGACAAGGTACCTCCAAGTGATAATGTCCTCCCAAATAACTATAAAGAGGAAAAACAACTGCTAAAAAGTTAGAGTTTTGAGTACATATCATATCATGCTTATCTAAATGATTGTATTCTTTATAGATGTGAATATCCAAAAAAAATTATATGTCCAAAATGTGGGCATGACATGGTCCTACTCATAATACATTGAGGTACATGCTATAATCCTAAATATTCAAAGGATCTTTCATTGTAAATAATTAGTCGTGTTGCAAGGGTGGCATGCCTCACATAGAAGTGATCTAGGAGTTAGGTGGATCCTAATGGATTCAATAGCCATGAAGAATATAATGGATACAAGACCCAATAAATTCAAGGATGAAGTATGGAGCTTTTTATTGAGCATATACATGGATATAGTTAACCTATATTCCCTCCAAAACACAAACTATTATGTTTGGCAAGTGGTAGTAATCAATAACAATATCCCATGATGGTTGTACTCCAAGAATTAACATCTTATGTTAGTTTTTATACTTCCTAGTAGAAAACAAGTGAAGATAATGAAAGTCTACCTCCAACCATTGTTTGATAAGTTGAAAAAATTATGGGAAGGGATACATGTATACGATTTTCAAGACCCATCCCAATGGAGAGATCTTTTAAATTGTATGGGATATGTGTGTACACCACACATCATTATCTAGGACTAGGAGTTTTCTTTGGTAAGGATGTTGATTGATTTTTTATATATGTAACATTATTTGGCATACTTAATTTAGTGAAACTATCTTCTTTGGCACTAACATATTCCATATACAATAACATCGCAGGTCTTGTAAAAAAAGGGTATCGTGGATGTAAATGTTTTGGACCTTCTATAAAGGCTATGTGGTCTAACAACTTACAAAAGTTGTTGTATGTTTGCTGGAGGGTATTCTTCCAATAATACCACCCTTATATAATAGAAAAATATTATTTCAATGGTAATACAGAGAGAAAATGAAGCCCTGAATTAATGACATCGACAGATTGGCTTAGGGCATATGAAATAGAGAAAGAGAAGGAAATTGTAGAATATTTTTATTCAAATGTGGGGAACTTGTGTTCAATGATATTCAATTTTCAACACCGATGTTGAGAAAATCTCCATTGGGATGAAAAGGCAATCTATATTTTATGAGCTTTCATAGTGGGAGCCTCTTAAGATCGTTGAATTCCTAGATACCATGTATATATTCAAAAATGTTTCATCTTCTTTATGGATGCATATATCAACAAAAAAAAGTGGCACATTAGGTGTTAGGAGAGATCTTAATTCTTTAAATACTAAAAGGAAACATTAGCCAAGAAAATAAAGTTGAGGAGAGGCCAATCCCTCTTGGTATTTTAAATAAGGTGATGTCCCATGGATTTTGAAGAAAGATGATCTATCTTTGGAAAATGATGTTATTTTGAGTGTGAAGGAACCTTCTTTCTACAACTCAATGCTATGTCATTGCTTCACCATAGAAGGATGTTTGTTGGGGTTCGAATCACATGACCATATGATATTTCTAAGGGTATGTGTGTGTATTACATGAGTCTTTTTATGTTTTTATGCAATGTATCTTATAGACTATGCACATTCGCTAATATATGCAAAACAATAGACAATTTAAACAAAATCTTATAATAAATTAAATGTGCATTAAATAAGGAAAAAATATCTAACTAAAACAATCAAAAGATAACGATAATATTACCTCTCTCATCTAGTGGCTTGGTTGAAAGTAAATTGGATATTTGGAAACCCTCTTCAATCCATCCCTATATATGGATACTCTACAAGACTCAGGGCCTGATCATCCTCACTACCTAACATACCCAAAAACTCTACACCCACCAACCTACACAAGTACTTCTACTAGCCCCTATTAAGAAACCTCTATGCCCATATGCACATATGCATATTAGTCATTGGCCTAGGAGGGTGGTGGTTGAATGTCAGTTGAGTCATAGAAAACCTCTCAAAAAATAAAGTAACAACTCTAAAGCAAAGGATAAGAGATATCTCCCCTCCAACATGCCAAAAAAATAGTCCATAGCAATACAAAATTGTTATAAAATAATAGTTGATCACCTGATCAATATGGGATTGTGAAATGGACTATCTACATAGTACATCCTAGGGAAACTAATGTGTTTCCCATCAATGGTGTATGCGATAGTGGCATATTAAAGAACAATATTGTAACATCCTCCAATCCAAAATAAATTAATCTAAACTAGTCCCCAATAACCTAGAATTCATTGGGGTCAATAACATCTAACTGACATATATTTGCATGTATTCTAGATGAATTTATCTTGCAACATAAAGTGGAATATTGCAAAAATGGGGAGCCCCCCCCCTCCTAGATAACTCAATGATGAAATAAAATCCTCCTCTATGGGTTAGTACCATAGATCATAACCAATCTTGAATGTCCACTTATCATAATCCCAACAATAGATCGACTACAACAATAATTTTGTACCCCCTTTGAGAAAATTAGCAATGAGCATCTTCATAAAAGTTGAGGAGACCAACATCCCTCAAAAGGAGTTGAGTCTAAGGTGTAATAAAATGAGGAAACATATCCATCTCATGGGTCTCCCATATATGCATGAAGATATATGGTTCAAGTAGTTGTCCCTAATTCACATACAAATCCCATTAGGGAATATATCTATAAAATAAAATATATATAATAAATGGTATATATATTACCATTTGTAATATTCATTAATATTGAACTTTTTTTTTTTGGTAAAACATGTGTAAAACTAATTGGTGTGCCAATTTTAAATAAACACTCTGTGAGAAGTGTGCTAGAATTTTAATCAATGCATTGAATACTTTAGTGCACCATATTTGAAATAATGTACTGGTAATGATGTGCTTATTAATTAATTCACGCATTGGCTAGTTTGATTAATTTTAAAAATATTATCAATCCATCTTGTGATATAAATATTGGTGAGCCTAATTTATATCAATCATCGCCTTTGGAGTGTCACATTTTTTTTTCAATGCACCAAACACAACAAGCCACAAATGATATATAGCATTGTCCTTTTGCACTTATATATGTGCACCACTCTCACTCGATGTAGTTACTAAAAATGGGAAATGCACCTTATCTTGTATGGGGCATCGCCTTGGTTCTTCTATAGATTAATTCATGCACCAACTAGTTTGATAATTTTAAAAACTACCGTTGGTACTCCATGAGATAGAAATAATTTTTTTAAACTGAAACTGAAGCTTTATATTATATAAAGGGTTGTGTCGAGGTAAACATCAAAGTCAAAAAGAATTTACAAAATTTAGGGTTAAATCCTAGGGATTCACCTAGAACCTTCATACTAATGAACTCATGCGTTTTTCTATCAAACTTCCATACATACTAATTGCATATTCGTTTTAAAAACTGACCCAAAATAAACACAATTCCAAAACATTAACTATGAGTAGATTCATTGTCTGGTACCTCTTGTTTGTTGCAATTAGGTGGAGGATTTTCTTCCAATTCCATAGGTACTGCTCCACGATCACCTTGCTCATCACCTGAAATTCCAAGGTGGGAAATTGTTGAGGCATGGTTGATGGAAGTTGATTGTGATTGTTGTGGCAGCACCAGAGATCTCAAACCATGCAATATAAATATTAGTGCACCATATTTACATCAATGTACCATCTGTGGTGCACCATAATTGTTTTCAATGTGTTGAACACTCAGGTGCACTAAAAATGGCATAGAGATCCATTCTAATGCACTTATATACCCATATGTGCACCACCATTTCTCAATGTAGTTACCAAGGATGTGTGGTGTGCTTAATATATTGGGAGCATTGTGCCCAGTGCATCCATACATTCATTAGCACACTAGAGTGTGCGGGAAATTCATGTGTGTTTCATATATCATTGTATGATGTGCTTACAATGCCTAGGTCATCATGTATTGGTGAAACTGTTACAAAAAATGATAGTCAATGCAAGTTGAAACCCATGACCACATTGATGATAATGTTTTCAAAAAAATGAAAAAAAATTAAAGACTAATTTTAAATTTTAAACCATTGAAATTGTAAATTAAGGGATAAAAATCAATTTACTTGGTTTCTTCTCCATTGAGGAGGAATGGTTTTTGCGTAGATTAAAAAACTAGGTTTGATATGGTTTACAAAATTCCAAAATGGAGTCAAATCCACCATGGAAGAGAAAGAATGGAGAAATCTAGCAATTCGGTAGTATTGGACAACAAGGAACTCGTATGGGGACATGAAGCAATTTTGCTTGTATGTGTGAGAAGCACTGAATGAAAGTTAAAATAAAATTCAGTTTGGTATTTTTTTTACCATATCATGGTGTACCCTATATCTGGATGCACCAATGCATGAATAGGTATAGAGCACATTGCATATAATTTTTTATAAAATATTTTAAACTTCCTCTACACATGTGGTAGGGTTATGCACCAATGTAGTTAAATCTATTTGGTGCATCTAGAAGATTTTTTTTTTTGAAAAAATGATAGCCTTGGAAACATGGTATTGTATGCATCGATGCATCTATAGGTTATGTAAGCACCACCATCTATTTTTTAAAATAATTTTTTACAATATTCAAAATTTTTATTTGAAACTAAAAATGCTGCACATTGTAACATGATGCATTGGTGCATTTTAATTATTAACAAACATTGGTCCTTATATATGTTTTGTTTACACCATTTGGCATTTTTTTAATGTTTTCATTTTACAAAATTCAAGTGTAGGAGGCAATGTTTTTTAATTGTTATATGTTATGCATTTGTGCGTACATGAATGCACCAGTGCATGTGATATTAAAGTGCATTGGTTCATCGTAATGGTTTAATGGAACCAACAAAAAACATCCACTAAAACCTCTACCCACCTTCCTTCACTAGAAACCTCTATTAAAAATGGAGAAGGGAGAAGTAGTTTCAATAAAACCTCTACTAACATGTGTTTTCCTTATTTAGTGGGCATATGGACTAGACTAGATCAACTAGTGTGGATATGTTGATGATCAAGCAAGGAGATTTTCCCAAATTTAATGAATAGTTGAATTGAAGGATTGGTGGGAGAACCTTTGTAAGAAATATTAAGCCAATTAGATAGATGTTAGTGAGGAGGGGATGTCTATGTGGAATTAGATGACCAAGACGAGTTGATTGGATAGAATTGTCAGTTACCAAAAAGGAATTTGAACCATTTTGATAGATGAATGGATGAAAGAGAATCTGAATTGGTTTAATAAACTCTTGGATATTTCCCATAAGAATAAAGAATGTGGAATGAGAGGTATTGGGTGAGAGGGTTCAAGATTGGACAACTCAACTATGGATATCGATTGAAGGATCAACGACAATCAAAAACAAGAAGGCCTCAAGAAGAAGAAGGTTTCAGAAGACTAACTCATTTTAGAAGATCTACAGCTCCCATGTATCAAACTATCTTTCTTTATTTATTTTATTCATGTAATAATTTTGGACGTAAGGTTTTGAATTGGAGAGAAAATAACAGGAACAGAGACAACCATGAAAGTTATGCACGAAATGATTATTCAAGAAGGCCTAGTGAAACTCAAAACAAAAGATACAACAAGTTTGAATCCTTGAGTATTGAGATGGAATGTTACAAGTAAAACAACATTGGATACATAGCCAAAGATTGTAGAATGACAGTTCCTCCAAGAGAAACACAACATAATAACAACAGTCATAGAGAGCAACCTCAAAGAATATGAATAAGGAAGCATAATCAATTCAATAGTGAAGAATTCACACTTTCTCTACAAGCTAAACACAAGAAACATGGTTGGTATGATGATAGTGGCTGCTCAAAGAACATGACAGGTGATGAGGACATGTTTCTAACCTTGATAAAGGAAATAGATGGATCACTCTCCTTTGGAAATGATGACTCAACCAAAATCATTGGAAGAGGCACAATCATAATTGGAAATAAGGATACCAAGGCAGAGAATGTTCTACTAGTGGAAGATATGAAACACAATCTTCTGAGTGTAAGTCAAATGTGCGACCAAGGTCACAAACTTTTCTTCTATTCACAGAAGTGCGATATAAGAAAAGTAGGTTCAGGTAGAGTGGTTGCGACAACTGTAAGAACTTCAAGAAACATATATGTAATAAGTGAAACTAGAAATGAAAAGTGTTGTTTAGGAAAGGAAGATGAAGTTTTTCTATGGCACATAAAAATGGGTCACATAAACTTTGATAATCTTGTCAAAGTCAGCAAAAAGGAAGCAGCCAAAGAAATTCCCTAGATCACAAATCCAACCAACACTTTATGCAAGCATTGTCAACAAGGAAAGAAAACTAAGACCAGTTTCAAGTCAAAGGAATACTTCACAACAAAGCCATTGGAAATTGTGCATACTGATATAGTTGGAACAACTAGAACAAAGGGGTTAAAAGGTGAGCAATATTTTATGTTATTGCTTGATGATTATACAAGAATGATTGCAGTTTGTTTTCTCGAGAAAAATTCAAAATCATTTGAGAACTTCAAGATATACAAGGAGATGGTTGAAAATGAGATAGATTCGAAAATTAAATGTTTGAGATTGGATAATGGAGAGTTTAATTCAAAGGAATTTATGGACTTCTACAACAAGCATGGGATAAAAAGGCAATTCTCAGTTGTTAGGACACCACAATAGAATGGAGTCGTCGAAAGGAAGAAAAAKATAGTACATGAAATGGATTGAACTATGTTAATGGATTCCAAGTTGACAGGTGTATTTTGGACACATGCAGTGCATACAACAGTTCACATTCAAAATAGAGGAATGCTCAGAAACAAAAGTTATAAAATTMCCTATGAGCTATGGAAAGGAAAACCAACAAATGTGAAGMACTTCAGAGTTTTTGGAAGAAAATGATACATCAAAAGAKAATATGGCAGAATGGGAAAKTTTGATTCTCGAGTTGACAAAGGTGTACTTGTTGGGTACTCAAGGATAAGGAAATCATACAAATGCTTCAATCTAAGGCTCAAAAAAATTATGGAAAGAATCAACGTGACGTTTGATGAGACAAGTGGAYGAAGAATAAAGGAAGAAGAAAATGATTCAATGGAACAAATTCACGAAGGAGAATCAAAGGAAGAAGAAGTAGCAGAAGAGGAAGATGAACAAGAGCAGTTACAAGAAAAACAACAAGATATTCATATACCTCCAAAAAAACCTAGCAGAAGAATACATAAGAATCATCCATCATATCATATCATTGGGAACAAATATGCAAGAGTTGAGACTAGAAGAAGAATTTGTTCACCAGAACAAATCTAGATTGGTATGTAAAGGATACACTCAAGTTGAAGGTATTTACTTTGAATATATGTTTGCTCTAGTTTCTAGAATGGAAGCAATCAGATAGATCCTCTCTCTTGCATTCTCCAAGAATATTAAAGTGTATCAGATGGACATGAAATCAAACTTCCTAAATGGGGATCTAGAAGAAGAAGTCTACATTGAGCAACCAGAAGGATTTTAGTTGTCAGAGAATGAAAACTATCTTTGCAGGTTGAAGAAGGCCTTGTATGGTCTCAAACAAGTTCCTAGAGCATGGTATTTCAAATTAGACATATACTTACAACAACAGGGGCTCATGAAAGCAAATGTAGACATCAACCCCTACATCAAGGTAAATCAATATAGTATTTTGTTAATCAGAGTTTATGTTGATGATATTATCTTTAGAATGGATGATGACAAGATGAGCCAGAAATTTACACAGGATATGCAGAATGAGTTCTAAATGTCATTACTTGGAGAATTATCATCATTTTTGGGTCTTTAGATATGTCAAAGAAACCAAGACATTTTTATTTCTCAAACCAAGTATATCAGAGAAATGCTAAAGAGGTTTGAAATGTAAGATTGCAAACCAGTCAATACTCCTATGCAGACTAGTTGTAAGTTAAGTAAAGATGATGATTCAAACTATACAGATCAGAGGCAGTACAGGTCAATAATTGGCAGCTTACTTTATGTGATAGCATCCAGACCAGATGTAATGTAGGAAGTTGGACAAGTGGCACGATTTCAAGCAACGCCAAAGGAATCACATGTTCTATTAGTAAAGAGGATATTTAGATATATCAAGGGTACATAAGAGTTTGGATTATGGTATCCAAAAGGAAAGGATCTATCACTTATTGCCTACACAGATGCATATTTGGCAGGTTGCATTGATGACTAAAGAAGTACAAGTGGGGAAACATTCTACTTGGGTGAGTGTTTGGTATCTTGGCTAAGCAAGAAACAATCATCAATATCATTGTCTATAACCGAAACAAAGTATATTGCAGCAACAACATGTTCTATGGATGAAACAAACATTAACAGATATATAGGTTGAGTATGATGATCCCATTCCGATATATTGTGATAATACAAGGGCCATCAATATCTCAAAGAATCCAGTGATGCACTCCAAGACAAATCACATTCCAATCAAGTTTATTTTTTTACAGGAACATGTTGTAGAGAAAAACATTCGAGTTGATTATGTTGGGACCAAAGAATAGATTGCAGACATCTTTACAAAACTTCTTCCAAGGGAAGATTTTGAGTATCTTCGCCAGAAACTTTGCATAGTTTCTGCCCCACAACGAATTTTGAATGCTATTCTTATATGTCTTATATTTACACAAGGAAGCACCATAAAGAGGACATTTCAATTTGGGGGAGAATTTTCAGGGAGATTTTAGTCAGGGGGAGCATCCCCAGGGACAGTTCAGTTAGGGGGAGCATCCCCAATGGGAAGTTACCTTTGTCATTGATGTCAAAGGGGGAGAAATTCATCAGATGCATGGAGAGAAAGTTAGATTCTTGGAGAGAGAGAGAGAGAAGAGGCATGATTCCAAGGGGAGTGATGGTCACAGGGGGAGCATGAACGACATGAATTCAGTGTTGCATCAAAGTGTTTCCATCAATGCCAAAGGGGGAGATTGTTGATTAATTGGGTTGGTTTTCATTGATGTAAACCTTTGAAGAAAGTACGGTAGAAAATTTTGGTATCCCCAATAGTATGGTTAATGGACCCAAGTTGTTTTAGATATAAAATCATGAATTTCAGTGAATATGCAGGTAAGACTATTCTGGATGGATAATACATTTCATGTTGTTTTCGGAGATATGTGGTACATCACATAACTCCTCACGGTTAGGGATTCATGGCTTTGTGAAGTTGGAGAACCCTTATGAGTTATCTAGAAGCCCCTAGAAGGTCAAAGAAGTCAATTTATTCTAGAAGATCCTACAAGAAGTTTACTAGTCAAAGTGGTTGTAACTAGGAGTTAATCATGAGTTAAGTTGTTGCAAAAAGAAAATAATTAAAAAGAAGTAAGTTGCAACTAGAAGTGGTGAGTTTAATATTTGTGGATAAAGTGGTTGTAAGTGGAAAAAGTGGTTAGAAGTGGGTTGTCCCTAAAAGAAGGAAGTTGGGTAAAGTAGTTAGAAGATAGCCCCTAGAGGAAGCTACTTAGAGAGTATAAATAAGAGAGCAAGGGTCTCCTATTAGCACATATTGAGCACATTGAATATACATTATTTTGTGAAAGGTTTATTGTAGGTACTCATTGATACATCTGACGTTACACAAGTCTAAGGCAGCAAAGGAGGGTTGACGGTGAAAGTTTCAGAGTTGTAGAATTTTTGAAAAACCCTAGTTTTTTAGGTGTACGCAGGCTGCAATGGAGGAAGGCGTGTACATACGCGGGATGCAATGGAGGAAGGTGCGTACATATGCGGGATATAGAAGAGAAAGTCGTGTACATATGGGAAAAGTCATGAAATCTTGAGTGGATGTAGCTTCCATGTCTCTAGAGTCTAAAAGCAAGTTCCCAAGAAGGTCTACAATGACCAAGTACAACAAATCTATCTACAAGTTCAAAAGGTATGTCATATTCTTATGTGTAGTTGGATATTGTTTTCTATATGAGATATGGTTATGGGATATTGACGATTTTCCCCAGAGAGGTTGTTGGTTGTATGACACTTACTGTATGATCTAGATCTATAGAAATACAGTGCGGTATGTCTGGTATTTATCATTGGTACATTTTGTTGGTTTGAGTGTTGAGGCATATCTTGTATTTCTTGGTACATGGTTAGGAGTTTTTGTGGTACATGGTTGAGGGAATTTGGTTATGATGTGTTGTTGAAGTTATTGGTATAGTTTGAGGTTGCATAACAATGAGGGTTTGATTTCTAGTCCATGTGAGGGTTTATTACACATGATTATGATTATATACACATGTATGGCATATGACTAGAGAGACATAGATGCACATGGTTTGAGTGATATTCTTGTTAATATTATGGTAGCTTTGGGAGGTATGAACCTCTATTGTGACCTATGACGAGATTAGAATACTCCGGAAGGAAGCAAAGAAATGAAGAAAACCCTAGACAGGTTACCGGCTGCTGAAATATATTTAATATGAATTTATTAATACCCAGAAGGAGAAGTCGGCCCCAGTTAAATTGCCTAGACTAGTATAAATATAGGGCGCCAACTCTCATTATTCTCATCTCAACAATTGCAGAGTGAACTGGATCTGCGCAGGTGCAGTTGCAGGTTGTGCGCAAGTTTCTGGGAAGATGTGCGCTAGCCTCTGGGTAGGATTATCTAATCAGCTTGGGTTTTATTCTTGCTTGGTGCATTAGCCTCTCTTGGCTATTGGATTGCTACCAGGATTCTCTTCTCTATCAAGGTCAAGGTGCTCGGAGGGTGGCTTCGGCCTGTGGTTGGGTGACGAGGGTATCGTCAATGGTAAAATGAGCACAATCTTCTATATTCTAATAGGTTATGGGCCCATGCCCCCTTCAGTCAGCCTAAAACGCTAGAAGGAAGCATAGCCGCTAGATATTGAGCTCGTTGAGGAACTTCCGCTAGGGTTACTAGCAGGAGTAGCTTCCAAGGGTTACTAGCAGAAGCAGTTGCAAAAACCCTAAATCTTTGATCCGACACCTTGTGATGGAGCATCTCTCCCAAGAAGAAGATATTCAAATGCGCCCTAACTCAACGCACCTCTTGGCTCTCTCAGAAGACAGAAATGACGAAGTCGAAGTTTTGGATCAAGGCATGACCAGTTACCAATCAACCAAAGACATGTGTGAAACAATCAATCTTTTACACTACTTAGCACTTACCGGGACGATTGAAGATGATATGTGGATAATCGACAGTGGAGCTTCCAGGCACATGACGGGAGATCAAGCCAAACTCTCAAATCTAAATGAGAGAAAGACATTGTACAAAGTGGAGCTTGGAGACAAAATCACTTACCCCGTCGAAGGATTTGGACAAACCTCCGTCAAGTTGGAATCAAGTAATCATGTTCACTTAAGCAATGTTTTATATGTACCTGGTTTAGAAAAGAATATTGTATCAATATCATGTTTAGAAGACAAAAGAAACATAATAGCCTTCATGGATAGAAAGGTGTTATCATGGCATAAGAATTCCAGCATAGAGGATGTTAGGGTTATTGGAAGTCGTGAAGGAAATATGTATAGACTACTAGAACAAAATGAAGAAGCTCTAGTACATGACGAATTCAACCCTAATGAGATTTGGCATAGAAGGTACGCTCATATCAATTATCAAGCATTACCTTTCCTCAGAAAAATGGTTGAAGGAATACCAGAATTGAAATTCACACATGAAGAAATTTGCAAAGGATATTCCCTTGGGATGAATATCAAGAAACCATTCCCAAGCAGCAACAATAGATCCAAGGAAATCCTAGATCTAATACACTTAGATGTTTGCGGTCCAATGCTAGTCAGATCTCTAGGAGGATCTCTCTACTACGTAATCTTCATAGATGACTATTCAAGAAAGACGTGGTTGTACCTACTAAAATCAAAAGATGAAGTATTCAGCAAGTTCCAAGAATTTAAGGCAAAAATAGAAAACCTTACGAACAAGAAGATCAAGACATTAAGAATAGATAATGGAGGAGAATACACCTCGAAGGAGTTCATTGCATTCTACAAATCGACGGGGATTAGGAGGGAGTTGACTGTTCCTCATAATCCTCAACAAAACGGTGTAGCAGAAAGAAAGAACAGATCTATCGAAGAAACGATAAAAGCCCTATTGAACGATCAAGGTCTATCCATGTTTCTATGGGGAGAAGCAACAATGACGACAATATATGTACAGAACAGAAGCCCTCATCGCATATTGAAGGACATGACACCAGAAGAATAATTCTCAGGTAAGAAACCTAACGTAGAAAATCTAAGAATATTTGGATGTCCAGTTTACTCTCATATTCCCAAAGATAAAAGAAATAAACTAGAACCCTCAAGAAAGAAGGGGATATTCGTGGGATATAGTGATTCATCCAAA
>ML776961.1:250488-264572 GCA_009831015.1 Picea engelmannii
TGTGGTGGATATGTTCCACTGTTCATGAGGCAAATATTCTTTCAGAACTCACAGATGTGAGTGAAAGATTGGCTCGGAGACTGCTTGTCTCCAAACAGTAGAGATATACTATTGTGGTGGATTTGTTCCACTGTTTGTGACTATGTGTCACGGTTTGAGTAGCTGCGTACTACCTGAATAGACACAGGTGTGTTCTATCAATTGATATTGTACTAGTTGTCATAGGAGATTATCCAGTTGGATAATAATGACGGTGCTCGTGTTGCTATCAGTTGAATGATCTATTGTGCTCAAGACCATACCTCCCTAGCTAGGAGGGAGTATTAATATTATGGTAGCTTCAGGAGGTATGAACCTCTATTGTGACCTATGACGATATTAGAACACTCCGGAAGGAAGCAAAGAAATGAAAAAAACCCTAGACAGGTTGTCGGTTGCAAAAATATATTTAATATGAATTTATTAATACCCAGGAGGAGACGTCGGACCCAGTTAAACTGCCCAGACTACTATAAATACAGGGTGCTAGCTCTCATTATTCTCATCTCAGCAGTTGCAGAGTGAATTGGATCTGCGCAGGTGCAGTTGCAGGTTGTGTGCAAGTCTCTGGGAAGATGTGCGCTAGCCTCTAGGTGGGATTTTCTGATTAGCGTGGGTTCTATTCTTGCTTGATGCATTAGCCTCTCTTGGCTATTGGATTGCTACCAGGATTCTCTTCTCTGTCAAGGTCAAGGTGCTCGGAGGGTGGATTCGGCCTGTGGTTGGGTGACGAGGGTATCGTCAATGGTAAAATGAGCACAATCTTCTATATTCTTACAATTCTTGTATGAGATCTATGTATGGTACATGTCTAATAGTTCACACTTTTGAGCTACTTGTGCTTGGTTGAGGGATATGTATGATTGTGTATGCACAAGGCACAATTATGGATTGGATACAGTGATAGGTTACAGGTTGATGTGACAGAGACAATAAAGGACTGGAGGGATGTAAGTTTTTGAGTTTTAGAAAACTGGAAACCCTAGTGTTCTCAAGGTGTACGCAGGATGAAAGAGGACATGTCGCATACATACACAGGCTCCAGTATAGACAAGTCACATACATACACATGTTGCAACATATACAGGTCGTGTATCGGTTGGTATATTTTGGGACATGTTATTGGTACAATATGATTACAGGTTATTGGTACAGGTTGAATACATAGTATTGACACAGGTTGGTTACAGGTTGTTGGCAAAGATTGGCACAGGTTTACAATGGTATATTTCACAGTGGCAGTGTGACAGTGATTTCATCAGTTATTCGACACTTATATTTTATGGAAATTGGACGGGGCAAGGATAGGTGGTTGTGGACACCTTATGATTGTAGCCAGAGAACATAATGGGTTGTATCCTCCTTCTAGTCGAAGCTAGAGAATTGGAGAGTTGAAACTTCCCTCAAGTTGTAGCCTGAAAATATAGGGTGTTGGAGCCTCCTTCCAGTTGCAGCTGGAGAACAAAGGAATTTGGTGCTTCCAATGAATATAATTCTTAAATACATATAAGAAAAAAAAATTATGTGGTTTTCTCCCGCATCGGGTTTCCACGTAAAAATATGGGTGTATTGTGTATGTGTATGATTGTTCATTGTTCATGGTTTATTTATTTTGCACTTGTTGAATGATAATGGTAAATTGATCATAAAGATAAACAACACTTATATACTGTGGTTAAAAATGATTAAAAAGATCTATTACTGATTCACCCCCCTTCTCAATAATCCAACATGTAAAACTCTTATATTTTATTGAAATGAAGTATAAATATGAATAAAGAATAAATAGAAAATTTCTAGGAATTTTTGTATCAATTGAGGGAAATTTTGTTGAGATGAAGAGAATAAAGTTTCAATCTTCCTGAAAATTCTCCTTCGCGGATTTGTATACACCTCACAATGACCCCTTATAAATTCCACTCTTCAAAAAAGTATGTTCGTTCCAATATTTTTCCTGGTAAATCTCCCCTATAACTTTTGGCACAACAATGTATTAGGGACTAGGATTTTATTTGACTCACTTTTATGAAATGAAAATCCTGCTCTTTTTTTTTCATTTTATTTTTTAGCGCATTAATGAAAAACATGCATATGTTTTTCAAAACAAATATGGCACAAGATGTACTTATCAAATTTAAGCACACACGTGCACTATGCTATTGTAAATGCACCATAGTAATAGTTTTTAATGAAAATAGAATTGTGATCCTTCACAATTAGTACTTTGCGGAGCTTTCCTTTATAGAGGTTTTAACGTGGGTATTTTTCTAATGCACATCAAAATCCAACACACTAGTATGTGTAGTATAAACAAATGCACTAGTGCACCAATGTAAACAAGGAACACCATCTACTTAAAAAAGACCTTCAAAAGTCTGTTTGAAGTTAGAATATTACATGCTTTTGAAACATTCTTTTAAGAATGAAAACACATATAAGTCTAGTTTTGGCCCAAATGTAGCGGAAAAAGTGATGATATCAAATCGTTGATTCTTTAGATTCCTCATTCCATGTTCACCATGTTCTCCCTTGTCATTTGTAGTAAGTCTATATTTTATTTATATTTTGATTATTTGATTGAATATACATGTGAATTCGAATAATTGAGCATTGAATTTTGTAGGATCCTAATTCAAGGTTGAGTTCATTTGTGCAGGATATTCCACTAGTACAAAATGCCACAAGTTATTTTCTAGAGAAAAATGTCACATGAAGATGGTAGATGAAAATGGATAGCCACTTTACTTTGCCAACTATAACATGCCATTTTCTAGCTTTCATCTTGGGTGAATGGTATTTCACCATGAACTTGATCTTTTTTATGACACCCCAATAGTATGTGGATGTTTAACATGTGAAGGGTTGAAGGTGAACCCTCAATGTATCATATTGTTCCACTATGTCAATGGCCAACTACCTTTTTTTTAAAGTTAGATACTTCCCACTATGGTTAAGGATCCAATAGGAAATATAAAATATCCATGTAGGAACACTTCCATATGCTCTCTTTTTTTTAAGTTGGAAGTCAAATCAACTGCATTTTGTTCGAAATTGAACAACTTATCTCCTTCTATTCAGTCAATCGAGAGTTCTAGTGAGCCAAACTATGATTCTTCCCAAAACATCTCTACTAGGAGATTTAAAAAGTTGTATGAGTTAAGAGAAACAATGTCCAAGTACACACCAAGTTTAGTTCAATTGTTGGAAGAAAATGATGACTTCTCCCTTCTTGTTCATTTCTAAAATAGATACCAAACCCATTACAAAAGTGTTTTGTATGACACTTGGCCACCTCTCCTACTTGTGCCCAATGTTGGGACCAAAATCTCCTTTTGTGATAATAATTACATGATCCCTAAGTCTAAAAGAGATGTTGCAAATATTGGGTTGTGTATCCTTTCACATGTGGTCCTCTTTATAGTTGGTCTTATTACTTGAATATTGTTGAATACAAACATAGCATTTTTATGTATAGTATGTGCATGAATGGTTATGCTTTTGGAAACTTTAACATGTATAACTTGTTATATATTGATGGTCATCCATGCACTCATGGAAACATTGTAGGTTTCATAAATAGTTGTAGGTGCTCGTTCAATGAAAATTGTTTGTCTGAGGAACACTACAATGATAAATAGTTCTTTATGGAATGTATGACATCTAGATTTGGTTTGTGCATACAACATATAGTATGTCTCCTAGTGACGAGTTATTATTAAACTATCACTTTCATATATCACCAACCACTCATCAAAGGTGTCTTGACTTGGAACTACCTTTATATGTCCCCTTGGGGTGTAAGAAAAAGATAATTGATTAATTATAAATTTGGATTTTTAATGGAATCAATGTAAAATTATTGCTTGATTCAACATTTGTTTTATAAATTCATTGGTTGCATGTCTACTGGAAATTTTTGTTATGCATCTAATAAACTTTTGTTCTAAATTTTGAACCTACTAAATGCATTGTGTTTACTAATATCATTGATTCAATGTTCAATATATTTACAATCATGATCTAGAAGATGAGATACATGTCTACCCTCTACTGTTGCACCCCACTACAATGTCAACTTGAGGGAAGGTTGCTAAACAAGCACATTTTGGAGAGGAAACATACCAAGCACGATTGAATGAACCACCTATTCAATTACCACTATGTCATGAGTCACGAATTCATAATGTCTATAGTAACATTGGTTTTTCACATGTCAAGGATAAAAAAAATGATATAGAGGTTGGTAAGGATGATTTTTTACAAGATACCCATTCCATGGAGGAAATGTTTTTAAATTCATTTCGACAAGATAAACTAGCCTAGGATGATGCTCATATTGTCAATACCTTCTTCAAAAGCCCAAAATCTACTTCCACCACCCCTCTATTTGGACATGGGTCAAGGTCTACCCAACTAGGGACAACAATGTTACTATACAACTTAAAATCAATGTTTGGTATGTCAAACATGTATTTCTCAACTTTAGTGAGGCAACTAACCATTCAATCCCCAATATTTTAATTAATCTTGTCACACAATCAATAATAAAAAGGGATTTTATGTGTGTTTCATGACAATGTACATTTTTAAGTCTCATTAATAGTAGGTTAATCAAAGAGAAGGTACTTCCAAGTGATAATTTCGTCCCCAACAACTACAAAGAGGCAAAGAAACTACTAAAGAGTTTGGGTATTGAGTACATATCATATCATGCTTATTTTAATGATTGTACTATTTACAGAGTTGAATATGCAAACAAAAATATATGTCCATAATGTGGGAATGACATGGTCCACCTCATAAGATATTAAGGCATGTTCCAAGGATTCAAAGTATCTTTCATTGCAAATAATTAGTCATATTACAGTGGTGGCATGCCTCACATAGAAGTGATCTAGGAGTTAGATGGATCCCAACATATCCAATAGCCATGAAGCATATAGAGCATACATAGCCCAATAAATTCAAGGATGAAGTATGAAGCCTTTGATTGAGCATATCCATGGATGGAGTTAACCTATATTCCCTCCAAAACATAAATTATCATGTTTGGCAAATAGTAGTGATCAATAACAATATCCCCCGACGGTTGTCCTCCAAGAATGAACATCTTATGTTAGCTCTTATAGTTCTTAGTAGAAAACAAGTGAAGAGAATGGATTTCTAACTCTAATTATTATTTGATAAATTGAATAAATTACGGGAAGGGATATAGGAATACGATGTGTCAAGACCCATCCCAAAAGAGAAGTATTTTACATTGTATGACATATGTGTGTACACCATGCATCGTTATCTAGGATTATGAGTTTTCTCCTGTAAGGATGTTGATTGATTTGTTTATATCTGTAACATTATTTGGCATTCTTAATTTAATAAATTGTCTTATTTAGAACTAACATATTCCATATCTCACTACAAGGAAAACACCTTCTAACAAATATTTTTGCAAAAGTTTTTAGTGTTAAAATATTTGAATTTTTTTTCGAAAAAAACTCCACTATTTGAAGCAGAGATTTTTACGAATGTTCAATATAACTAAAAAAAATTCGGCAGGAATAGGTTGTAGTAGAGGTTTTATTTTTTGGTGCTTGTATTTTTAAAGAGCACTGGTGTGCCCTCAATACAAAATCATTGATGTGTACAAATAAATTAAAAGGCACAAATGCTTTTATATGTTTTGCTATCCAGAGTCGCCTTTTTGTTGTATGCCACACCAATGCTCTTATAATTGTTACACACTCGTTCCATATTGTTTGTGTATGCAGCATTATTTTTTTCTAAGTCAGTTAGTGCACCAATGCTTTTACATGTTATGTTTGCCTCAATACTTGTATAATTCATGTGTCCAATGTGTGTATTACTTTGTGCACCGAAGGGTAGTGAAATTTTGAATATTTGAGATGAGATGTCGGTGCTATTTTTTGTTACTAAACATCGGTGCATATATTTTATTAAAGTCATCAGTGCGTATATTATATTAAAATCACCAGTGCATATATTATATTTAGAGCACCAAGGTGCATTATAAACATGTGCACCATAAAATGTTGAAGCAATAAATATAATCACATGTTATATTGTTTAAGGAGTGATGTTTTTTCTCAATATTTGGCACCTGTGCATATAAACCCTTAACACACACTGATTTATATATTATGGTATGATGCATGCATGTCTCATTTCTTCATCACTTGTTGGCGATATTGTATTTTGGTTATTTAACCTAATGTTTTCTTGATTGATTTTGTTTTTCTTCATCATCTTCACGTTCCATCTACAAAGATAGAAATAAAGTGTAATAAGTATATCTACACACACACACACACACACGCATATAGTAGAATATACATGATCAAGCATAAATAAATAAAAATGTATCATAGTAGCGATTGTTTCATAAACAATACACATTCTTTCGAAGACATGTTGCTTGTTGTCTCTCAAAATATCTTTTGTTGAATGCACCCCATATTTTGTTTCCTGCATATGTTTAATATGTCATGACAAAGCACAATCAATATACTTAATATAAATGTTACTTGTTGTTCCATTAATTATAAAATGAAGGAAGTTAAACAACATAGCTACTTACAAATTGTTCAATTAAACCTTGATACTTGAACATATACTCACAACCCATACTTAACATAGTGTTGATCAATTCTTCGGATTACTCTTATTTGTATGTTAACACCTATTAGAAGACATCGATTGACAAGGGTAAATTAATTATTTAAATATGAATATCACAACAAATATGAAATCTTGAGTAAGGAAAAAAACATAAGTACTCACAAACTTTGCAATCAACCCTTTTCTTCCTCGTCGTCCTATCTTATGTGCTAAATGGGTTCCATTTTTTTTCTTTTATGCAAAAAAACAATTGAAAAATAGTATTTCATGAGATAATTAAATGTGATGTACATAAAAGAATAATTCATTGATTACATACCTCTAATGTGCATTGTTGTTGGGATGGCTCCTCCTGCGATGTAATTATGTTTGTTTCTTTTACGATTTCCTTGTACACTTTTTTGAACATCCCTACGGGCATGCATTGGTTTTCCCCTCGTTTGTCCCTTGGAATGTTCATAATATCCCTAAAAAAATAAAAGTTAGGAATCATCAAATATAAAAATTACATTTTTTACAACAAAAGTTACCGATGTGTATAGCAAATAAGTACGGACCGGTGCGATACACATATGTATACACACTTGTGTATTACACATATGTATACACACAAGTATATGATAGCAGTGTGCTTGCAAAATTGAAAACATTTTACAAATGGTTGTATTCATGCAGTGCTTTATAAATTAATAAACACATTGATGAATAAGTATTGTTAATTACACATCGTCGACCGTCGACCCATGAACAAATTTAAAACATGACGGTTTCCATATAAAAAACAATACTACTTCCATTTTAAATTAAGTGATGTTTTTTATCTGATAATATGCACCGATGTTATTTGTCTGTAAAATGCTTACCTCTGACAACAAAGGTGTTTTTCAAAAAATATTATTTTTATTTCAAATTCAACGGTGTGTTTGACATGAATATAGGCACTAATGCTCTATATTGGTATAGTGAACACCACGAACCGCAAAGGCGTTTTTGAAAAAAAAAAAAAACGACAGTGACATGCCCATTTGGGATCTAATGCAATCAATGGTCTCATTGCAACATATACCAAAATACCCTATTAAAATCTATTGCTTAAAAAAAATTCGTTGTGAAATATAGAGAGGGAAATCAAAAGAAATAACAAAGAAATTAGGGCTTCCAATACCAAAGGTAACTATGAAACCCTTTTATTCTTTTGGGAATGCACTGAAAATTGTTTGAATCAAATGGGGGAAACATTAATATGGTTAGTAGAATGAAATCATATTCCTGGAATTTCTCCTATGTGGATTTATATGTGACCTATGATTATTCCTTTCAAAATTGGCTCTTCAAAAACATCCACCCACTCCGAAGACTTTGTTGGTAAATCCCTCTTTCATAAATCTCCCCTCTAAGTTTTGGAAAAAGAATGAATAGGTTTTTCATTTATAAACACATACATTTACAAAAACTAAAATTCTCGCTTATTTTTTCATCGTATATTTCGGTGTATTGACGATAAATGTGTGTGTTATTTCTTTTGTAACTTACTTTTTCCAATGCACTATACATTAATAAACGCACTAGTGCACTATACTTTAATAAACACACCAATGTAGTTTATTGAAAAACATACGAAAAAATAAAATTCATATGTAAACAACCACTTATAACTGAACGCATTATTTTTTTGTAACTTTTTTAGTCAGTGCGCTAGCACTAGTGCAATTCGTAAATAATAATGCACCGAAAAACAATTTAATTAAAAAAATGTAAATGCAAACCTATGCATTTAGAATTTGCGAAGGTTGTAACAGATGCCACTCTTTGATGCTTATCACAACTCGCCGCACAAGTGTGGTTGTTGTATGGATACACATCGAGGCGTCATAATATAATTAGGCACATTGTTAACTTTTAAAAGTCATTCAAAATTTTGTTTGAAGTTATATTGTTCTATGCTTCTCAAGATAATGGTTTTGGCTAAAATGGAGGAAAAAAAGAATTATAATATCAAATAGCCAATTCTTTAGATTCCAAATTAGTCCACGTCGTCTCAAGTCCTTCAATTTCTCCCCCGCTATTTGTAGTAAGTCTAGATTTTATTTATAATTCATTTACCTTATTGAATTTATCTATGTATGTAGGTGCAATTGAATAATTGTTCATTTAATTTTGTAGGATTAAGATTCACGATCAAGTTTGGATGCACAAGATATTCCGGTAGTCCCAAAATTTTGCAATATCTTATCAAGAAAAAAATATTGCAGGCATATGTTTGATGAAAATGCAAAGTTGCTTTACCCTACCAATCGTAACATGTCATCTTCCAACAATCAGCCTGGGTCAATGGTATTACACCATGAATTATATATCTTTTATGTAAACACCCCTTGGGACATGAAAAAAAGATGATTGAGTAGTTGTATTTTTGGATTTTCAATGGAACTAATGTAAATGTATTGCTTAATTTGACATTTTTTTTTAAGTGGTTGGTTACATGTTTATTATTGGGAAAAAAATTCATACTTCTAATAAATGTTTTTTATAATGTTTGAACATGTTAAATGCATTGTGTTACTAATATATATATATAAGAGACTTGTAGTTTGTATTATATAAGTTTTGTTGCACCAGGGAAATACAACATTTTGAGAATTACAAAAATGGGCTTAGATCTGATTTTTCCCTCTGCGACTGATTTTTCTTCAAGAAAACTAAAGTATTCCTTATACAAACTAGTTTTTCTGTGGTTATAGACTCTTACATACTTTCCAAGCAAAAACATACATTGAACTTGCATATTTAAACTTTAGTTTCATTGTCGAGAGTTTCCATATTTTCCTCATGGTTGTGCTCATCGTCCTCGATCTCCATTGGGTCGAGTTCTTGGTTTCCTTGACTTTCTTCCGATGCTACTGCAAACTAATTATTTGACCATGAGTTTGAGTTTGGTGGTGTTTTTGGGCCTCAAAATTGATAATTTCTTTGTTCCAGGAGATCCACTCGTTGTGAAAGAATCCTTACTGATTTCTCTAGTTCGTTGTTGCGCCCTCTTTACTGCATATTTTCTTTCTCTAACCTCTCAATTCTCTATAGCATGGTTGCATTTATTTGATCTTGGTTTGATATAACTTTTGACAATTGAGATAAATTTTTCGGTTGTCTTCTACCATGTCTTCGTGTATGCGAAGAATGTGTTTGATGTCGTTCATTGAGGGATCCATTTCTTTTAATTCTCTCCATGGGGGGATGATACTGTACCAATTGCTCTTTAACCAAAATTTTACCTTGAACCACTAGTTCCTATGAGAAACTCCTCTGTTGCAATGGTAGAAACCCAAATTTCCAAATTCTCTGTCAAAGCTCTTGTTTCCAATTCGGGTTTGGACGAGGTTTGATTTGAGAACTGATGGGGGGTTGTCACCCCCAAGAGAAGAGTTCATGTGACTGTCTCCAAGAGGTTGGGCAAAGTTCATGTCAGGCGGATTTTCACAACTCTGCCAGAAAAGGGACGAGGGATATATTTCAAGAATCCAAGGTGTCTGGGTATGTCCCGAATGGTTGAAGAACAAGATAACGGGGGAAACATAATCATGTTAAGTACCCAAACCACAATTCAAATTTCAAAGATTTTGAATAACCTTATGGGTGAGCCTAAACTCAGATAAATGCCATACTTCGAAGGCGTAGACAATGGGTTGGGTCAATGCCAGGATTTGACATCCTCTGCAAACTGATAATGAATCCAGTTGCAATTTTCCCCTAAGCCCCCACCCAGAGATCGAAAACTCGAACTGAACACCAACCGAATATCATCAAAAAAAATTATTATCATAAAAAGGACGTAAACAAAGCGATAAGGTAGAGTGATTGAGGAAGGAATTAAAACTATTCTACAAAGATGTCCTTGTTGGAAATGTTTAACAGGTAGCATATGCTTGTCATTGATGGAAAGTACATCAATGAAGATGGCATGGGTACAGGAATAATGTACAAAGGGTTGTTAGCATATTTACAGGTAGTGTATACTTGTCATTGATGGCGAGTACAATTGTGGTTGTGGTGATGGCTTGAGTACAACATCAATGAGTAGCAGCGCAGCAATAATCGGGAGGAGAAGAGTCAGTGACCATTGGATCCCATTCAAGTTTCCCGAAAGAATGAGGGTCGTCAGATCTAAATGAAGACAAGATGAGCGCACTGAAGAGGAGGACAGAGCTCAGAAGTTAGATCCAAGCGCAAGACCCGACCATCGTCATATCAAGGATAACCTGCACGTTTTTTAAAGTACAAGGAGAAGTGGGAGTAATCACGATGTGAAAAGTCGCGATCTAATCTGAGCCGTTGATATCTAGGTTGATCTGAACCATTGATCAAACTCCACATCGGAGTTTCACGAATCGCGACTTTGAAATGCCAAAATCACTTGACATCAACAACTCTGAAATCGCGATATGCGATTTCACGATTTAATCGCAACCGTTAAAGTTAGATGTGATCTAGACCGTCGACCCAACTCACGTCAGCAGACCACGTCAGATAGGGACACGTGGCACAACCAGGTAATGACAGGTGTCAGGCTGATTCAACACTTTAGGCACTTGTAAGTCACGAATCAGAGTAACACGTGGCAGTATTCAACACGTGTCAATCCACGTGTGACGTCAGTAGAGTTTCGGGGATCGCAACATGGAGAGGCAAGTAAACAATGAAACAGAAATGTCGAAATCACGATATGCAATATCACGACGTATTTGTAGTCGTCAGATCAAGCTCTGATTTGGACCGTTGATTCCATTCAATGGAGAGGCATCGGGAATCGCGAGTTGAAGTTGTCAAAGAACATTGACATCAAGAATCCCGATTTAGCGATATGCGAAATCACGATTTAATCGCAGCCGCTGAATAGAGATCAAATCTGGACCGTTGATTTAACTCCTTGTCGGAGTTTCGTGAATCGGGACTTTGAAGTGACAAAAACACTTGACAACAAGAATGTCGATTTTGCGATATGCGATATCGCGATGCAATCACATCCATTGAACCGAGAATGAGATCTGGACCGTTGATTTTCTTCATGGAGTATCGGGGATTGGGACTTTGAAATGACAAAGTCACTTGACATCAGGAATGTCGATTTCACGATATGTGAAATCACGATGTAATCTAAGCCATCAGATTAAGGTTGAATCTGAACCGTTGATTCCAGTCAATGGAGAGGCATCAGGGATCGGAACTTTGAAGTGACAAAATCACTTGACATCAGGAATGTCGATTTCGTGATATGTGAAATCGCGATGCAATCTGAGCCGTTAGATTTATGTTGAATCTGAACCGTTGATTCCAGTCAATGGAGAGGCATCGGGGATCGGAACTTTGAAGTGACAAAAACACTTGACATCAGGAATGACGATTTTGCGATATGCGATATGGTGATTCAATCACAACCGTCAAATCAAGTTTGTATTTGGATCGTTGGTTCAACTCCGTGTCGGAGTTTCGTGAATCGCAATATGGAGAGACAAAAGAAACAAAGAAGAATTTGCGATATGCGAAATCGCAAAAGCGCCTTATTCATAAGGCTGTGGTCACAGCCCTTGATCACGGGAAGAGAAGGAGTCAATCCAGATAAGCTCCATATCGGAGTTTCGGGGATCGCGAATTAAAAAGGCAAAGAACACAATGCAACAAGAATGTCGATATCGCGATGAGTGAAATCCCGATTGGATCTGAACCGTTGGATCAAGTATTGATCGGAGGGTTACTGTTCTCTCTCACAGTTAACTGTTGAGTTTGGATTCTGTTAGCAAAACGGACTCATGATTGCAAATCAGTTAGTGTTTTTGTTGGCCTTTCAGTTGCTTGGACAGGTGTCTTCCTTTTGCCTAAGGAAATGGGAAGTGGAACCACCATGGAAGGTATGCATAAAAGAAGATGAGACAGATTGTGTAAGTTTGGTTGTTCCGGAGGAAAAAGAGATTGTAACTGAAATAGAAAGGATGAGCTCAATTGTTACAGAGAAGACAAAGAGTCTCAACTGACAGAGAGGCTGAGGAATCTCAGCATAACACCCAGTAATGTTGAACGCGTGGGAAAACCGCCAGAGAAGCTGAAGAGTTACCATGATGATCAGGCAGAGCACTCGAGAAGTGGAGGATATCGGCATGGTGTGAGCATGCAGAGGAAGGGCACACATTTCATGCACGAGGGGCACAGAAGATATATATACACGGTACAGAGAAGAGATGGGTTGTTGTTGTTGAGAGAGTCGCCGTTGTCCCTGTGGAGGAGAATTCAGGGGTGTACAAGGAGGCAGAGCGCAGGAGCAGAAAATGCATAGTAGAGGACTGTTGCATTGAAAGGATATGCCGCAGAGAGCATAAAATGGAGAAGAACAGAAAGTGCCAGGGGTGTGCATAAGACACTGATGCAGACAGGGAAGAGCAGTGTAACAGAACAACTACAAGATTGGTAAGCCATTGAATAACTATATTTCGTTGTAATGAGGTTTAGTATCAAAGATTAATATTTCAGGGTGGTTGGGAGGTGCTCGGGAGGACTCTTGTCCTCAGAGGTTCAAGTGGGTGCTTGAACACAGGGAGTTGTAGCTTCCATCTGGTTGCAGCCAGAAAAACCAGGGTGGCAGGGTGGTGCAAGGGAGAACTCTTGTTCTCTGTTTTACGGGTTGGTGCCTGTATGATTGGAAGTTGGTGCTTCCATCCAGTTGGTGCTGGAAACACTCAGGGAGTTGGTGCTTCCCTCTAGTTGGTGCTAGAGAAACTAGGGAGTTGGTGCTTCCTTCTAGTTGGTGCTAGAGAAACCAGGGAGTTGGTGCTTCCTTCTAGTGGGTGCTAGAGAAAATAGAGAGTTGGTGCTCTCAGCAAGTTGCAGCTTGAAAAACAAAGGTTGTAGCCTCATTATGAGTTGGTGCTCATATGTATGATAATGTAAAGAATGTAACTATTACTTATCATATAAAGAAAAAGAGGTTTTTACCCTGTCTGGGTTTCCTCAGGAAATATTTGTCTCTGTGTTTCTCATATATGTGACTGATGTTGAATGTGCCATTGTTTATTTCCATGCATTATTGTGATCATCATTTAGTGTCTCAGCAAAGAGTTTAAAGGAAGCATAATTGTGTAAGCACGGTAACAACTGATTCACCCCCCCCCCTCTCAGTTGTCAAATAGTCCTGACCTAAAGTCTCGCAGATGGAATCCATAATACTTGATCTGAGTTGTTGACCATTCCTTCCCCAGATTTCTTGGCTACGATTCCATCTCGTCGAGGGTTATATGGAAAAATTCACACCCACCAAAGTTAATGGAGAGCATATGATGAAATTCATGAATTTGGGAAATGGTTGGCACATTTATTTCCTTGATCCGCCAATCTTTCATCCTCAATGTGTCAATCTTCATTGG
>ML776961.1:271650-307017 GCA_009831015.1 Picea engelmannii
TCGTCGAGGGTTATATGGAAAAATTCACACCCACCAAAGTTAATGGAGAGCATATGATGAAATTCATGAATTTGGGAAATGGTTGGCACATTTATTTCCTTGATCCGCCAATCTTTCATCCTCAATGTGTCAATCTTCATTGGAATTATGGTGTGGTGGAGCATGGTACTCCCATTACCCTTAATTACACCCTTTCAAAGGTGAGCTCCTTCTTTGGCCTCACGGTCTGCATCCCTTTTTATATGAAAGAGTGAATAAGCCTCAAATTCATTAAGAAGGGTATTGATTCTTGATAGGACTCCCATGAAGAAATTTCCTCCCTTTATCTTTTGGGTGATTAAAGCTTTGATAACTAGCATGGAGTCCCCACAAATTATGATCTTCCTTAATCCATTTGAGAGGGAAAAATTGATACCTTTGAGGACGGCATAAAATTATGCCTCATTGTTTGTCATAATTCCTAGACCCCATGCAAATTTTATTACTACTTGTCCTCCAAGTTTGTTGAGAGTCTTCCCTACTCTTTCTGCCCCTGGGTTGATACGAGAAACTTCATCAGGAAAAAAAAATATGTGGTCATTTTGTTGAGACTTCCATTCTTTAAATTCTTCTTTTGACAAGCGGAGGTACCATTTTGGGATACTTTTGGAGGTGCTTGTTGCTTGTGATTGATTTTTTTCGAACCTAAAGATGGAAATCCAATTAATTTCTTGAAGATCCAAGCTTTGTTATTTCCAATTTATCGGAACTTCATGTATTCAACAAGGAGGGCGCAAGCTTGAGTCGAGGCCTAATTTGGGTTGGTGGTTTCTCCTTGAAATATTTTTTGTTTCTATCTATCCATGTGCTTCAACATATGTATTTAGGAAGTGTCAACCATATCCTCTTGAAGATGGATTTATTTGTGAAATTGCTTCTGTAATGGTTCCCCCATTTGTTCAAGTAATCAAGAATTGAGACTGGCCATATCAATCTCTGGAAAATATCTCTTATGGCATGCTTCCATACTTATTTTTGTGTATTGGCATTCAAGAAACATGTGATTGATGTTTTCTTCATAGTTCTGACATAGAACGCAACAAGAGGGCTCGTTGAACCCCCTTTTTTTCATATTTCTTGATATGAGGATTTTGTTATGTGTCAAAAGCCAATAGAAGAAATTATCCTTATGTAGTCCCTCTGTATGCCATATCAATTTCCATTGACTGGATCTAGGGTGTTGGTGTGATGCTTCCACCAAGAAATGGTAACCTTTATTCATTATGTAGATGGATTTCACCCATCCACGCATATCCCTGGAGAGTCAACTTTGTGGGGCGTAACCTTGGAGAGTTGAAAAGAAGGGTGTGACATGAGCAGATAGGTGAGTTGTGAGGGATAAGGTTTTCCAAATTTCCTACAAACTATATTGAGACCAAATGGACAGATCAGACAAGGAGTGGAGTCCCTATTCTTCCATCCAAGGGTGAAGAGGCAATAGGCGAACCAACATAGTGCACCTCTCAAATTTCAGTATCTGATCGGTCCATGGGTTGATATTTCACCCATTTCCTGGTAACCAATTGAGGTTTATTTGTATGATCTCTTTGGCAGTGAGGAGAAGCTTGAGTATTTAAGAGTCGAAATCCCTTTTTGGGATCAAATTAGTGTTTTTTAGTTTGCTCCCTCTAAAATATTTTTTCCATACTACTTGTTTCCACCATGTGAGCTTTCTAGTTATCAACCTCCATAGCAGTTTGGCCCCCATGGATCTATTCATTAGGGTTGGTTCTATAATACCCAATATTCCCTTATTTTTCTAATTTTTCACTTGATTCCAGTTGACCAAATGGAATTTCTCGTGTGTCATTCTCCCTCCTTGCCATAAGAAAGTTCTTTTTTTTTTTGCCACTTGGTTGGTGATGCATTTGGGTGCCAGAAGAGTAGAACATTGATAGATTGGAAGAGATGATAATATTGCTTTGATTGTATTTTTTTGGTAGTTGGACTCCGCCATTGAGGTCCCCAACGTCTGAATTTTTTGTTGATTTTTTCTAGAATTTTTTGCCAGACTTGAGTGTAGAGGGACTTTAGAGAAACTGACATCCTTAAGTACTTGAAAGATCACCCGTTTTAAGGTGATGTGTTCCAACCATAAACTTGGAATTTTATTTTATTGAAATCTCCTCATCAAGCGTCTAAGTAGGAATCCAAGATAGATATGAATCTTGAAGTAATGATGAGAGTAGCACCCCCCATAAGCAAGGTTTCATCTGTGAAATGCAAATGATTCACATTCTTGACAACCCGACCAATTTGGAGGCCAGGGAGGTTTCCAATCACCCTTTTGTGCTCCAACTTTCTGTTAATAGCATTTTCTACTAAGATGAAGAGGAGGGGAGACATTGGGAAACCTTATCGAAGACCTCGACTTATTTGGAAAAAGGTTGTGGGATTGTCATTGAAAAGAAGGGTGATCCAGGGGATTTTAATACAAGATGAGATCCATCTGATGAAGTTTTGGTTGAATCTAAAATGTTCCATGACCTAAAAGAGAAAAGAGTCTCTAACCCTACCAAAATCATTAACCATAGAAATTTTAACTACCATACCTTTTCCTTTTTCCTTGTAGCTTGTGTGGATTGCCTCTTAAACAAGGACGACATTATCCAAGATTTGTTGGTGTTGCATGAAACCTCCTTGATTGGGTAAGATACTTTTGAGGCTGGGTGGTTTTGATTTTAGATAGAATTTTGTAAGAGGCATTACAAAGCAAGAATGAGCGAAAGTGGGAGAAAGAGGTTGGATTGGTTTTTTTGGGTATTAAGTCTATGAAGGATGAATTGGTGTCCCCCCCTTATTCTAGAAGAGTTATGGACATAGTGTAACATTATTTTGAGATATGTTTTAACTATGTGTCAGAAATGATGGTAGAAGGAGATGGAGAATCCATTGGGGCTAGGGGATTTGTGAGGCTCAAGGCTCTAAATGGCTGAGATAATTTCTTCTTCGGTGAAAGGTTGCATGAGATCATGATTCTATGCTTTGGTCACCAAGTTGGGAATTTTCTCAAGCATGGACTGAGTATTTGTTTGTTCTGCATCCACACTTTGAGTGTAAAGGGATTCAAAATGGTTTATGGATGCCGATTTGATTTCCTCAAATCTTGAGAGAGTGGATCCATCTTCCTGCATTATCTTCTCCACATTACTTTTGGACTGGTGAATCTTGGATTAGTTGTGGAAGAACTTTGTGTTTTAGTCCCCCACCTTGAGCCAAAAGCTACAGGATTTTAAATGTTAGTATTCTTCTTCCCTTTATAGAGCATTATGATATTGGCATTATAGATCCAACACCTCTTTTTGGAGTTGTTGTGTTATATCTACAAACTCTAAGTGATTTTGCAAATTATCCAGTTTGTTTTTTATGATCCTTTTCTCTTCAATGAGTGAAGTTAATGAATTTTTTCCCATCACTTTAGATCCTTCTTGATCGGAATGAGTTTCTTCTCCAATATGAAAACTTGAGTGCCAAGGATCCAAGTCTTCCAAGTGGTTTAGATGAAGTCCACAACTTATTGATGTTGAATCCATTGAGGGTTGAAATAGAAGGGAATAGGTCCATAGTTCGGAAGGGCTTGTAGGTGGAGGGAGATTGGATTGTGATCAGAGGTAAGCGAGCTGAGAATGTAGGATTTAATAGAGGCGTTCTTATTTTAAAAATTGATGTTTACCAGAAACATATCAAGCCTTACCACTATATTCCCTTGTCCTGCTTACATGTTGGGACAAGTAAAATTCTCATGATGCAGGGGTATATCTAATAGATCCCATTCCAATATGAGTTATTTTATACTATCTCTAAAGGGGTCTCTTCCATAGATTCCCCCACACTTTTCTGAGATGTTCCTTATTATACTAAGATCACCTACAATAATTGCTTAGATTGAGGAGAGAGTTCCAACACTCAACTTTCTCTATAGGGTTATTTGGAGTGTATATATTGAAGATTGCATAAATGATATTTCTACGCTTATGATTTAATCTAGTACAAATCCATTGTTGGGTTTTACATTGTTGTTACATACTTACCTCCTATTCATCCAATATTGTTCAAAGGCCTCTAGAAGCTCCTCTGGCATCAACTATGGAGAGATCACATATTCACCATGGTTTTTTACATAGGGAAGTGACTTCTTCAAAGCTCATCCTGGTCTCCTATATGAGGATGATGCTAGGTTTCTCATATTTGATTAGATCTTTGACAGTTGTTTACTTGGAGCCGCTGCCTAGCCCCCTACAATTCCAAGAGACCAAGATCATTATTTAGGAGGGTTTACATTAGAAACCCCTTTGTTTTTCGTATTTCCACCTTGCTTTTTGGTTTGTTTAGAGCTTGATCCAACCATGCTTGGGATAGTTTGTTGAGATCCAAGTATGATTTATTTTTTAGCTTGATCTTCCCTGACAGCTCAAAATGTTATTTTGTTGGTTCTTTGAGGTTGGATCTCTTCATATGCCCAATCTTCCTTTCCATCATCGCCAAGGATTTTGGTTTATGAATTGTAGCGTCCTTCTGAAAAGGAAACTATGGCATCTTTGTAGGCTTCAGGTTCTTCTTTTCTAGGATCTTGTGAAGATTTCTCTTCAAGAGTCAGAATTCCAACAACGACTTGCTTTCCCTCTCTCTACACTTGGTTTGTTGCATTATTTGATTGTAACTGGGCTCCTACGTGTCTAGAGGGTGGGTCCTTATTTCTTACCCCAATGTTGTGTTGGGTCGGTAAAACTTCCACTTATGAATCCTCTAATTGGGAGAGGGATTCAAAACTGTTGATATTGGTAGAAGGGCCAGACTTCCTAGAGATTTCAGCTGCTTTTGTGGGTGATTTGTTTCACGCATTGTACGGGCCTACTAAGGAGGGTTGGGCCCTATTTCTATTGTTTCCATACTTTCTTGATACTACCTATCATTGATCCTCTTTTATTTTTCCAGTTTGGGTTAGTTCCTCTTTTTTACAGTTCCTTGTGAAGTGTCCATATTCATGGAATATCTTACACTTGCAAGGTAGCTACTCATAATCCAGATATTATATGTGTTACCAATTGTCTAGAGAGATCACCATTGCTTCAGGTATTCCTTTCTCAAGATTGACCTCTACACATAATCTTGTGCATCAGAATATATTTTTCATGGGGCAGGCGAACACATACAGGAACTGTTGAGGGGACGTTGTTTTCTAGACTGAATTTTGGGTTACATTTGTTCAGGTACAGTCCTTGTGCTCCCGAAAATAATGGGTCCCATCTAAAAATTAGATCTCTGTATTCTTTAAGCTTGAAGAGGAAGGTGAAAAATACACTTCCATAGAAGTAATGGTTGAGCGAGCCTTTGATCAATGGATTCCAATTCTTCTCGAGCCACGAGGATACCTTCTTTGGACATAGTCATATTCTAGTGAATTGGTCGATTAAACCATGATATTCTAGGTCCAACATCATCCTTCTGGAGGTGGACGACAGGAGGACGACCTTGGGAATCTCTGCTAACTTCTTCACAAATTGGGATTGTTGAGGTTTGGAGGTTGTTTCCGATGCTGAAACCATCACATGAAAGGATTGTATGTCATCTTTTGGAGGAGGTAGGGGGGCCCTCTTGCTGCCAATGTCCATGCACATTCTCTCCCAAGTAGGCATAACCTCTTAGGCCTCGAACAAATGGGCCCCATGATTTGGTGAAGTTGTTTAAGGTTGTCCTCACCATAAAGCATGGGTCCACTATCTCTTTGATGGCTGCAAGCTCATATCTAATATCAGTGAATATGCCAAGGAATGATGTAACCGACTCGGAATCAAGCATCTTAATTCTCTTAAGCCTGTACTGTAGAACCATCTTTTGGTTCTGGTTAGAACTCTGGTAAAGCTTGCATAAAGAATCCCATATCTTAAATGCATAGGATTTAATAGTCAAATGTGGAATGACGTGGTCTCTCACCCCGTCACAAATAGTCCTTTTCACCTTGTTTTTCTTCCTCTCGAACTCTGCCACCATGACGAGAGAAGTAACAGGAGGAACGACAACGGGAGCCTCAACTATATCCCATAGTTTGAGTTCCTCTAAGATGAAATGATCCTGGTATTCCAAGTGGACCAATTGCTAGCTCCATCTAGCCTATCATCTTCCCGCATCTGGGACACCGACATGGTTGTCCAATAAATCTCACATTGATGCTAAAACAACACAAGAGTATTTCCTCACTCATGTCAACACAAGTGTGAAAAGAGGCAATAACACCACAACAATACTCCTAGAAAATAGGTGTGAAAAGAGGTTGTAAAATAAAGCCTCACTCTTGTCCACACAGGTGTGAAAAGAGGTTGTCCAAATCAGCCTCACTCCTATCCAAATAGGTGTGAAAATAGGCTGAAAACACAAGTTCAAACAGTCCTGTAGGTTGTCCAACAAATCTACCCACAAGTTTTCACAAACATTGCCAACAAACTGTCCAAAAATCTGCTAACAAGATGTCCCAAAACTGCCCTGAACTTTCCAACAAAATTTTCCACTCAATGCTCCTCAAAATCAACGAGTCCAGCCACCAAGGGCTCTGATACCATGTAGATTTTTCGAGGTCCTATGAGGCTGCCAAAATAGGTCTGTCCTTGAACTGATTTTTGGCTCTAAGTTTTATCTTCAAAACTGTCCTTTGTTGTTGTTTTAGGACAACAAACAGTGAATTACTTTATGCTCACAATTTTGATGGTTAAGTGTCCTTTTGAGGTTCCCTTGCAAGTGTTTTATTATCCCAATGTTAGCACATGAAATATACTCAAAAAAAATAACACTACCTCTATATCTTTACAACTCTAAATGTCGATTTACAATTCTAAGCATGCATGAAATGAACACAAGTATTTTTGGTCAACATGACCCTGGATACTCCCCCCAGGGGAAAACCAGTTTGGAATGGAAGTATACATATGTGGAGAATAGAAGGTGTAATACAACAAGTACATGAAACAAATGAACCTGATACAATAGTCGCTTGTCTCAAGGTGTAACACAAGTCCAAGAGTGAAAGATGCGCCCAAGCATGGTGCACCCTCCTCAAATGTAGTTCTATCCACTAAAATGAAGTGCCCTTGCTCCTTGAAGCTCTGATGGAGAAACCCTTGCACACAACTTTGAATATGTGAGATAACTCTCCACCAAAACTATCCCCAAAGCAATCTGACCACTACAAGACCTCCCTACTATAAGTGTGCCCTCCTCCTCAAGTGCACCCTCCTCCAAGAAAGAACAACAACCACAAATAAGTTGGGCCCTAAGCCTTCATGAGCCCTCCATGAAAGGAGGTGCCCAAGCTCTCCTCTCCCAATGCTTCCATTCCCATCTCCTTGCCCCTCTCCAAGCTCCTTTGGTGAGCATACAAGTGAGAATGAGCCTCTCCTTTCCCTATGCACCCCTCTTAAGGAAACATAAGGAAACCTAAAATATGGGTGGATGAGATCATCTCATCCCATCTCTAATCAATGGTTGAGATCTCTCCAAAAGAATCTCAACTCAAAACTCACTTTACTCAAGTTTCCATAGTTTCATTGTATGTCCCTCAATTCACCCACAAAGTGAATTAATAGTCATTTTAGGCTAAAATGAATCTCCTAAGTCAAAGTGAAATTAGACATCAAGTACATGGTACATAGTACAAAATATTTCCCACTTGTGTTTAGAGTCTCACAAACACAAGGGGACCACTTTCCAAGGTACCCAAATCGCAACAAGTATATGGGCAGGGGGGTGATGATACTCCAAAAAGGTCAATAATCTAAGGTAAAAGATGGTATTTTGACCTTTAAATGATATATTTCTCTTCCAACTTGTATAGGGATCATGACAAGTGTTATTGTGGTGTTCTCACATGATAATAAAGTCGCGACACTTAATAAAGTGCATGTGACACTTGATAAAGTGCATGTGGCACTTATGACACTTAAGTGCGACATTTGGGTGTGTAACAATTTATTAAGTAGAAGAAAGGAGTCATGAATAGACTAGCATACATGCTCTCTCGACCACCACTAAAGAATATAACAACAATTGGAATGATAATGCAGCTTAAGCCTTTCACTCATGAACTTCTGAGAGAAGATTATGAGGGAGATGAAGATTTTAGAGGAGTCTACAAGCAACTGAAGGAGAGGGTAATTGTTGTCATGGAAGGAAGTGAATACCACCTCCAAGATGGGTTGTTGTAAAATATAGACAAACTATGCATACGTCGAGACATAAGAGTTCAGTTGATGAGAGAAACACACACTTCTAGGGTTGTTGGACATTTTGGCATGACAAAGACAATGGTGAATATGAGCGATATCTGTATTTTCCAAAGATGCAAGAGCAAGTGGCAAAGTTTATTAGAGGTTGTGTTCTTTGGAGTACTAGCAATCCAAGCAACCAGAAACTTGCTTTGTACATGCCATTGCCAGTACCAAGCAGACATTGGGAAAGCATCTCCATGGATTTTGTTGGAGGTTTTCCTATGACTCATAGAGTCCATGACTACTTGTTTGTTGTGGTAGACCGCTTCAACAAAATGTGTGTGTTCATTCCCTATAAGAAGACAATATCTAGACGAAGGGCAGTTGAACTATTTTCCATCCATGTTTGGGTACACTTTGTATTTCCAACCTCCATCATATCTAATCGAGACAACAGGTTCTTGGGAAGATTTTGGACATCACTTTGGGAAAGAATGGATACCAAGTTGAAGTAATCCACTACACTCCATCCTCAAAATGATGGACAAACTGAGGTTGTAAATAGGACATTGGTGTAACTATTGAGAGGATACAATAGAAAAGATCCAAAGACTGGGGACAAACATATAGTCTACATTCAACATTCTTACAATAGAGCACTTCATTCTTCCACCAATAAGTCTCCTTTCAAGACTTATTTTGATTATCTACCTCCTTCTCCATTGGATATCATTTATGGACAGCAGAAGGAAGAATCAGGACTACAACGCGAAGAGAAGAAGGCAAGCACATTCGGGGATAAGATCAGAAAGATACATCTAAGGTTTCAGGAGCAGCTCAAGAAAATCCATCAGTTGTACAAACTCAAGCATGATCAACACAGGGAGGATCATAATTTTTGTGTTGGAGACCATGTGTGGTTTTATATTTGTAGGGAACAACTACAAGGATCATCAAAGAAACTCAACCCCCTTAGATAGGGACCTTTTGAGATCATTGAACAAGTGAACAAGAATTCTTTTAGGTTGAAACTTCCACCTTATATGCAGATCAGCTCAGCGGTGAACGTGGATTATTTGAAGTTGTTTGATCCCTCCATGTTGGATGAGGAGGAAGAACGTTGGGTTCTTCCAACTGTTGAATACCTTGCACCTCATGGACTTGAGGATTTGAAGGAAGACACAATATTGTGGCACAAGGAGTGGACGACTCGTAGAGGACAACAAGAAATGTGGTAGATTGGTCTCAAGGGACTGACTGCAAGGAAAGCGAAGTGGTATGAGAGAAACGATATTGCAAGCAAGTTCACTCATCTATCCTTGGCAGCTTTTGGGGACCAAAATCCTCCCAATGGGGAGGTGTGATCCGAATCGGATCTGACAAGAATAATTGGCTATCGACACGGGACTTTAAGATGATCAACATAGGCAAAGTTTAAGGCTATGGATGACGAAGGAGATCGACTTGTTGGTGTGAAGGGCCCCATGCCATCATGATTGATGTCCAATTTTTTATGTAATGTATGTAAAGTTGGGCAGTATATTAGTGTATTCATAAAAAAAATTCCACACATGAGAAAAGACAAACAAAAAAACAAAAGAAACATAAGCGGATTGGAGAGAAGATGAAGCATTGGAGATGTTTGACCTTCTAGTTATCCTCTCAGTCGACTCAACATTCTATATCATGTATCCCCACAATGAGGAAGGGGTTCTTTGGGCCGTGAATGATGTAGAGAGGATGCCCAGATATCACTAAGGAGCATAGAGATGAACCAAAGAGCCTGTAACTTGGCCATTGTTGAATAAATAAGAGCATGGTCGAAGCCAAAAGAATGTTGGTTTTCCCATTTGGGTTTTCAAGGTAAATTATGAGTTTATGTGTGGAAAATGCTTTGTGGTTGCATTATTTTTGAATGTTTATTGTATGCATTGTAAATTAATGGTTGTTTGAATTTTATCTAGCAAGTGAAATTGCATACCAGTTTGGACTTGAGCTCATTTTATATGAAAATGGTCGTCATGGGTTTGTAAGCCAGACTAATGGCTCTTTAACAATAGTTGTGCATTGATTTTTCTGAGTTGGGAATCAACGACCATACTCCCCGAGCTGTTGCGAACTCATTGGAGGTTTCTAATTTCGTTTTGAGTCATTGGGCACATTCTCAACTTCGTTGGGCGTTTTCCTTTTGCCCACAAATCATAGATGACATGTGTATCGAAAGTTGGGGTTTTCTAGGCATTTATTAATTACCCACAAACCATCTACACGTTTTTCAATTCAGCATACTGTCAATTTCGCCCTGTACGTTTTTCTCTCTTATTGAATGTCCAACTCGACTTCAAAACGTTTTTGATGTGTCGTGGATTGTCAAAATCACCCCTGAGTTTTTCTTGTATGTTGTGGGTCTCCAAATTCGCCCTGTAAACGTTTTTATATGGAGTTGGTTATCAAATTTGTCTTAGATACTTTCCCCACATTTGTTGGTTTCCAAATTTGATTTTCAAAAGGTTTTCCATCACGATTGGTCACCAAATCTGCCCTTTAACTTTTTATGCTAATTGTGGGTTGACCCATTATCGACGAGGTTTGTTTTTGAACGAATTACTTTCTTCATTCAACCGAAAATTCTTCCTAGTCGAACCAATCCGCCCATCATTTCGACTGGAATATTTTTGGTCAGTTTGGCTTGTTTTAGTTGACCCGAATTTCACCCATTTCGACTTAGTCGATTTTCCTTTCATCTAAGTCGACTTGGTCGACTAGCATATCTTCTAACTCGACTGGACTCATTTTTTTTTTTGTTTTTTTTTTTCTGACTCATTTCCCCATATCGACTTTTGGATAGTCGAATCCATTTTTATTTAGGTCGACTTGACTTGCGACTTGGTTGGTCGAGCCTATTCCTATCAATAAAGAGCTAAGGTTATATTTATTACAGAAAAATTTGTGTTGGTGAAATGGTGAGACTATAAACCTCCCATTTACGGATAATATGGTATCAGAGCAGAAGTTTGAATGTGTTTATGGAGACATGTATTGAAAGTACCCGCGGTGATTACAAAAGAAAGGGACAAGAGTTTTTTCTAGGGCTTGAACAAAGTAGAGCATCAAGAATGTCAGGAGAACATTATGAAGGAGAAGAGGAAGAATATCTTAGGGTCAAGTTGGATCAATTTGAGCAGAGTTTGGCCACATTGACATCAATGGTCTCACAACTATGGGCAATGAAGAGAAAGGAATAGAGGCTTTTCATGAAGGCCCCAAGAAGGAAGGAAGAAAGTAAGCTAGAGACTAAGCGTAAGACTGACCCAGAGATGGGAGAGTGCAACTACGACAAGGCACGGGTACCTTTTCATGTAGAGGCCAAGGTAGACATCAAGTCTTATATCGGAGAAGTGAATGTTATCAAGTTGAACCAGTGGCTACAGCAGATGGAAGTATACTTCAGCATGCATGAAGTAACTGGAAAACAAAAGTTTGTTTTTCTCGGTTGAAGTTTGAAGGCCATGCTATGACATAGTGGGAGAGTGACGCAGTAAGCAAAGAACTAGGAAATGAGCCACCAGTGATTGATGGGATGTGTTTAAGAACATAATCAAATATCAATTTTATCAAAAGGGTATGAGGAACACCAACAAATAGTATGGCACTACATTAGACAGAGACAAGGACAAGCAGTGCAGGAGTTCACGAAGAGAGCAATTCATATGGAAATCTCTCTCAAAAGTCAAAACATGCTAGTCGAGTATTTGGGGGCATTGTTGCCTCATATTTGTAGGAAATTTATGTTATTTAGACGGAAGACAATTGATGAGGTCGGTATTCAAGCACAATACCTTGAGGGAGACAAGCGGAAGCAACAAACAAGTGCTCACAAGCAAGTAGAACCACAAGAGCAGTAGAGAAAGAAGAAAAATAAGAAGTGGAATGAGAAGAAGATCATAGTTGCAGCACAAGAAGAAACACCTTCCATCCAACAATGTAAAGGATGTGATCGAAAGGGACACACTGAAGAGAATTTTTGGAAATCACACCCTTAGAAGCACCCCAAATATTTTTAGAAAAGGAAAAGAAAGCATTAATATCAATGACTGATAAGGAATATGTGGAGAGCACATCAGACCTGGAAGGAAAGATTAATTGCACTAATCTTAATAAAGTAGTAGCATTAGTTAGTTGTAGTCACAAGGAGGAGAAGGCGATGACTGAACTTTTCTGCATTAAAATCCACATGAAGCAAAGTGAGGTGGATAGTTTGTTTGATCTAGGTTTACAATCCAGCTTGATATCTGCACAACTAGTTGAGAATCTTGGGATGGAGATTCAAGATCAGTTGCATCCATACCCCCTGGGTTGGGTAAGGCAAGATGTGGAATTGAAAGTGAGCAAGCAATGCAAATTTAAGTTTTCCATCAATCAAAATTTTGTTGATAAAGTAGTTGTAGATGTGGTTCATATAAACATATGTGGAGTCATCTTGGAAATTCCATATTTGTACGTGAGGGGTGTCATTTTTAGAAGGAGAGAAAACCAATATAGGCTAGTCAAGGAAGGAAAATCTTATGCCATAAATGCACACCAGGAGAAATCTAATCTCTCTTTGATCACTGCTCATCATGCAAGAATAATCATGGGTAGTACAAAGAAGTTTGTCTTGTTGTTCCTCATAGAAGGAAAGCAGCAAGGAGAAGGAAACAATTTGGAGATGAAGGCAACCTTGGAAGGATGTAGTAGCAAGCAGCCTCAATAACTACAAAAACTGATTGAATCCTATAGGAAAGTGTTTCAAGAACCTCGGGGATTGTCGCCCAAGAGAGAGGTTGAACACGAGATCCAATTGTTGTCAGAGTCACCACTGCCTAACATTGGGTTGTATAGGTAGTCTATAATTGAAGGAGATGAAGTGAAGAAGCAACTGCAACAATTGTTGGAGCAGGGAGTCATCAAAACCAGTACATCACCATGTGGTTCCCCCATCATCATGGTGCCAAAGAAATATGGAAGTTGGAGAATGTACATTGACTATTGTGCCCTAAATAAGATCACCATCAAGAATAGATATCCTTTGCCAAGGATTGATGACTTGATAGATCAATTGCATCAAGCCAAATTATTAACTAAGTTGGACCTCAAATCATGTTACCACCAAGTGAGGATCAAAGCAGAAGATGTGTGGAAGACAACGTTCAAGACGAGACAAGGTTTGTATGAGTGATTAGTAATTCCTTTTGGATTATGCAATGCACTTGCAACATTTATGAGACTTGTGAATGATGTACTATGTCCCTTGATTGAATATTTTGTAATAGTATACTTGGATGACATACTAATCTTTAGAAACACTTGGCAAGAGAACCTCTCACATGTGACATAGGTATTAGAGACCTTGAAGAAGACTCGGTTGATTTCCAACTTGAATAAATGTGAGTTTGGGAAGACTTCCTTGATATATCTTGGGAAAATGATTGGAGGAGAGTTTAGGGTAGATCCGGAGAAGATTGTAGCCATTTCCCAATGGCCCATTCCGACCAATGTGACAGAGGTCGGGAGTTTCATGGGAGAAGTTTAGTACTTAAATAAATTCATTGTAAACTTCTCCATAGTAGCAACACCATTACATGACATAACTTCCAAAGGAAAAAGCTTTCATTGGAGAAAGACACAACAGAGATAATTTGAAGACTTGAAGAAGAAAATCATTGATGCTCTAGTGTTAACCATGCCAAATTCACAAAGACCTTTTGAGTTGGAGATTGATGCTAGTGGATATGCATTAGCAGCAGTGCTCATGCAAGGAGGAAGGCTTGTGTACTACCATTCGAAGTTGTTTCAAGGAGCAGTTCTTGACTATCCCACATACGATAAGGACCTATTTGCAATTGTACAAGTAATGATTAAGTGGAAGAATTACGTTTTGGGAAAAGAGACTATCATACACATAGATCATCAACCCCTTCAGTATGTACAAAGCCAGAGCAAGATGCAGCAAGTGAAACATTACAAGTGGTTAGGTTTTTTGCAATAGTTTCATTTGTTGATTAAGTACAAGAAAGGAGTCACAAATAGACTAGCAGACATGCTCTCTCAACCACCACTGAAGAATATTACAACAATTGGAACGATAATGTAGCTTGATCCTTTCACTCACGAACTTTTGAGTGAAGATTACGAGGGAGATGAAGATTTCAGAGGAGTCTACAAGCAACTGAAGGAGAGGGTAATTGTTATCATGGAAGGATGTGAGTACCACCTCCAGGATGGGTTGTTGTACAAGTTGGACAAACTATGCATACCTCGGGATAGAAGAGTTCAATTGATGAGAGAAGAACGCACTTCTAGGGTTGTTGGACATTAAACATGATTCATTAATCATTCTCATGTACATATTTTAATATCTTTTATAATTCATTGATGGATCTCCTACTTCATGATGCTAGAGTATGCATGGTGTTAGCGACATTTCTTGTCCTAGGAACAAGAGTATTCGGGTCTGCAAGTTGTACGAGGAGCGCCCAAGCGCAGCATGGAAAAATCTCGTTTCAAGCTTCTAGTCAGTAAGCGAGTGAAATTATATTGACGACAGTCTAGATCCTTTCATAAGAGCAGATCGACGGTCAGCGGGAAATCGCGGATAGTAGAGTTGCACCAAGATTAGTGCAAATAGATCGTGCCCATATTGTATGCAGGGAAGAATAACATTCGTCCATCCAAGGGACACGTAGCGCGAGATCCAGTCGCGTCGGATTTTCGGCAGTTGCGAGTTCAAGGGGTGAAGGTTTTATTTCATTGTACATTTCGAAACCCCGAACCCCAAAGCGTCGATGGCACCCAAAGTCGGGCCCGCAATATCAAGGGGCAGTCTCAGTCGTCCATCTGAAGCGGACACCTAGCGCGTGATTAGGCTCCCTGCATTTTCGCCCATCATGGTTTCGAAGCGCAAGTAGCAGCTCCCTCATATCCCTGATGCGCGAAGTAACGAGAGCATCCAGGACCTGGGGCCCACAACAACGTCGGGAGAGTTTAGGACCATCAGATTTGGAGGATGCGTGGTGCCCAATTGAGCCGTCTCAACGTTTCTCCCATCGCAACTATGATAAGCAAGGATCAGCTCCTTCCTATTCGCGAACACCGAAAGCCCCTATGGAAATAAAAGCAGGGTCACGGTCCGTGGTCATTTGGGAAACAAAAGAGCTAAGCAAAATGGGCCAAAAGCATTGAGTCTAGTCGCCGAAAGGATCATCACGATTTCTATATGCCAGCGGATATGATTTCGCTCTCGGTTCCCGCTTGGAGTAAATGAAGGAAAAAACGGATGGTTGAAACCTCCTTTCATTCATTGAATATGAGATATGGAGCGTCTGGCAAGTGGTTTATTCGAAGGATTTCTGTGTACTGATTATCCAAAGAAGCCATGCCGAAGTCATCGATTAGACAGAGAAGTCTGTACACGCCATTTTGGCCTTTAATGTTTCAGCTACCTCCCCTGCAAAGGCCATGTGAAGTTAAGGTAGCGTCTGTCATAGGCGCACGATCATCCTGATTCTGCATGCGCAGACTGTCAGAAGACATGCAGACGCAATGTTTTTAATGCAGCGTCTTGTTTTTGTTGTTGTAGTTGTTTTTTAGTATATGTAGGCGTTTTTGACATTTTTGTAAGCATCGATGGTTGAGCAAGGCTCCCGGTGATAAACTTTAATGAAGCACTATTTTTCTGGTTATGTCTGGACTCTTGAGACTTCTTGTCTTATGAATGTCAGTTTTTCTTTCGCGTCTTTGTTTACGTTGTATTAGAACGGCTCGGAATTGGAGAATCTAGTCAAGTTGTAACTGTTATAGGATGATGTAGAGTTTGATCACTGTAACAGTTGCATTGTTTATAATCGGTCCCTGTGATTTTCTTAGCACTGAATGACTTGGAATTGGAGAATCCAGTCAAGTCCCCCCTCTAAGTTCCTCGAAGCTCTGAACCAGAGGATCTCGCATTCAGAGTTTTTCTTCTACAAATTACTGAAAGGCATGTTGCCTGAGGTAGTTTGTCCACTCCCCTCACCAAGTCTTCAACCTACTCATTCTCAAATCAACCCACTGACTGAAGTTAGATCAAGACCTCCTTTGTTCCTCGCATGCCGGACCCAGTCCCTGAGTTTGAGTGATATCTTCCCGAGTCTCTACCCATTTGATCACCCATTAAAACTATCGTGACATAAANTTCTTTATCATGGAAATAATAACCTCAACCTTCATTATCTTCTTGGTTCAAAATATGCTAGAACAAGTGATTATATTTACCATGGTCTAATATTCAAGTTCAAAGGGCTCTCACCTCACCTTTCCTACACAAAGAAAACTGTATTCACCCGCTTAGATTTTTCTCATTATAGAATTTGATTATGCACCAAAATATGATGGGCACATTTTTTACATTAGGCCCTAGTTTCTTGGATGTTGATTTATGCATAAAACCTTCCCTTCTTTTGACCTAACTTCAAATTCTCTTTCTTTTGCACCTTAATGGGTTTGACTTCTCGCCCTACCCCTACATTTTTTAGGACTAGAGTCCCTAGAGGACATTGGAAGTGATCTAAGGAATCTTTATTTATGCTCCCTAAAAACTCACAAAAGAAAAATTATTACCTATTCAAGAATGCACATTGAAGTCAACCTTAGGAAAAGGCATGCCTAAAGAAATTTGGCATAAAGTAATAAATATTAAATTGAAGTGAAAATTGGATTGTCAACAACTAGATTTCAAATGCATGTTGTTTGGATTTTATCTGTGGATGCTTGTTGGCATACCACCCAAAGCACAGTGGTCAACCTCAAAATTTTAATGGAAGGAAGAGTAGGGAGAAGATTACTTGGAAGCCTACATGGTGGCACGAGGTGGATGAACACCACTATTGTTGGCATGTTTTACAGGAAATGTATTATTGTCATTAATGGAAAGTAAAACAACGACGATGGCTTAAGTACAGGAAGAATGTGCCAGGCGAGCACCAGAAGTATTTTGGGAAGACGAAGCGGAGAAAGCTCAATAAGATCAGAAGAGATAGTGCAGAGTATGTGTGTTTGTCATTGATGGCAAATATAACGACCAACAGCGCAGGGATAATGGCATGGCAATGGAAAGTTCAACAAGTGATCGTTGGATCCCATTCAGAAGCGTAAACTCTAAGATTCAAGGAAGCAACTCACGGCAGAAAATCGTGAAATGTGAAACCATGACTTAATATCCATTTCGGAGTTTCGAATGCCGGGAGTTGGAGGTGTCAAGGAAACTCAGGACAATAATGATGAAATCACAAAATGTGAAACCATGACGTTTTGAAGTTTCGGATACCGAGAGTTGGAGGAGTCAAGGAAGCAACTCACGGCAGGAACTCGCGAAATGAGAAATCACGAAAAGATCTGGACCATCGAATCATCAAGATTGTGGACCGTTGAACTTACTCCATTTCGGAGTTTCGGATACCAGGAGTTGGAGGAGTCAAGAGTCGAGACTCTTCATCATAGGAGTCCCAAAGTTGCGAAATGTGAAATGCCGAAATCTCAAAACAGACACATCAACAAAGACTCCATTTCGGAGTTTCGCAGACCGGGAAATCAAAGATCAAAGGAAATTTAACCTTTGAAGTAGTGAACCTCGAAATCCTGAAACAGGCACATCAACAAAGACTACATTTTGGAGTTTCACAGACCGGGAAATCAAAGATCAAAGGAACAAGGTTACCTAACCTCTCAAACTCGCGATATGTGAAATCGTGAAATAATCCTAGTCGTTGGATCAAGGACAAATCTGGGTCGTCAAACCCAAGAGGTGAATGTGGCAGACCATGTCAGCAAGGACAGGTGGAAACCTACGTCAGAAAGGACATGTGGCACAATCATATAAGGACAAGTGTCAAGTTGATTTGGCATTTTAGGAACCTGGAAATCACAATTCTGAGTGACATGTGGCAGACACACGGATCACGACACGTCATCGAGTGACGTCATTCCAGAAATTTAGTTTCGGGAGTTTTAGCATCAACTCTCTCCCAAAGTCTCTAAAGATGAAGTTCTGGGGCGGAGGATAGCCATCCGATCACCACAGATCATGGATCGTTGATCTGAAGAGGGAAGTGCTCAAATGATTAGTGAGTGGTCATAGGTTGTGGTCACATCGTTGAGAGTTGGAGGAAGGTGCTAACAACTAAACTCCATTTCGGAGATCGCGACTTGGAGAGTCGATATGCCTCGCAATAGGAATTCGCGACATGCGAAATTGCAAAATGCCGAAATATGAAATTGCGAAACGCATTTTGGCACAGCCTGTGTTCACCACTGGTGGTCATGTGAGGGGAAGAAGCTAGTGGAGCTAAAATCCATTTTGGAGTTTCGGCGATCGCGACATGAAGAGTTGAGATTCTTCACCACAGGAATGCCGAAATGTTGAAATGTCGAAATGTGAAATGGTGAAATCAACGCGAGACCCTGTGCTGGTAATCCAACGGTGTTGAATACTTGGAAATATGATCGAAGGGCTACTGTTGATCTTCACAGTTAATCGATCAGTTACGATTCAGTTAGCATAACTGAATCATAACTCTTGGATGGTTGGTGATTCAGTTGTTGATGCGTTTTCTTGGAGGTTCACAGTGTAACTACTAGAAATGGCTGATGGTTTCTACCAGAGGACTCGAAGAGACTTTAGGGTGATCGCCAAAGAAGATGAAGAGTCTCAAGGCATCTGCCAGTGGAATGAAGACTATTCATAGAGGCGATTGACAGATGGAAGAGCGTTGAATCTTGTAACTGCAACAGAGAGGATGAGCTCGACTATGATAGAGAAGACGAAGAGTCTCGACTGCTAGACAGGCTAAAGAATATCAGCATAACACCTAGTGATGATGAACGCATGGGTATAACCGCCAGAAAAGCTAAGGAATTGCCATGATGATCAGGAAGAGGACTCGACACAAGGAGAACATGCAGAACAGAGAGAGTGTTTTGATGCTTGAGGGAGTGAAGCGGTGGCAATGTGGAGTGGCAGTGAATATCCTGATGTGGAGAACGATGGCGCGGGAAAGAGCATGCAGAAGCATTGCACATATGGCATGCACAAGGTGCACAGAGACTATGAGAATGTAGAAAAAAGAAGAGATGAGGATTGTTGTTGAGAGTGATTCAGGCGTGTAGAAGGAGGCAGTGTGCAGCAGTTGAAATACAAAGAAGAGGAATGGTGCATTGAATGGACATGGCGCACAGAGCATAAAAGGAAGAAGAACAGAAAACGCAAGGCATGTGTGCAGGAAGACAGTGAGGCAAACAGAGCAGGATAGTGTAGCAGAACAGTGATGAGACTGGTAATCCATTGATGAACATTATATCACTGTAATAAATTTCAGTAGCAAAGATTGATATTTCAGGGTGGTAGGGAGGTTCTAGGGAGGATTGTTGTCCTCAGAGGTTCAAGTGGGTGCTTGAACACGGGGAGTTGTAGCTTCCATCTGGTTGCAACCAGAGAAACCAGGGTGGTAGGGTGGTGCAAGGCAGAACATTGGTTCTCTGATATACAGGTCAGTGCCTGTGTAACTAGAAGTTGGTGCTTCCATCCAGTTGGTGTTGGAACTCTTAGGAAGTTGGTTCTTCCATCTAGTTGGTGTTGGAACTCTTAGGGAGTTGGTGCTTCCTTCTAGTGGGTGCTAGAGAAACCAGGGAGTTGGTGCTTCCTTCTAGTGGGTGCTAGAGAAACCAAGGAGATGATGCTTCCTTCTAGTAGGTGCTAGAGAAAACAGAGAGTTGGTGCTCTCAGCAAGTTGCAGCTTGCAAAACAAAGGTTGTAGCCTCACAATGAGTTGGAGCTCATATGTATGATAATGTACAGAATGTAAAGATTACTTATCATACCAAGAAGAAGAGGTTTTTACCCTTTATGGGTTTCCTCAGGAAATATCTATCTCTGTATATTTCATATGTGTGACTGATGTTGAATGTTCTATTGCTTACCTCCCTGCATTATTTTGATTTTCATTAAGTGCTCTGCAAAGAGTTTAAAATAAGCATAATTGTTTAAGCACAATAACAACTGATTCACCCCCCCCCTCTCAGTTGTCCAACAACTATAGCATACCTATCACTACATATACCATCTCTTTAGCTTATACAACACTTTGATACCAACTCAAAGTGTATTAAATCATAGGATTTCATTCTTATTCATATATTGTAACTATGCCTAGAACTTTCATTAAATCCTAAACTAGGTTTACATCCAATCTAACGTAAAGATTAATTATGCAAACAAAAAATATTATTATTATAAATCTACCTAATTCATGCATGCATTTTCTCCATTTACATAGACTATATATATAATGGCATATAAATTTAGCAACTCATCATACTTCTCCCTGACATTATGATTTCAACAACAGAATGTAAAAAGTTCCTCATGTTCACATAACATTCAGGATAACACATGAATTTAACATTCAAGCACATAATTCATGGTAGAATATAAATTTGACAATAACAAAATATGACAGTGAAATACTTATCTTTTTCAAATTCTTGTGCATATGGAACTTACTACATAAAAGTGTTTTTCCTCCAAGTCATGGGTATACACTCTAGACACCACCCACAAGGTAGGTTATAAAATGATGAGGGTAAAATACTACCTACAAGTCATATGATTTAGACACAACCCCTAACTATGGTGAATTGTGATTGGAGTCAAATAATTGTAATTCCCAAGGAATCCAAGACTCATGTAGCACCCCCTCTCTGTTGATGTTTGGACAACATCAGGAAGACATTCTCTTATAATAATAATTAATAATATAATTATTAATTATTAATTATCATATAATAAATGATAATAATAAATAGTTATTGATTATTCAATGGACGCATCCTTTCACAGATGGTCACCATATGTTCCCTATATATGGAACACTCATCATTGTAATAATATATCAATTATATCTCATATGAAGAAAAACAACATGGTATCAGAGCAAGACTGGGCTTGACTCCATCACCGGAGGCCCAGGAAAATGAGAGAAGATAACTTGCATCAAAATTGTTGTGTGCGGTAGAAAGATTTAGGCTGCCACACTAGATATTAACGTGCCTGATTTCTTGAAGAATACGTTTGAAGGTGGAGATGGATCTAATTGGATTGGTTATGTTGCAGTGTCATTCGATGACATGGAGATCAAACATCTTGGATGCAAAGATATTGTGGTGGCATTGAGAGGCAATGCAACATGGACGAAATGGATAGCTAATTTTATGCATACACTAACTTTGCCTCATTTTAATCCATTAGAATCTCGTGAGGATGTGAAGGTGTAGATGGGATTTCTAAGCGTCTACACTTACCAGGATTCTTTGTGCAGGTTTAACTAGGGAAGCGCAAGAGAGCATCTTCTATGTGAAATTGCGAGACTTGAATAGAAATACAAGGGAGAAGAGCTTAGCATAACCATAATTGGACACATCATGAGCAGTGCATTGTCTATGCTAGGTGCTTATGATATTTCCGAGCTCAAACTAAATCACTCCCATTATGAATCTTGTGGAAAAATACCAATCATGGTATATTCATTTGCAGGCCCCCGCATTGGAAATGTTGCTTTCAGAGATCGGTGTGATGAATTGAGCCTCATAATTCGGCAGGTCACAAATGTTCACGATGTGGTGACAAAGATACCCAGTGTAATATTCAATGAGAAATTTAGGCTCTGAAAAAAATGTGACGGACATAATTTCATGAAGTTATTCTCACGTCAGTGTTGAGCTAGCGTTGGATCACAAGCTATACACACAATTCTTCAAACTCAAAACTCATCATCCATATTCCATTCACGATCTGTCAACGTATTTGTAGGTATTGACATGTCGTTGCAACCATCACCATAAACATCTCCATCAGGATAACGACCTCTAATTTCATTACAAGGGAAACATTGATTCTGACTATGCCTTAGTAAGGCACCTTCGTAGTGTCTTTTAGAAATATACTATATCATCTCATATGAAAAATCTGGTTGAAACTGGTGATATGGTGAGATAGAAAAGAGGGAGTAGCCAGTGAGGTAGATTGGGCACCAGGATTTTCCAATGGATATGGGAACACATTTTGATAGAGATATATTTGGAATACCCATGAAGGATTGCTTGCTAGTGAAGATCCACCATTTGAGATTATAACTTGTTTCGATATTGAACGGGAGGGTCCTATATGGACTAGTAGGAGGGAATGTGGACTTCATCCTGACATGCCTAAGACGGTCAGATGAAGGAACCAAGACATTGGTTTCACGAGGAAACATCGATATGTCTTGTGATACATTGGTTCCATGAGGGAACCTTGATATGTCTTAGACATTGGTTTCATGAGGGAACCTCGATATGTCTTAGACATGTGTTTCGTGAGGGAATCACAAGATGTCTAGTATGGACACAGTTCATGAGTGAAGCCTGAGGTTGGACACTTCAGGATATTTGGGTGTCCAATATACATTCATGTACCCAAGGAGAAAAGGACCAAGCTAGACCCTTCAGGAAGAAAGGGTACATTTGTGGGGTACAGTGAGTCTTCGAAGGCATACTGGATCTACATCCCTGGTCAGAGATAGATTGAGGTGAGTAGAGATGTTACCTTTGAGGAGTGTTTGACGATTAAAATCACAACGATGAATACTGCCCACAAAGGATTGCTAAGCTCTATTATTTGTTTATGATGATAATAATTAAATAGTAGGTGGGACCCCCTTATAGACTAGAGGCGATATGATGGATGTGTTACGCTTATATGTTTGTGTTGCTATGATAATCTCTACATGGTCTTCTACAATTGATGATGCAATCTTTGTTTCATCCATTTTGACAACATGGTTGGTTGATGCATTGTTGCTAAATGTTGTTAATGATTCACTCACAATATAGGACAATGCTATGGATACGAGGATTATGTTGTTTTACAGATGTTATGTTATGTTATGACATTGATTAATAATTTGTACATGATTTATACAAAAGATAGTATGATAATATGGGAGCTAGCTCAAAACAAAAAGGAAAAAAAAAACTATGGATAAGTCTAAGGCTATGGCAAAAGGATTACATATAAACCTTGAATGTATATATAATTGTTACAAAGTGATGGACCTAGTTGTGATCCTATGCGTTTTGGTTGAAGAGTTATATGGAAAACACATATGGTAATTTTAATGTATGGTTATTATTAAAGTTGTGACATGTTTCGGGTGGTGCACTATACAATAGATATGGCATTGAATTTATGCAATGGTTATTGTATTAAATTAAATAGTTGATGTTATGTTAATGGATTCGCTAGTACGTTTAATTGAATAGGGCCAGGTGAGGAAGCGACGTGCATTTATTCCATGTCACTCCAAACCACCCTTGAGCCCGTCACCCTAGCCATAGTTGAATTTTTCTCTATTGGTTGTGGAAGCTCCGTGATTTCAGGTTTTTAAAGGGGAAAACATAGGCCAACTATTCCTTGAAGTGATTTCACCAAGTATGGTTCTTTGCTTTCCATCCATGATGGACTCTCTGAATTATGAATCATTTCGTTGGCTCAAGATTGCGTGATTTATGTGTTTTTCTTGAGTTTTTGAATAGGTATCAATGTTGTGTTTATGGTGTTCTCTGTGATTACTGTGGAATGTTGGCATTTTGAAGGAAAGTAATGGTGTTTTTGCTTTGTAAATATTGTGCATTGGTTATTGGTTAAAAGAAAATGATGGTTAGTTTGGGGTTTATTCTGGTTCTCTATGAAAAATGATGTCAATAGTGCAACAAGCTTCGAGTTTTATTCGCACGGGTTTCTACCACCAGTCTGGGTATCAGTTGTTGTTACCCATTTTTCGTCTCGGTTGTTGTTGCAATTCGTTCTCCAGGTTGCAATGCAACTGTAGACAGTGGTATGGTTCTTGCTCTATTTGGCTGAGTCGCAAGCTATTGTTTGTTATGGATTTTTCCTACTGTCACTATCGCCGAGAGCATTCCACAGTCCAATTTTGTTTTTCAAGAATATTAAATGGAGGCATGTGTATGTATCAAATGGCCATGAGTTGTGCTCTAGCATTCTTTTCACAAGATTTTTTAACATTCACTCCTCTCATCTTATTTATAATGGTCGATTGTTATGTTGGTGAGCCTCGTTGTCAATTGTATTTCAAAGGTTATAGACCTTTTGGGTGTTTGGAAGAGACACAGTGTGCCTTCAAGGATTCTTCATTGTTTAAATCAACCTTTGTTTCCTCTCTGCAATAAAGTTTTAAGAGGCATCTGTGTGTGTCTGGTTTGTTGAGCTCGAATTGCTTTGTTTCTACTCGGGCATTCTCTTTATGGATCTGTCAAGATTTTGGGGTTATAAGTTGAAAGATTGTGGTCTTTTCAAAAGAACATGACTCTCTGTTTTTCCAAGATTATACTTGTTTACTTATGGTTGCTTCTCGGTGGTAACTTATTTTAGGAGGTAAAAGATTATGAGCTCTCTGTGTTTTTGAAGATTAAACACGCTCTCATTACCTCTCTGAAATAAAATTCTAAAGAACCCGACTTACTTCTATTTCTTCTCGGGCACCTTCAAGTTTTTGGTTTACTAGTTAAATGACTATGGTAATTGTTTCAAGAGAACAAGGGCTCTCTAACTTCAAGGCCATTTCTTGATAGAGTCTTTGTATTTCCTCTTTGTGATAAGTTTGTTTGAACAAAATAAAAAAAAGTATGGGTTACCTACAGCCCGAGAGCTTTCCTTTTGGTCGATTGTGGTCTTTCCACTCATTATCATGTTAAAACCTAGCACGATCATGATTCCATTAAGTTTGAAAGACAGATGTGTGTCGATATGGTCATGTTCTCCACACGCATTACATGGTGTTGTTCCAGAGTCTGTACTAAAGGATTAGAAAGTATAGTGTCTAGGCATCCAAAAGTGAGTAAAGGATAAAAGAGGGAGAAGAGTCAACCTTCGGGAGAGGAAGCTAAGGTTGATTTCCAGGTTTTTTTTGTCTCGCTTCCCACTGTTCCTAGATGTTTATGTCATGTTCAATTGTGGCCCATGAACGTTCAAGTTCTACCCGGGTGGTAGCTATTTTAAGTATAGTATCGAAGAGATTTAAAGCGATATGGGTTTGGTCTGATAAGCTGGGTTCAATATTAGGTTGTCTTACAACAGGGACAGCCATAGAGGAACAAAAAAATTTAAAAGAGAGTTGGAAGTTTTTATGCTGTATCAATTTGATCTTATAAAAGAGAACTTTGAATCCAATATTAAGGATAAAATGCAAACCAAAGGCCTTTTTCCGTAACTCAGTTATATTTTAAATAAATAGTGTGTGAAATATGAGAACAACATTAAGTTGTTTATAGAGTAAGGCTCCTATCGAGGGAGAATCTCACCCTGTAAACAGAAGAAGAAAATAAGATAAGAAGGAATCTGACGAAGCATAAAATATGACAATCTAAAAGGTTCACATGTCTTGTACCTGCTAATAGCCAATACAGAGGAAAAACTGTAAACAATATAGACGACTAAAAATTGATCATCACAGTAGAAGTTTTACTAAATTGCAATGAAACATTCATCAGACATATATAAGCGAAATGAAAATGAAAATGAAATCACAGAAGAAACAAACTCATAACATAGTCTTGATGGAATCAGGTGTCTCTGGATTGCTTTGTATTAATTCCAAAAGGAGATAGCCTCTATTACAATCGACCAAAAAGGTCCAACCCTTTTTTCTTTGTTCAAAGTGTATATTTATACAAATTTCTATATGTTGGAATCTCAATCGTTCCAGAGGTTTTCGGTTACAACAAAGGAGATTAAACGTTTCAATTCTTTGTTTCTGTGTTTATTTGGTATCGGAAACCTGCCTCTTCGCATGCTCTGTGAAAATGACGCACTTCTCCACCAGCTGGGATATCAACTTAGAAGGTTCTACTTGATTATTGGTCTCAAAAGTGTAACAATCCTTCACCAATTTTGGCAACTTTCCTTCCACCTGTTGGTCTTTGGTGCTGATAGAACATAATTGTACACTCGGTTTAATTATCCATTTATCTATCTGGACTATGTCTGTCTGGGCTATTTGTGATATTTCAGCCAAATCTCTTTCTTCATTTTCATTGATATTGAGCAGATCCTCAGTTGTATTGATCTGGCCCAGTATCCCAGTGTTTCTTTCACCATCGGGACCCAACCAACTCCCATCTAGAAAAGCAAAAGTTTCTTCACAAGATTTTCTTACCTCTTTAGCTTGTTGTCTTCCTTCGGATATGTTACACTCCCATTCTTTCAACAAGATGTTACCTCAGGTCTACTCTGGGATGGAAAACCTAGAACTACTGCCTGTTTCCCTTTTCGTCGTGGCTATAATAGCCTCCTGGAAAGCAACTCGAGCCGCCCCAAATTCTTTTTCTCTGAGAGTGAGGTTTTCCAATACTCGATCAATTAGTTGGAAGTGGTTTTGAATCGTTTTCACCTTAGCAAGTAAACCTTGCTAAGTTATCGACACTCTTTTACTGATTTCTATAGCTTGGGATTGAAATATCCCGATATCGATTACCTGGCTTTCGACAAAGTCTAATTTGTCTTGTAGTTGCTCTATCAATTCTCCTTGCTGGCCTATATGTATCTAAATTGTCTAAGCCATCAACTGTGTTTGTTCGAGATCGGTTTTGAGCCGCTCGATTTCCTTTTGATCAGCTACTCTAGCTTGTTCTATACCTGTATTCGTCTGATATTTAGCAGCGGCCTTTGTTGTAGCTAGTTTAGCCTCTAATGTTTTGATCAAATGATTTTTTCGCTTCAGCTGATCTTTTAGGGTCCCGACTGAATATTGATTGGTTGTAGCGAAAGCTCCCAATGTTCCTTCTATTTGAGTTGCAAATTCCTCTTTTTTCATAGCTCTCCCATCAATTAAAATTTTAAATTTCTTGGATACTATACCTACCTCTTGGAAAATTTCTTGTTTCACGATAGCCTTTCTCTTCTTATCGAAGAAGAATTCATTCAGAGGTAGCTCTTCCATTTTTATGGGTGTTAATTCTTTGCCAAAAATCCAACCCGCGTCTGGGATCCCCTTTGTGGACTGCAAGGGGGTAACAGAAACGATGGGATTGTCGATCTGCTTAGATGATTTCCCCGGAGTAACAACCAAGGTTGGCTCGCTCAGAGGGTTGGAAGTCTCAGCTTCTTGTTTTGGGCCCCCAGTTTGCTCTTTCCTGTCCTGGTGTTCTTCTTGGTCGGGTGTTGAATCTTTGGAGCCCTCGGCTTTTGTTTGTTGCACCTACGGTCATTGGGTTCTCACCCTGCAATACTGGGGGAAGGCATCTCCGCCAGTGTTCTTGGAATTTGAAAACATCGGCCCTCTCTTCAGGCGACAGGGCTTGTATCGGACCCAAAACTTTGGCATAAGATCTTGCACCTCGGAAAATATCATCATGAGGTGAATTATCGTGTTTAAATCTTTTAAGGCCACAACTAGCCATGTGAGTACTTATGACCCTGTGTGGGTCGTGTTTCTTGAATTCAATGTGAACCAATTTAATATCTTCCAAGGTTGTTGCCTCGGCCTTTGCATGCCCGAAATCTAATAAAGAATAGGTATTCAAATGTATGGGGAACGGTGACCATACCTTCTTCGAAAATCCTTTAAGCTATTTGCTTATGCCACCAATTATAGTTTTCCTGGAAATCTCGCGACAAGCCAGCCTATTGGGTATAAATAATGGTAGAGCATGCGGAGGAATAGAGGCGCTGAACACCCTGATGTATGAAAATTCTGCTTCCACGTACCAGTCGGCCATACTACTCAAATTGACCGCGATGTTATCTGAGATCTTGGGCAGCAGATTACCGAAGATGGTGACATGCATCGGTACCATTACCCAATTGAAAATTTTGTATATGAAATCTACGGCCTCGTCCTCCCAAAGCTTTGAATGGTAGACATGTATAGGCTCAACATCAGATGGATCCCAGCTCCATCTCATTAAGGGAAAAGGCATCATGAAATACACGGCGTCCATGATGTATGCTGACATAAAAAATGAAGCAGCCTTCCTGCTCGCCCTCTGCGTCTGATATTCTATAATCCAGCTGGTTAGACTATCTAACAACAGCTTGGCCCAGTCAAAGGAACAGTCTTCCGCGACTGTATGCATCAGAGGCACCCACGGGAGGAAAAAATGTGTGGTGTCTTCTCTCCCATACAATCTACAGGTCATCATTGCTATGTATTTGAACTGTGGTTCGAAAGAAGATATGGAATAAACTTCGTTACTATATACCCTGAACTTTGCGGGGTGTGAGACCCAATCCTTGATCAAATCAGATAATATTTTACCATATTGCTCGCATTCCTTCTGTTTAAAATCATCCAAAAACTCGACATTGTATGTGAAGTTCGACGTGGATGGAAACTTGTACATCGCCAGTAAGTGTTCTGGTCTAAAGGTCCCAATAATGACCTTCTGCTCATTGATGATGGTTCTGGTTGGGATATCTACATGATCTAGCGCCCATTGGATCATATCATAGTAAGGAAGAAGACGTGGCCTAGATGCTACTTTATGCATCTCTGCTTGAACGACGATCTTGTATTTGGTGGCCAAGTTGTCCTTCTCATTATCACTGGAATCATCTGAACAGTTCACCAATTCGGACTACAGAACCTCGGAGATGTATGACCAGGTTCTGACAGAATCAACGCTTCATGGTGAAGTATCAGAAACATTATCAAAGCCTTGTCCTAAAATCTCAGCACTTGGCTTGGACGCTTTTTGTGGGGCCATGACAGAGGATTGTGACTTATCTCTCCTGTAATAAAAATGTGTATACATACAGAAATCAACTTGTTGAGAAAAGTTTCTCTGCGCAAAATAGAAATGAGCTTTATGACATGAAAGAAAAATATCTATATCTTCGACCATTTAAAACTTCGACGTCCTTGTGAACAGAACAGTCAAATCATTTTTAGAGACAGATTTTAGCAATAAAAACCATATCCTTACTTTTCGCTTCGCCTCATTTCTAATTAATGCCATGAATTTCGACGGTTCGTGACACAAGTTGGCGCAAGGAACATTTAAATTTACCTCGTAGACTGTGCATATTATTACTTGTATTAAACACTGATTACGCTAGCTTTAATTTCTTTAATTAGGTTTTCTTAAACTTTAATCAACCTTTCGGCGTTCGTCATATCGGGAGTTTTCACTCTAACCGTTCGACCCCCTAAAACCCGAGATCGCGATGACGTGATCTAGTTAAGCGAAAACGTAATCTGGATTAAGCGTTTGATTAATCATGTTTAGTTAATATCGCGACTTCGCGACTCAGGACTTTGAAGGTATAGTTCCCGGGAGGAGCATATGTCGAATCGCGAAATTCTGAGATCGCGATGATGTGATCTAGTTAAGTCAGAAGGTAAATCAGATCAAGTGTTTAATTAATCTGTATTTAAGTAATATCGCGACTTCGCGATTCGGGGCTTCAAAGGTATAGATTTTGGGAGAAGTGTATGCTGAGTCGTGAAATCCTGACAGAGTTTAACTATGGTTAAAAACTATTCACCCCTAACACTAACCCAGGTAACTTGCGCGAATGTCTCACGATTTCTCCTATCAGAGTTATGACGGTAAGAGTTTTGGGGAGGGCGAATGCCGAGACGCGAAATACCGACAGCGCTTAACTAAGGTTTAGGGAAATTTACTCTTAGCGCTAACCTGGGTAATCTTTTCAAGGTAATTTCGCGACTTCGCGCATCAGGGCTTAGAAACAGTGTGATTTGTAATTCCCGAAACGCGATATCCCGAGGTAAAGAAAAGTGAAAAAGCTCATTCATGGTTAAAAGGAAATGGTTTTAGAAGTACAACGACCATCACCACTTTGCATATCTGGACTAATGATATTTTCAATGAGTAAAGGTCACGAAGTAAAAGGCACTCAAATGGCCAACCTTTGATTGTAAGAATCACACTCAAACTAGTCGAAAAAGGCAGCTCTAACATAGGCTCCAACTAGGGATCATGTCTCCCTACGAAACGGGAAGAACAGTAAACCATGTGCCTGTATTGGGTAAATGAAGTCATTGGTTTCACTTCTGCGAAACTCGCTTAAAGAAAGGGCATACAAAGGGAAGAAGAGATTTTGTCTTTTACCTCTGAAAATATTTTCAACACTCAAATACATTTCACACTCAGCTGCAGTCCCTTTCACGACTCTCTCTTTCTCTTTACTGAATTTAGGTCTGCATTAAGACAATCAAAACAGTCCTAGGAAATCCAACAGATCTTCTGGCTTTTGGTTTGCATCAAACGAAGTTTATTACATGTTTTTAATCAGCGAGCCCTGTCTGAACTTAGGATGTAGATCCGGTTTCGAGAAAATTGATTACCAAAGTAGAGTGAGATTCATGTATAACAGCCTTACAGATATCTCAGATATTGCTTCACTGTCAGCAAGCCTGTTCAGTACCCCGATGAAGTTATCTGGCCCTTTTTGTTGAATTTCCTTTCACCACTTCGAAATATATTTATGCATTTAAATGTTGAGATGAGGGCAATCATTTCTGAATTTCCTTTCATCGTCTCTTAGGACTAGATGGACAATTAAATATGACTTTCCTTTCACCATATGTCTTATAATTTACTTTTTAGAACACGAAGTGGGGGCAATCAGTTTGTATTAGGGGTGATACCTGTATAATATTTTGCAATAGAGGTCTGTCAACTTACTTTGATTACTCAGTACAAACCTTCCCTTAACTTTCACAACACCTTAGCCCGCAGGGAAAAACGGGAAAATTATTTCTAGGGGTTTTGCTTCGAGCAATCCTCAATCTTTCGAAATTGTTGAAAAACCTAGAATAGTCAGGATTACCCTATGCATAACTTTGTTTAGTAAGAGACTGAGGAGTTGTGAAGACTAGCTTATTTTCCAAAATATGCTTTACAGCTTTCAAAGTTAAAACGTAATCTCTTCCCCCTATGTATATAAACCCGGAAAGATACTTGGCTTTTTAAGAAGGTAAATCTGAAGACCGAAAGAAAGGTGACAGATAGAGGTTTGTACACTGAGAAACAGGGGTCGAAAATTAAAACCGACTCTTGAAAACCTTTTCCCAGAGATGCTTTACTTTTTCTGCTTGTTTTAACTACCTCCTATCTTTATTTTAAGTTAAATTCTTAAGACCCAGAGCAAGTAATTGTTCTTTTTTAAAAACAGTCAAGTGAAAACATTATATTGATGGGACCGTTACAGTGCTTTGGAGACCTTTGTTTTCTTAAGAACAGAATTCTCAGGTTTTCGTACCTTTCCCTTACCATTTTAAAATAACTGAAAACCTTTTCTATCACCTGTTTTCTATGAATTTAGTCTCCGATATATGACTTTCTGTTTTCTCCTTTCTCTCGTTTAGGTCGCAAGCCAACATCCTGTAAACACGAAGAGTGTCTTTTAAAAGAGTTGAAAGTATTGGAAATTGTGTATTTCTACTTCTACAAAATTTCTGACCTAATTAATTACAAGTGAAAATAAACTTACCCCAAAGAAATCATGGGATAAAAAGCAAATACAAACCGGTATATACAATGGAAATCTTTTGGGAACCAATTATTTCAAGTAGTATTTTAAATAACGCCTGTTAACAGGGGCGTTGAAGATTTTACCATCCAGATTTTCTAATAGGAACGAATTTTTGCCTTCAAGAGTTGCGACTTTGAACGATCCATACCATATATGATCGAATTTACCATGTTTCGTCGAATCTTCCTTTCTGACATCCCATTTCAAGACTAAATCGCTAGGGAGAAACTCTTTGTCTTTTGCCTTACGGTCGAATAACGTTTTCATGTCGTCTTGGTATTTTTGTAGCCTTTCGTCCACTTTGACCCTGTGTTGTTGTACTTCGATTAGCTGGTTTATCCTTCTTGTGACATGATTCGGTTCTTCTTTCTCGTCTTGCCACAATTTCATTACGGGAAGCGCCAGATTTATGGGTAATACCACGTCAGTCTTGTACACCATCTGGAAAGGAGAGGTGCCGATGGATTTTTTCGTGCCTATCTGATTCACCCATAATGTGTATTTTAAATGTACATGCCAAGAGATTTTGTTCTCGTCCAACACTTTCTTAATTATATTGATCATATTCTTGTTTGAAGACTCGGCCAATCGATTTCCTTGGGGATAATATGCCATGGAATGGCCGAGCACGATATTGTGTTTTTGGCAAAAACTGATCATAGCCATAGATTTAAAATCCTGAGTGTTATCTGTGACTATCTTTCGAGGGCAGCCGAATCTGGATAAAATGTTTTCTTCTAGGAAATCTATTACCACTGAATCTGTTGCCCTTCTGGTTGGAATAACCTCCACCCATTTAGTGAAGTAATCTGTGGTGATTAGGATCCATTTGTGTTGAGTGCTGGAATGGGGGTTAATTTCTCCTATAAAATCCAGTCCCCACTACTAAAAAGGAGCCTCTGTTTTGACCGGGACTAATGGTAGCACTGGGAGTTTATGCTTGCCCGCAAACAATTGGCAAGGGTTGCAAGCCTTGACTTTGGCATTGACATCCGAGAAAATTTTAGGCCAATAATACCCTGCCCTCATGATTTTATAAGCTATCTCTCTCCAAGTGTGATGTCCCCCGCACACTCCTTCATGGAATTCGCTTATGACCTTCTTTGTTTTAGATTCAACCAAACAAACCAACAGGAAGCCAAGTGGGTGCTTCCAATATAATTGACTCTCAGATATATAGTATTTGACCACCTGCAATTTTAGTGTTCTGGATTTGGATGGGGATAAATCACTTGGGCATTTCAAAGTCAGTAGGTAGGATACTATGTTTTTGTACTAATCAGAGGATGTAAACTTTTTTTCGATTTTGATTTCACTTGTTTGCTCATAGAGCTCATTCATATTCTCACCTTATTCACATCCCTGTAGGCTATTTATACCGAGGGCTCTGAAATTTGATTTAGCTAAGAGTTTAGCCAAACCTTGAACCTTTACTAGTTTCGTCGACTTTATCTCCAGATCAAATTCTTGAATTTTAGCGAGCCACCGTCCCCTTTTGCCATCATTGTCAGGCTGAACTAAAATGTCCTTTACAGAGCTAGTAGGTACATACGCGATTATCTTGGAATGCAATACATAAGTTATGAAAGCCTTTAATGCCTTCACCATAGCATATGTTTGTTTTTCCATTATACCGTATTTGAGTTTCGCATCTCTAATACTTTTGCTAAAAAAAGCTATCGGTTCTTCGAAACCATCTTCATTTTTCTGGAGGAGCACCGTGGCAATTGTATGCTCAGAGGCGAACGAGAAAATGAGAAAATCCTTTAGATAGTCAGGGCTTGCCAGTACATGTGCCTCGCTTATAACCTTCTTGATATGTGCAAATGATTCTTTGGCCTTTGTTGTCCATTTCACTTCGTTGTTTTTCTTTAACATACTTGTGATCAATTTCACAATTTCAACAAAGTTTGGGATAAACCTTCTCAAAAAATTTATCTTTCCTAAGAATGATTGAATTTATTTTACATTTCTAGGAATATTTATAGTGTCTATAGCTTGAACCCTGCTAGAATCAATTTTAATTCCGTCTCGGGAGACAATATGGCCCAGGAGTTTACCTTCTCGCATGGCGAAGTGACACTTTTGGGGGTTTAAAGACAGACCAAACCTGCGACATTTTTCGAAAGTCTATTTGAGATGTATTAAATGATCTTCGTCAGACTTAGAAAAAACGGTTAGATCATCAAGATAGATAACCACAAACTTGTCTCTTTCGCCGACGAAAGCAATATCCATAGCACGTTGGAAGGTGGCACCTGCATTCATTAGACTGAAAGGCATTTTATCATACATGAATGTACCCTAGGGTGTAGTGAAGGCTGTTTTTTCTTTATCTTGTTCATTTACGGCAATTTGATTGTACCCAGAGAAACCATCGATCATCGACATCCTATTTGCCCCAACTACCTTTTCTAAAACGTGATCCATTTTAGGTAGAGGGTAGTTGTCTTTGAGGGAAGATTTATTTAGATTTCTGAAATCAACACACAGTCTAATCTCCCCACTCTTTTTTCTAACCGGGACCAGGTTTTCTTCCCAATCGGAGTATCTCAGTGGTACTATTATTTTCACGTCTAAAAGCTTTTTAACTTCTCTTTCGACTATGAGTAATAAGATAGGGTTGATTTGTTTAAGTTTTTGCCTAAAGGTTTTGACACCAGGCTTCAGAGGTATCTTGTGTTCGATCATAGTAGTGTCGTAGGTTCTAAGCTCTTCATAAGACCAAGCGAAAACGTCTTTATATCATGCGAGCAAATCTTTATACTTGTTTTTTACCTCAGGAGGAAGGTTTTTGATATTTTCACCATCCTAGGCTCCTCTTTCGTCCCTACATCACAATCTTCAACCTCTTTTGGTTGGGGTTGCAGAGTGGATTTTAAGGGCATGTCATTCTGATCGAAAAGTCTCTCCAGGGGGATTAGTCCCTTTGGAATCTGATTATTTTTTAAAACCAGTATGCGATGGTTAGCGATTTTTTCTCAAAACTTCTGAGGGTCTTCTCCTTCTTGCATGATCCATATGTGATTATTTTGATTCTCTTGATCAATGTGAGTTTCAGAGAAGTCGCCCACTGCTTCGAGGAACTTCCTGATTTGTTCGTCATCCTCGAAAACCTGTCAGTGTTGTATGTTGTTCGGGATGGATGGTTTGTGCCTTACCTCTATGTGGTATTTTAATTTAAAAGTTGTAGGGGGAGCGAACGTCGAGGTTTCCTTGGCTAACGAATCGGCCTGCAAATTTTCGGCGCGTGGGATGAAGTGGATATTTACAGATGAGAAGAAATTTTCCATTAGATCCCAGGCACAATTTTTGTACGATCTCAATCTCGGGTGTTTGGCCTGATATTGTCGATTCATCCGTTTGACTATCAACTCTGCGTCTCCATATACTTCCAGGTTTTTTATGTTCAGCTTCCTGGCAACTTCCAATCCTAATACTAAGGCTTCATACTCACATACATTATTGGTGTAGTCTATATCCCATTGAAGCCTGTAAGAGAAAGGG
>ML776961.1:343248-360599 GCA_009831015.1 Picea engelmannii
TTACACGTGGAGATAAATACCTCCCGCAGCTACCATAATATCAACAATTACAAGTATATTTTTTGTTCATATTAGTGAATGGCAAATTATAGTGTATAATGGGAATTGTTAATCTTAGCATACAATTATTTGTAATAGAGTTATGATGATGTCAAAATTATTATAATTTTATTTTTTCATATCATAGTGAATTAATAACATCATGTTTTTCTTAGTGCATAATTATTTTTCTATGTATACCATATGGGTGCTTAGCAAGTAGCATATAATATCTACATTATTTGACCGATGTGGTGAAGTAAAAGCATAGGAGCTTATGGTTATGTGGGATTTCTTCGATGTTGTAAGTACAACCCACATTAAGTATTGAAGTGATGTTGACTATCTTATGTTGATCTACTAATTTCAAACAATGTAATTGAATAAATTACTACCTCATTGAGGATTAAGAGAGAATCCTCATTATTGTGTTTCAATTGATATTTATTGTAAGTATTGTTACATTCCTCATTTAATATTTGTGTTGATTTACATGGATATTGAATGACACTTTGTGCAAATAAATTATCCGATCCATTATAGCCATAATTTTGGGTTTGATAGATGCATGTTTGACTCCCAATTAATACCATGTATTGCATGCTTATTCTATTTCATATTTATTAATTCCATTGTTAAAGAAGTTATATTTAGAATTTTAGAATTTCAAAAGTCCCTATTTTTAGCATCCTTATTTAAATTTCACTTTATATTTGTTAATTCCATTGTTAAAGTAGTTATATTTAGAATTTTAAAATTTCAAAAATCCCTACTTTTATCATCCTTATTCAAATTTGAGTTTGGTAGATGCAAGTTTGACTCACAATTAATACCACGTTTTATCATCCTTATTCAAATTTGAGTTTGGTAGATGCAAGTTTGACTCACAATTAATACCACGTATTGCATGCTTATTCTATTTCATATTTGTTAGTTCCATTGTTAAAGTAGTTATATTTAGAATTTTAGAATCTCAAATGTCCCTACTTTTATCATCCTTATTCAAATTCCACTTTATATTTGTTAATTAGTTCTATTGTCAAAGTAGTTATATTTAGAATTTTAGAATCTCAAAAGTCCCTACTTTTATCATCCTTATTCAAATTTCACTTTTTCTGGTTTGTTTACTTGAAAATTTTAATTCTATATATTCAAACTATATTTTAATTAATGTAGATTAATTTAATCGTTGTTTACGTTATTTTCTTAGATTTCTTTAATCAAATGTAATAGATTAGTTTTTATTTAATTTTAGTTTTTGTTTTATTTAAAAATAATTTAAGTTATATTAGATTAACATATTTAATTATGTTTTATTTTGCATAGTTCATTTCATAATTAGAATAGCTTGTTTTCATTTGTATTTAATTTATCATACTTAAAATAATATTAACTTGTTTATTTTTTTCCATAAATATATATTTTGTTTCTATTTATTTTCATTACTTCTACTTCATAGAATAATTAATTTTTGTGTTTCAGCTAGTTTTAATTTAATATAGTTTTATTCTTGTTTTACGGTGTTACAATGCACACATTTACAAATTAATTTAGTTATGTTGGAAGTAATTTTGAGCTCACCTTCGCAAGGAAGCACCCTAGTTGATTGAATCTACTTTGTATGAGTCCACCAAATAAAAGATCATCCTTGATATTTGGACTCACTAATCACATTCCCTTTGATTCAATTTGTCTTCCTAAACCTTTCCCTAATTATTTATGTTTTAGTTATTTTTATTTTAATGTATTGTTATTCTTCTTTGAAGGTGTTTCAACACACATGCATCTGTACATTAGTTTAGTTTAGTTAATGTTCGAAGTAACTTTGAACTCACGCATATACCTTGGCAAGGAAACACCCTAGTTAGTTGAATATGTTTGTAGGAATCCATGAGATAAAAGGTCAAGCACTCTCTCTAGTTATTCCTTCACACCTAGAATTATTCCTACCCACATCTTTGATATTGAGAATCATTGGTGACAATGTTCCCTTTGGTTTGATTTGTCTTCCTAAACCTTTCCCTAACATACTTGACATGGAAGCAAGACTAAACCCTCTATAGTGAGAGAGTTAACATCAATTGGTTAACTCTAAGAAGCTTATCATGCAATGTTCCTTGACCTAACAAAATCAATCAATGCCACCTTATTTTTGGTGACTCCACTAAGGAGGTTGGCCTAAATCTTAATTTGATTCTCAAAATTTCAACCTATGACCTCCCTCTTTTCAAACTCACAAATCAATTCAACGTATAACTTGTTAAGTTTCTTACACTAGTACACTCAAATCAAGTCATACCATGCATAGTGCTACACCAACAAGCATGCCTAAAAGAATTCCCATCTTTTGAATAAAGTTGTATACCCTAACCCCCATGTAAGGCACATCATCGTGAGAGAACCAAAATTGATTTGGATATTGTCACATATAGATGACATCTTGGTGGTCGTCGATGCATCTATGCTTGATAAACTCCATATATTGCTAATGGGCATTGATAGACATATTCTCTTTATATAACAACAAACTTGTAGCAAGCCTTAATGTTGTTTTCTCAAATAGATTCCCAAAATAGATTGGTGTTACCTATGATTAGAAACATGTAACCATGTGCATTGTTGCTTTCAACTTGGACAACCCATAACCTTATGCATTGTTATATTCAACTTGGACCATTGATAATAATAAAAATGTCTCATGTTATCACTCATCCTAAGGTCAATCTAATGCATGTATCCTATTGTATAAGGTGCCCTTGGATCATGGTTTAAATAATTACTCAAATGAAGGACAATATTGGCTTCTTGAACAACCTTAGGTAGCCTTTGTTGGGTTACCAAAAGACCATGCTCGCTTTGATATCTATGAATTGGCAATGAATGATCATTGTTTTATTATATCTTTGTTTTAACATCTTTCAGCACTCCATTGATGCTTTTGACATGTTGGAGGTCTCCAAATCCTTATCATACAAATCTATCATGGACATCATATTTAGGGAATGAGGTCAGATTCACTTCAAACATCTTAAGAATCATTCCTCGTGAATACGACATGATTTAAAACAACACCATCTTGAATAATATAAGACGGTCACCTATTACCATCCTAGTTTTATTGATTGTATCATGAATGATAGGTTCAACATTTTGTAGACACTTCCCTAAAGGTGTCATTTTTTGTTGACATAAATTTTGGTTCGTCATGTTTATAGTCATTAACAAAGTCAAATATAAAAACAATAAAAAAAATTAATCACTTGTTCATGAATTTCACCCCTTCATGCTTTATCAACATACAACTCATCATTGGAAGAAGCAATGGATCTTTGCTTTCTACTTGTGCAATTTGCATGTTTTTTATTTTATCTTGCAATAGTTTGTGTAGTGAAGAATTTTGGAGGAATGTGGAGATGGTGTCTGTTACTAAGCTCTTGGCACATAATTGATGGTAAGAAACCCCTTGTGGGGTACTTATATTAGGTTACAGACTTGGTGTAGGAGAATCATAAATATCTATAGTGGTGGTGAAACTAAATTCTAGATGTTTTAGGATAACATTGTTGAGTGATGCTCTTGCATGCTCCATTAACGAGATGCATTGCTAGGGCCTACCTAGACCTAAGATTTATTTTATAATGAGTCAATGAGAGAGGATCATGAGCTAAAGATGGGTGACTAAAGTACATTCAAAGAATCATTCCTCATGAGCACACCATGATTTAAAACAACACCATCTTGAATAATATAAGATTGTTACGAGAAGTTAAGAGTCACCTATTTATTTTATAATGAGTCAATGAGAAAGGATCATGAGCTAAAGATGGGGCGATTAAAGTACAGTCAAAGAATCATTCCTCATGAGCACAACATGATCTAAAACAACACCATCTTGAATAATATAAGATTGTTACGAGAAGTTAAGAGTCACCTATTGCTAGGTATGACGTTTGGATGTTCTTTTATCTGTTTTAGCTTTAGCTTTTACTTTTATAAATTTATACATCAATTCATAATTCTACACATTATTAACATTGTAATGCAAGTATTTGGTGGGACAACTATGGCAAGTAACACCCAATTTATGAAGATTTGCTAACTATTTAGCTAATTGTTGCACGCACACAACAACCTCCCAATTTTCTTCTCTTATCATCTCTTTAAGACAAGAAATCGGGCCCCCTCTAAATCTTCCTACCGAAACCCTCACACTCTCCTTCATGCGGATGGCTAAGCCCAAGTTCTCCTCACGCTCTCCTGCTTTATCTTTTCCAGATCCTCCTCAGATCACTTCGACCGTTCGAGCCTCATTTCAGCGAGTTCCTTCCTCCTGCGTCGATACATAACATATCGACAAACGCACCCTTTCTTCCACCTCCACATTGGCGTGCCAATGATTTCTTCGCCAATATATAGGACGCTTTCCTGTGAACTTGGCTGATGCGTTGGCACCCTTCCACTAAACCTCGTTGACCCACGTCTTTATCGTCGACGAAGTTTGTGTGATCAACACTGATGCATCAGTAATGTTCACACAATTACCTTCGTCGCATGCATGCCTTTCACCATCTAACTTCCTTTCACTTTCATCGATGCATCGCATATCGACAACGTCTCTCCCTTTCGCCTCTATACATTGCATAATGGCGAGGTTCGTCTCTCCCTCGTTGATGCACCACTCGTTGATAAGTTCCCCTCTCTCATCCTCGATGCGCCAGTAGAAGGATGTTGACCCCTCATCGTCGCCAAATGTTGATCCGGTCAACAAGGCCCACCTTCGTCTCGAGACCCCTATCTTATCCTCCTCCAACTCGGATCCTTCTTGTTGTGTCCATCGGTCAGTCTCCTAACATTTCCAATGACTAAGTTCTTCATGCCTAATCAAATAGCTAATCATTGATTGCCTATCTCACCTGATCAATTTCATGATCGCAGTCATGATAAATCTATTTCTGTCACCAACATCTTTAATCACGCATGTCGTACTAGCTTGTTTACTTTGTGTTTCTTGATTTTATGACGAAATATTGATTGTGAAAGTGCCATCCAGCTTCAGATGAGTTAACCACAACACCTATTGGTCTTGCGCTAGCTTTGAAACACACCTCAGAAAAAATTTGGTCTTTTCAGCTCCTAGACAACATTAAGCGCTCCTAATGTCAGTTAGTTGTTTTTGTGGATTTATAATTATACGCTACTGACACATCACCCCAACATCAATGAATGAATTAAGAGCATGTACATCACAGATGACACGGGAACTTACAAAATCAATTTTGGGTAAAGCAACAGCAAAAGCGGGATCCAAAGTTTTATTAAATAAAGTCGTTGAACGCAATTTTTAAGCGTTCGTTGAAGTGAATTGTCCATCGCCAAAAGCGTTTTCTATGAGCAGGAAGTCAAGTGTCGCAGCCTTTTCTTTGGGGAATAGATAAGCGTTTATTGGCATTTGTGCTTCTGACAAGCCATTACTACCAATAAAAAAATTGTTTTTGGCATCGGTTGGTCTGTGTTTTAGGTCAGTGGTTCGATTCTCTGCTCCTTCGGTACCGCTGTATCCGTGAAGCTACTCAAATCAGGATGTTGACCCCACTCCAAATTTTTAGTGCTGTCAATAGTGTTTATGTTGGATCATTTACTTGGTTTTTGGCATTGGTTGGTCTGTGTTTTAGGTCAGTGGTTCGATTCTCTGCTCCTTCGGTATCGCTCTATCCGTGAAGCTACTCAAATCAGGATGTTGACCCCACTCCAAATTTTTAGTGCTGTCAATAGTGTTTATGTTGGATCATTTACTTCGTTCTTAGCATGTAAATAATCATCTTGTTTTTTTTAGTTGCAGGTGGGCTGAGTATATATTAGATTTATGTATAGAATAGAGCTCACTCTGGTGCCAATGGAGGATTTCATGAAGTTAGATCTGTTGTCAACTCAACCGTTCGGTTCTTCTATGCACGTGCCTCTAAACGTGCAAAGTGGGCCAGGACGTCGAAGCCCCTCTCACTGAAACAACCCACCACGCAACACGTTGGATCGTTGTTCTACTTACTAGTGGAAGCAAGTGACTATTGAACTCGCCCTCTTCAGAAATTTGCGCGGATTAGTTGCCCATTTTGTAAATAATGTTGAGGTAAGGTTTCAGGTTGAGACCTACGTGGATGGTAAGCCCCACAACCCGTACACTCCTCTTCTCCACGTCAGCACACAACCAAACAAACGATCGGCGAAGTTAATGACAAGTATGCCGATGAGACCAGCATTGACCTACGTCACAACTATTGTTTCAATCTCGGGATATTTGTCGTAAAGGAGAAGATGACGGGATCAAGAAGAAGTCGACCCATATCAGCTTATATATAAGAAAAATTGTCCTAAATCTATTCTTAAAAGGATTCTAAACTTGATACTTCTCTCAGACTTCAACTTGATGCTATTCTCAACTAAAGTAAGAAGAACCTTGCATATACCTATAAGAGGGTTTCACTATCAAAGGAATTGGTAGCTGAAAGGGAACTAAATCTCTCCATGGCACCTTCAGGAGGAGCTTGTGAATTAGTTACTAACACTTCTTGTGTTGATGCCCAAGGTGGTGGACATTTCATGAAGAAACCTTCAGATTGCCTTGTGGCAGCAGGCCTTGCTTTGCAAAGAGACAGTCAGTTAGATAGCACTCTGGTTGATAACATTGTATATATGTTTGATAAAACTGAGTCTTTCCCCGATTGTAAGCAAGAGAAGGAACCTGCAGAAGATAATCTTGATGCAATCGGTGACACTAATCGCAAGATTCAAATAAACGCTAGGTTAACACTTTATCCCCAAGGTGCCTTCATCTGGGCTTTTGACAGGCTTAGTTGTTAGCTCAGAGAATAGAGTTGAGAAAATTGTTTCTATTTCCCGGGCAAATAAGCCAGTGAACATTACAGGACATCTTATCACTTCTTATTTGAGTGAGCTTCTCCTTCGGCGAGGGTATGCTTTTAATAAAGCATCAGGTTTTGAAACGACAAGAGAAAGAGAAGATAATCAGCACGGAACATCTAACGTAGACATTGATAAAAGGACTCCATCAAGACTCGCTGACCTCAAGAATCTTCTGAGACAATTCAAAGGCGAACTGTACGTCCCGGAAGAAGCATTCACGTATCATACATCAGATTTGGATGAATTCAACAGTAGATTAGAGACATAGCCAAAAATGTACTTCAAAGACTTTATTAAGGCAATGCGGGCAAATCACATTTTAAAAAGCTAAATCAAGGGCTGCCCAAACCCCAGAGGGAGTTTATGCAGAGAAAGAAGTTGCAAGGAAAGAAGTGGACCATACATTTGTCAGAAGAAGAAGCACAAGTTAATGCCTTACTCAGTTCTACCACCTATTATGCCTCATCCTGTAGCGTCTTGAGCTTGCTTTTAAAAGAGTTAATGGATTTGACACTGGACAAAGAATCATATTTTAAACTGCAGCTACTCATATGGATCTACTAGGTCCTGCATTATTGCGACCACATTGTTTTGATTACAAGATTAAATTAAGTCCTCATGAGGAAAAAGGGCGATTGGAGATTCTCAAAGTCCTTGCAAATAGAGTGAAATTATCACCTTCCGTTGAGCTTTCTATTTAGACAAACAACAGACCAGGATGGTCAGGGGGCAAAGCTCGCACAGTTTCTTCAAGAGACTGCTTTGGTGGTTATTAGGCATGGCTACGATTCAATTGAGACTGCTTTGGTGGTTATTAGGCATGGCTACGATTCAATTGAGACTGCTTTGGTGGTTATTAGGCATGGCTACGATTCAACTATTCAATCTGACATGAATAACGCAGTTAATGGACTTACGATGGAGTCAGGACGTTAAGGTCTAGAACTAATATCACCAATTCTCTCACAGAGAGAAACAACTGAAATTGGCATCACATCTTTTGCGGCGCTTGGAGAATGCCCATGTGAGTGTTGTATTCAAATATCTATAACTGCTCATGGTGATACTAGAAGGCAGAACACTTGAAGAGGGAGGGAACAGGCCCGGTACACAGCGGAGGAGTTCGTGCAAATTGCTTCGAAACAGCTACAGGATCCTACCAGACTTTTTTTTGTATTTCAGCCATAACTTTTCACTTGGGTGTCTGTGTCGCGCGTTCTTTATACCGTTGGAAAAGTCTTTCCAAGATCTATAACTTCACAGTTATGTGATCTGAGAAATTCCTCGCCAAATTTCTGCATCTTTTAAAATTCGGACATGGAACCTCGTCGACATCACCGGGAGAATACAACGCCTCCGCCACGAGTAGAGAGACCGAGAATACGATGCAGGGAAGTTTACACGAAATCTGAATTACTTAGTGTTTCAGTCTATGGTTTCAAATGTTGAGTTCTAACAGTTTACTTTGAGGTTWCTCTGAATTCACTGATCTGTCGCATGTTGATGTGATACCAGATAACAATGTCGAGAAAAGGTCATATTCAGCATCCTCACAATGCAATCTACAACCAAAAACAATAGGGCATTAACGACAACAGCAATTGTCGTAGTAGCAGGGAGTAGCAAGGAGAATCGAACACAAACGACTAAGGAAAGAAGTTTGAACTCTATGAGATCAATGTCCCTAATACCGCCAATGATTATGGCCGAAGAGGCGCTATAGCCAAAATCAAAATCTATGATAGCCCACCAACACTAAAAGAAAAATTCGAATTGTAACTACTAACTTTATTCTCTTTATTCTCTCATCATTGAGAACGAAATAAAGATAAAAAATAGTAAGTAAATAAAAGTCACGGAGGTAGGCTGAAGGAAAAGAGTCAACTTTATTCTCTTTATTCTCTCATCATTGAGAACGAAATAAAGATAAAAGATAGTAAGTAAATAAAAGTCACGGAGGTAGGCTGAAGGAAAAGAGTCACATTGAGCCTTAATAAATACTAAAATTGTACTTAAAGATGGTTTTTTTTTTGCTCTTAAAACATTGTATATTTCTGAACTATTTTGGAAATTCAATGTCAACTAAAATTGAAAAGTCATTCTTTGAAGCTTTGATTTACTATTGCTGAAATTGTTAATATTGAGAAGCTCTCAGGGTCAGCTTTTGATAGAAAGAGGAACTTGCGTGTGTTGTTTTGTTGCGAACTAATTCAAGCAAAATGTATGCTATTCACATGGGTTGTAAGGACGTGTTTGCTTGTAGACTAATTCGATGCAATCTATGTTACCCTTGCAGTTTTGTTGTTCTTTCTTATATTATATGTCCTAACCGTATGAGTGTGAATGTACGCTGAAATATGACCTAGACTTTTCTGGTTATAGACTTGTATGCATGTGTTTCTCACTGTGCACCTTCATGATAGCTATCTGATTAAGGTTTATGCATAGTTTAGTTTCATTACAACTCATTCAGTTATGATAATTTGCTACTAGCTAGGCTAAGATAGGTTTAGAGTAGGTTAGATTTATTTCATGCATTTACATAGTCGTCATCTACATCTTCCATTTGCATAACCACCCATCATTCACCCTCATCGGTGGATCAGGCCGCAACCGGTAAAACCACAACCATTAATGGTTGTCGGGCCAGAATCCGAATGGGTTCCCCATTCCAAATGGTGAGAGGTTTGATTGAGACTTCTTATCGGGGGTAACCCCTGCTGTTGACAAACGGCGATTTTGCACCCGTCAACACTAACCTTATAGCTTATGGTTGTGAGCACGACTAAGGATGCATTTGAGCATTCACTTTAGAAGATGTGTAAAAGTTAGACAAGGAAAGGTTATTTGACCATTTTTTTCCATTATAACACTTGCTTGTGTGTTGGATAGTTGAAGAGCCCATTGAGTGCAAATCCTATATCATTAAGTGACATTCATTTGATGTTAGAGTAGTTTCAAGGATAGCTTAGCATGATTTTCTTGGGAGGATTTGAGTTGGTTAAATTAGAGACAATAGGGACACCACTAGAGATCAAAGATAGCCTACTAAGGTGGAACTATCTGGTGCACCAAGGAAGTGTTTAGGGGTATGTGCTACAATGGAGTCTAATCCAATACTTAATGTTGCATCCACGAACACTCCATCAATAAAGTTGTAGTTAATAATTTTGTAGTGTTGCCATTCTTATTGTACAATGGTGGTTCATTACAATTAGTATGCTCTTTCTATAATATCTAGTGTGTACACACTCTTCTACTTTTCAAACTAGTGAGAACTGAAAAACAAATGCTTTTAGTGTTTAATACTTATTATGTCTTTCTATGATATTGATATTTTAACATACATGATAAATGCATTATCTATATATGCCTTGTGACTTATCAGAAATAATAAATGATGAACCACATGTTGAAAAAAAATTCAGTGCATTATATTTAATGTTTATCTACCCATTCTTTTTTTTCCCTCCATTACAAATAATTTTTTAAATATTGAATTACTTCTCTCAATAAATGCAAATAAGAGAAAAAATAAGAGTAATCATGATCTATTTGATTCCTCTATATCTAAAAAAGAGAATAACCATGATCTACATTTAAAAATTTAATGCATATGAGCAACTCCAACTCCATAGCTCTTGAAGTTAAAATAAAATATTTTTTCATCCAATAATATGAATCACCTTGTCTAATGATCAAAGTAAGAGTAACATTATCTACATTTAAAAATTTAATGCACATAAGCAACTCCATGGCTCTTGAAATTGAAATAGATTATTTTTTCATCTAATAATACGAAGCACCTTGTCTAATGAACAATTAATAGGGCAAGAAAAAATTAAAAAGGAGGGCCTATGCATAATTATATCTTAGAATGTGTGGTAGCCCGACATATAACTTTTCATTGGGCTATAAGTTATTCCTCCATGCTACAAGAGTTGGATGTATAAGTTATTCTTCCATGCTACAAGAGTTGGATGTTCAACAAAGAAAGATCTTGTTTTCTGATGCACTATTTGCCACATTCAAATAGTTTACATCAAATATTACATCCCCAAAATCATCTACACACAAGCAAATGTATTATTAAAAGAAAGTCCATTCAAACACTATACTGAACTTAACTAAAATATAAAGAATCATTGGCTCCTTGTGATGCATAAATAAGAAACATTCTAAAGTGTATTGAAAACATTGTAACAACACCCATTACCTTCATAAATAGTCCTGACATCTTGAACCCACTGACCGACAAGATCTTCAAATATTATTCCCCCGGGTTGAGCATCAAGGACGACCAAGGCACCTACATACAATTTAATCTGTAGAAATCAACTAAACAAATACAAAAAAAGCAAATCCACTCGGAGGGGATGATAACAGATGGGGCTCGAACGAGCTATTCAACCGCCACCTCGCATCCATATGACACCCAGCAGTGCCTGGCACGTGTGGGAGGTACAAGCGGTGGCGAAAATCTTAGGAAAGGATGTGGGGGGCAGAAAGCGTCCTCCAACCTTCCACAATTATGATGAGAGCTAGAGAGAAGCAAAATTATGATGAGAGCTAGAGAGAAGCAAGGTCGCGGGTACACCGCTGCGACCACTGGAGGTGGTTTCAAATGGGACTTCTCGAATGTCTATAGCATTGGTAAGGATGATAGCACAGAGTAGCTAAGGAGGGAAGGTTCTGGAGCAACAATGGTTTTGCATGGGTGCAAAATCCTCTCTGAAAAGGGCTGGAAAGTAACTTCTTTAATGTTGGGCTAGTTGATGGATTTTTAGTGCGAATGGGAATGGGCCAGAAGATGGATCCCTCACGGTCCCTGATCTCTGCCATTAGCTCCAGGTAACTTGTCTTTCTTTCTCAGGCTATGGTGATGGTTGACAAAGGTTTTAGTTGTCATTGAGTGTGGTGTTTGCGAGAGGCTTTAACATTGTCTCCACTATGATAGTAAGTCTCGGGGATCTGTTAGTCCCCTGTTTGGTTTCTCGCCTCTTTGTGGGGCCCTGTTATGTCTTCGGTCAGTGTTTGAAAGAGGGTTTCGCTTTGCCTCTGAGTATGGTGTCAATGAGAGTCTTTGGTTTTGTTTCCATTCTCGAGGCTTTGTTACTCCCCTGGTCGATATTTCGCCTCTTTTTATACCTCCTCAATCACAGGCAACGGCTTCAGTGTTTGTTTTGGCACTTCGATGTGGGGTTAGTTCTTGACAATATGGCTCGTGGTGAGGGTAAGAGTGTTGGAGCGCGTAAAAGGAAGGTTGGGGCAATGGAGGATAGACCCTCTACCTCAAAGGAACCGCTACTCTCGTCAAGAGCTGCAAAGGACACCTGGGAAGCGGAGAAGTTGTTCAAAGGTAAACTTCCAATAGAGGCCAAGAGGGAGGTAGAGGAGCTTGAAAAAGAAGTCTGAGTTATGCAACAACAAACCCTCTCAAAGGGCCATATTGCAGGAAGTTGAGGGGTGGGTTAAAGACCCAGATTATACAAGATCCGAGAGGACCAAATTCTTCAAATTGGCATAAACTTATTGGCTGGTAAAATCGTTGATTGCCCTAGGTAATACAAGGAGGGAGCTCCACGACATTCTCCATACAATCCAAATTTTAGGAGAAAAATTCGAAGCCATGTGCAAGGTGGTCTCTGGTATTGGCATTTCGGTCACACAGTTTGGAGAGGAGGCAGGCACATCCCGATAGCATAAGGCTTCATCTAGCTCTGAAGGCACTCGGGCAAACCCCATCATCTTGAATGATGAACCTCATTCTGCTGACACCACTTAAGAATAGAGCATGGAGACTAAATTGTTGGTTGAAGCTTTCAAAGAGGATGATCCCCACTCTCCTCGGGCATAATGTTTGTTTTATCTTGTCTTTCTTAGTCTTTTTTGATAGCATAAATAGTCATAGGCAGTTCGTGGTCTATTTTTGTAAACATTTTGTTACAAACTATGAAAAAAATGGTCATGAACAGTTTTGATGACTCTCTTCTAGTAGGGGTTCTGGTTTCCCCCGTGGTAGACCCCTATCAAAGAAGGTTGTAATTTCCTATCAAAGAAGGTTGTAATTTTTCTGTGCATATAATATAAGGATTTAACGACTATTTTTACTTTTTTTTTTAAATGCAAAAAAAACAAATTAAAAACACTTGTCAAACTTTCAGCTTTGCAACTCAATGATGTTCTTTCTAATGCATATTTGTCAAAATCAACATATTCCACAACATTTTCAATAAAGAAGTTCACATCTTTTTCTAGCCTTGATCTTTGTGAAGACATTGAATCTCCAAAAGAAAAGAACCATTAACTTCAACCCCTATGACACAGCTAATGAGCAAATCAATGGATTTTATAACAACATCAACACAAAAACCACAAGGAGAAAATGGAAAGTTAATTATAGATTGACATGCATATGTGGTTGGTGAAAACGCTGTCATCCCATGTGAAGAATAAAGTACAAAGGCACAAGAAAGAACATAGCGCGCAAAGGCACAAGAAAGAACACAGCGCGCTAAGACGTGAAGAGAAAATTTGGGGACATTAAATTCATTCCTTCATTTGTAAGAGTTTACATTTATTTGCAGCATCTTGTCTCGTTCCCGTTTATTTGCAGCATCAGTCCGTCGAAAGTCAATAGCCAGGATTCTGCCAAAGAAGGTGCATCCGTGTACTTCTACTGGCACGAGAGTAGATGAAGTAGGAGTCTTCGCAGAGTTATGGGCAAAGTTCAAGGATCATGCCACTTATGCACAGTATAAAGCCACTTATTCACAGTATAATCGCTTTGTGGTAGATTTGGCGGTCGGGACTTGTTGAATTACCTTGGGCAAGATGGCTATTATCTCGAAAAATATGTTGAAGCATGAGCTTCTCTTCTCTTCTTTAAGCACAACTTTGATTTCGTTTTGTTTTTTCGCTTTTGGCCCTAAGATTTTGATTTTATTTAATTTCTACGTTTAGTAGCTACTTGATGAAGATGCTTCATTGGTTGGATATAGGTGCACCATGGCATAGAATTGCGTAGACAATGATGAGGATAAAAAATCATTCAAGTTGATAATAAAAGATACTAAGTTACAGCGAGTAAATGCAGGTACGATCACTGTAATGCAGGTACAATGACAGGCTATATTTTTCTTATTTTTTGTTGACTACATATGTTTTTTTCCCATGAGACCAAATTCTGTGTTTTATTGTTTTATTTTTCATGAGGCCAAACTCTAACCATTTGTTGCTATGCCTTATCTAAAATTAAATGTAAAATAATTGGCAGTTGGATTCCGTCTTACTCACGTGCCTTTGTTTTTAATTTTAATTTTTATGTTTTTGGTTTTTGAATGAATACAGAAATGGATCCATTTCTGTCCAAGAGAGCTGCCCCAATATGGGAGCAGTTGACTACACACGTGTTTTATTGGCAACGGCTGCTGGCAAGGTGGAAGGAGGGAAGGGACCAAGCGGAAGTTGGAATCCTGTTGAAACAACAAAAAGACCAGCATACATGATATGTTCCATGGCCCCTTGCTCAAGGCTCCACCATTTCTTGGGGCAAGAATTTGGCAGAACCTTGGAAGCCTGGGAAGCCTTGGAACCTGATTTTCATCACCCATATAAAGAGTGGATTGAAAAGATATTTCCTAACGAGTTAATTTTTACAACTAAAGCATTAGCTTTTGGCAGCATCTTGGGGACACTTGTATATTCTGTATGATTATCAAAGAGAATAAATTGACTGCACCTTTTGACTGATTTAAGTTGTGGTTGAAGCATGAATCACCATTACAAACTGAACAAATGCTTGACGAACTGGCAAAATCGCTGACTCTTGAAGAGCATGAATCGTTGTTGAAGAGGTTGTATTATCATGGCTTAAATCTAGAAATACAATTCTTTTCAACTGTGCCTCTTTATCAGAAAACTTCAGTTCCCCTGTTGAAACAAGAAGTTACATCCAACTGCCGATATACCATTACTTTGTCTTCCACTGTCTTGGATTCTTCGGCAGTATTAGCAGAAAGTCCAATATTGCCAACTCCCGAAGCTGAGCAAAATCGTGCTGAAAAATCATCCTCGGATTTTCGGCAAGAACTTCCTAGTCACTATTCTGAAGAGTATAACGAACACTTAAAGGAGATTCTGAGATCTCAAGAAGGTAAAGCATCCCCCTCTGTTTCCTCTTATAACAATTTTCTGGCAGAAGAACTGGATGACATTCATAAGACACTTGCATAATATGAATTTTCTGAGCCTTGATATTGTGCAAATTTTGGTATGGGAAGAAATAGATAGATTAAATCATACTCGACAATTTTACTAGCAAAAGCAGCATAGGGAATCTTCTTTTTGTATAGGGATATTGGCCTGAATATAAATTTAGCATCTATGCTACCTCGAACATTTGTTTTAAGAAGTCATCTAATATAAGCCATAACCTGAGAATTAGTTAAATCTACAGCTCCATCGTATGCATCACATCCTAACTGATGCAAGTTTGTTTTATCTTTTGCTGTGAATTTGTTTTTTCTATACTTATCTTTAAATAATCTTGCACTGTCGGCTTTAAAATAAGAATCGGAATTCTCCATAAGATGCTTTCTCGGCCTTTTATTCATCCTCAACAATCTTGGTTAGCTCTTTTTGTTAAAAATAATTAAAAAAAAGGTACCTAGGCAAGTGTTTTTCATCACCTAGGCACTTACGGGTGGGAAAATGTCTAATGTGGACCCTCGTCATTTAAATTAAGAATCGGAATTCTCCATAAGATGCTTTCTCGGCGTTTTATTCATCTTTATTCATCCTCAACAATCTTGGTTAGCTCTTTTTGTTAAAAATAATTAAAAAAAAGGTACCTAGGCAAGTGTTTTCGCCTACGGGTGGAAAAATGTCTAATGTGGACCCTAGTCATTTAATTCGTGTAATATGAATTAAAAGTGACTTTATGACTTAGGGAAAGTGGGTGAGTGAAGTGAGTTAATCTCCACCATTCATCTTGTTCAATCTAAACCCTTGGATTAAGAAACCTTTCAACTTCTCTCATTGAGTCGGTTAGGGTAAGAAGGCACCCCCCATTTCATTTCTTCATGAGCATTTGGAGAATGTTGAGAGATAGAGGTTGAGCTTTGGAGAAGGAGGGCAAACTTACTGCTTGAGGCACAAATTTCTAGGCAAGAGTACAGCACAAAATTCGAGGCAGAAAGTACAGCCAGCAAAGAGTTGTACAGTATCGATTTTTTGTGAGACCATACAACAGAAAAGGGCACAGAAATCGAGGAGGTTGTACTGCAGATTTCTGAAGCAGAGTTGGCACGTATTTCAAGGCTTCCATAAAACAGTTTTGACACAGAAATTGAGACAGTAGGGATTGACACAAATTTCTGAGCAAATTCCGTACAGTTCGTACAGCAAGAGGGCACGAAATGCAAGGGCCATACAGCACTGTTTTCTGGGCACGAATTTCAAGACAGTTTGGCACTGTTTTTAAGGAATATTGTTGGGCACATTCTTGAGAGAAGTTTGTGTGATTTGCTAATAATTTGACTGCTGTAAATATCATTTTCTCAGAGCTCTGAAAATAATAAAAAGCCCCTCTCATTGGTTTTCTCCTTGTGGATTTTTCCAGGGTCAATGTTAGACCAAAACATCCATGTGTCTATAATTTCTGAGTTAGTGTTGCTGATAGAATTATTTATTTCTGCATTTAATGCTGCTGTTCAAAATCCTCATGTTTCATTTTTTAGAATTGTTTATATGCTTAGAAATTGCTGTTGTTATAAAACTGGGTTTTTGGGCATTAAACAATGATTAGTCTCAGTGAGACTTGAAACTGGGTGGGGTCTGAAAATTTTACATGGTATCAGAGTTGAGTTGAAGAGGAATGCAGAATTAAATCAGCCATAGAGAGAGCAGGACATAAGTTACTTCATCAGACAGAATTTTGGAATTTGTTATTTCAGCTGAGAAGGGTCAATGGCTACGGGTTTAAGAGTTGAGGACAGACTTGATGGGACAGTAAATTTTGGTGTTTGGAAGGAGAGAATGATTTTGCTTATGCAGGAGAGTGGGTTATGGGACATTGTTGAGAACTCTACAACAAACCCAATAACAGTACCTACAGATGCTACACTTCTAGCAGCATATACCAAGAAGCGTATCAAGGTTAAAAGAATCATCCTTGATGCCATCAAGGACCATTTGATTCCTCATGTGATAGGGACGACAAATGCCTATGAGATGTGGGAGTCCTTGACGAAGTTGTATCAAAGTACAAATGAGAACTGGAAGATGGTTTTGAGAGAGACACTGAAGAGCATTAGAATGACCAAGGCTGAAAATGTGGTCACATATCTTACCAAGATGACACAGGTAAGAGATGAACTTGGTGTTGTTGG